>CM038676.1:422539090-422938599 GCA_021605205.1 Aegilops longissima
GCCCGGCAAGGGTCTTGCCGTGGCGCTGCTGTCATCGGCTGAGCTCTTGCGGCGGCCTTGTAGTCCTCCTTGGTTGGGATCCGCCAAGGGTCGTCATCTTCTATAGTGTGTATCTGATCTTGAATGTCTTCACAAAGATCTGCATGCCACCAGGATGTCTCGAATACTTGCCCCATGGGGGCGATGGACTTAAGGGTGATTCGCTCCGTGGGTGTGGGGCGAGCTGCCATGGCAAGGGTCTTCTGGGTTTCTGAAACGCCTCCCGGCAAGGATCTTGCAGGGAGTCCTTCCTCCCTTGCCCTTTGTGGTCTTGGTCTTGGCGTTGTTCTGCTCCTTTCAAGCTTGGCCTTACCTTGGCTCACCTCCCTTGCCTTGCTTTCGGTCAGTGGTGCCCGGCTCAGACTTGCCCGTGCATAGTTATAGAGAATGAAAAGTGTACCCTCTTTTTGTACTGCAGGAGCCCGGGCCTGGGCGACACGTAAGCGCAATCGCGTCATTGGGCTAGGCCCAAAAATGGTCTTGTGAGCAGGCGGGGTGGTTTTACATGATAAGTCTCTTCACGCTTGTGCTTCCCATGTCTCCCAGCGTGGCTCGGCGTGGGGAGCATGCGTGGCGTGGGCGGCATCGTGGGGCTGAGCTCTGCAGCGCATGCATCACGTCGTAGTAAAGGGGGTGGTTCGCGCCTTCCCCATAAACGGAGGGAGTCGTGGAGGCGCGGCCCATTTACTGAACGGGGCCGAGGCGTGGTCTTCAAGGCATCCACTCCCCACGATCACGGGGTGGGGAGAGGTCATATGGTCCTGCGCCTGCCACGTGGTTCTCATCGCTTAGGGTGGCGAGCGGTGGAGGCGGAAAGCCGGGCCGTCGCGAGCTGGGGCAGCGGGATGGTCCCAGTTCCTCGCCTTCGCGTCTTGATTGGCTGGCGGGGTGGCTGAGCCCCACCCGTTCCTTTATAAAAAGCGGGGAGGGGGATGGCGTCGCATTCTTCCATCTCCTTCTTCCTTCAGCTTCTCTCCCCTCCATCCGCCATGGAGAGAAATCCTGGCCCTTCAATGGTGGGCGAGGTGGCCGCTCGACAGCGTCCTTCCTTCTCCTGCACCAGCGATGCAGAGCCAGCCCCTTGAGGAAGGGGAGAGGCGAGCCATGGGGCCGTGGCGCTCGAGGAAGAGGAGGGCAGGCGCACGCCGGTCTCGCCTCCGCCGATGGTTCCTCCCCATGGAGGGCCATGTTGAGATGACCCTTGCGAGTTCTTCGTCGGGCTGCACCGTCGCCTCGCCGTCGCCTTCGTCTCCCGACTCCATCCATGCGGGGGAGATGGGCTGGATCCTTGAGTCATTGCGGCTGCACATGAGGGGCTGTGGGATCAGCAGTACGCGAGTTCGTGTCGACATCCTAGCCCCTCACGTGATGTATCTTTCTCGGGGATGGAAGACGTTCGCCCATATCCACCGCTTGACGCAGGGTCTCACTCTCCATTTCAAGCTGATGGAGGGCGGCCTCCTCTCCATCAAGGTCTTCGGGCTCTTCGTGACCGGGCAAGGTGCTGCGTGGAGAGCTCTTGATGGCGAACCCTCCTCGGGCGGGAGGCGAGGAGGCCAGCGGCGGCGATGAGGTAGCAAGCGGCAGGATGGCCAGGTCCGACTAGGTGTCGGGCGCCCGCTCCGTCTTGACACCAGCGACCCCATCTCCGTGTCGCCCGGCTTCCTGAACTTCTCGAGGTCGTCTCCTTGGGCGGCTGGCGTTGGGAGGCTGCGGAAGAGGAAGAGGCGAAGCGGCAAGGCCATCAAATCAGAGTATCACGGGCACCGATGCCTTGACAGCGTCTTGACGTCCTGCCGCCTCGTCTTGAGCTCTGCTTCGGCGCCGCCATCACCATCAACCTTGAGACGGCCAAGATGTTCTCTTGGTGTCTCCACCACCAAGTGCTTCGCCTAGGCGCCCCTTACGCCCTTCCGCCTCCTTGACCTGCCTCACGAGGAGAGGGACAAGAAAAGGGGATTCTGAGCACCTTATCTCTTTTTAACTTGTAAGCCTTTGGGCCTTGGCTGAATTTAAAACTTGTAGTCCCATCATTCATGTTTTCATTCCCCATGGGTTGTACACTGAGTGGAATGTTTTTAATGAAAAGGGATGCTTGCGGGTCATTTGTTTGCGGGTAGAACCCACGACAAGGTAAATCCTTGATATCTCTAAGATAAACATTTCCTTGCCCGACAACGAGGCCTGCCATCTTCCCACTTAGCTCGACCTTTCTCACGCTTTTGGCGGAGGCAGGGATGAAGTGGGTTCAGGCTCTCGTTTCATCCTTTGCTGCGCGACTCGACCAAACCTGGCCCGAGGCAGGCCCTAGGGCCTAGAATTTTAGGGAGCATGGTAGCTTTTAGGAAAAAGCGAGGTTTCACATACCTCGATCCATAAGGGAATGCATGATAAGGGATGAAGAACTTATCTGAAGCTGTAGCCCCGGCAACTCTGGTTTGCCGTGGGTGAATCTTTGCACTTACAGCCCGGCAATCTTGGCTTCTTAGGGTCTAGATGCCGGTGTGTCCCTCTTCTCTTTTCTTCCTCAAGTGATCCAGCAAGGATATCATGTGAGTCCTGCGAACCAAAGAAGACAAAAAACGGCAAGGGGCCACACTCGACCTCTAAGCAAGGGTTGATAGCGCTAAGCACTATCAACCCTAACCAAGGGCGAGACTCGACCTAGCATGCATGCTATAACTTAGGGCGCCAGGCGCTTCATTTATTTATGCTCGAAGTGCTGCGCTGGCTTTGTACAAAAGTTACATGCATCATCGGCAATGCTTGTACAAAAGGTGGCTTGCCGGGGGCCCGGCAAGCCGCGCCTCCACAGGTAAAACTTGCGAAGATGCTCAATGTTCAGGAGTTACTCACGGGCAGCATCTTGATCTCGAGCGGACTGCGTCGGGCCTCGTGACTTCGTATTACCCGATAAGGCCTTCCCACTTTGGCGTCAACTTGTTGGAATTCTTGGCGATTGAGCGCGCGAAGGACAAAGTCGCCTTCCTCAAGGCCGGGCATGAACCTTGCGGCTATGGTAGCGGCGCAAGGCTTCTTTGGTAGCGTCTGTTCTCCAACCGCTTGAAGGCGATCTTCCTCAAGAGCATTGCGTCATCTTGCGCGCGTTGCTCTTGCTCAAGCTTCGTCATAGCGAGCACTTCGAGGTGACCGGTATATGAGTTCAGTGGGGAGAACTGCTGTACGCCCGTATACTAGGGCAAAAGGTGTCTGGCGGTGGCTCAATTTGGCGTCGTCTGATAGACCAAAAGAACCGCATGGGCAACTCATCAATCCAGCGCCTTCCACTCTTGTGCAGCTGTCAAAGGTCTTGGTCCTTAAGCCTCATGATGCTTGGCATTTGCCCTCTCAGCTTGACCATTTAGCCGTGGGTGAGCAAGCGAAGTGAAACAGACTTTGCTGCGAGGTCTTGGGTATATTGCATGTGTAGCGCCCTCGATGCGGCTATATCTCCCGTGTGAGAAGCCGCGACTTAGAAACATAACGCATTGAAAGCAATGTCATAAGTGAGGTAATCTTCACACAACCCATGTAATACATAAGGAAAGAGATACATAGTTGGCTTCGATCGCCACTTCACACAATACATAAATAAACATCCATCATTCAGATTTACACTCAAGGTCCGACTACGGAACCAAAATAAAGAAAGATACCCCAAATGCTACAGATCCCGATCGTCCCAGCTGAGCTCCACTCTGATCATCGGGAAAAGACACATAATAACGACCACGTTCCTCGTCGAACTCCCACTTGAGCTCGGTTCGTCACCTGCCTTGGCATCGTCGGCACCTGCAACTGTTTTGGTAGAATCTGTGAGTCACGGGGACTCAGCAATCTCACACCAGTGAGATCAAGACTATTTAAGCTTATAGGAAGGACAGAGTTGTAAGGTGGAGCTGCGACAGCGACTAGCATATATGGTGGCTACATTACGCAAAGAGAGCGAGAAGAAGCAAAACACGGTCGTGAAGCTAGTAGCGATCAAGTGATCTGAACTACTTCGTCAAACATAACTCCAACACCGTGTTCACTTCCGGACTCCATGAGAAGAGACCATCCGCAGTTACACCTTGATTGATGTGTATTTTAATTAAGGTCAACTTGGGTTTTCTACAACGGACATTAACAAATTCCCATCTGCCTCATAACGCGAGCACGGCTTTGAAAGATAATACCTGCGGGGTGTCCCAACAACCCATTATAAGCTCTCACGGTCAGCGAAGGATATTCCTTCTCGGGAAGACCGATCAATCTCGGAATCCCGGACTACAAGACATTTCGACAGCAATAAAACAAGACCAGCAAAGCCGCCCGATTGTGCCGACAAATCCCGATAGGAGCTGCACATATCTCGTTCTCGGGCACACCGGATGAGCAAGGCGTCGGGTAAACATAGACCTGGATTGCCCGAAGTGGCCGGACATCGCCAGTTGGGCCAGCACTCGAAGAACACTGGTCAGGGGTTAAAATAAAGATGACCCTCGGGCTCGCGAAAACCGGGGAAAAAAGGCTTAGGTGGCAAATGGTAAAACCAAAGTTGGGCCTTCTTTGGAGAGTCTTATTCAAAGCGAACTGTCAAGGGGTCCATAAATCACCCAACCGTGTAAGGCAGCGAAATCAAGGAACATAACACGGTATGGCGGAAACTAGGGTGGCAAGAGTGGAACAAAACACGGGCATAAGGCGAGCCTTCCACCCTTTACCAAGTATATAGATGCATTAATTATAGCAGATATATTTGTGATATCCCCAACAAGTAAACATGTTCCAACAAGAACAACATCTCCATGTTCAACAAGGAACAAACTTCATCTTCACACGCAACTAGCAGCGCTATAAGAGGGCTGAGCAAGCGGTAACATAGCCAATCAGCGGTTTGCTAGGAAAGGATGGTTAGAGGCTGACATGGCAATATGGGTGGCATGATAAGCAAGTGATAGGCATCGTAGCATAGGCATAGCAAAAGCGAGCATCTAGCATAGCAAAGATAGAAGTGATTTCGGTATGGTCATCTTGCACGCAAAGTTCTCGAGTTGTCGAAAGCTTGATCCTCGTAAGCGTTCTCAACAGGTTCCTCGTTCACGTACTCGTCTCCGGCTCTACCCAAAGCAAGAACACAAACAAAGGAACCACAATAAATCACGGTGCAATGCACAAGCAACATGATGCAAAACATGACATGATATGCGAGATGTGATATGCAATGCGTATCGCGCTCTCGGAAGGAAAATGATGAACCAGGCATCAACTTGGCAAACCAAGTATGCCGCTGGAAAGATGAGATGATTTGGTTGAAATCGATATAAAGATCACGGAATCGGATGCACGGTTTGCAAATGACAAGCAAAACAAGAATGGCACAAATCTGCCATTAACACATGATACCACTTAGCAAGCAACAAGAAATTAAGCTACTGCACCCAAGCGTACCAAAAAAAATATGGCAGTGATCTACTCAAGATGCTTGACAAAAGATGAACAACTGAGCTACGGCTAAATCACATCATAACAGGTCCAAACAAGCATGGCAAAAGTGCAAAATATATCAACTTCACGGACTTAGAAAATACTAACATGCAAAAACAGCATCGGGAAGCAATGTTGAGCAGGAAAAAACATGCTACAGGAACTTATAATAGCAAAACAAGGCATGGCATGAATCTACTCAAAGCATAGAACAAAAGTCCCTTACTGACCATAAGCCAAAAGGATCGAGAAAATATAGTAACACCCATGTCAATATAGCAAGTTTAGTTATGATTCAACAACAGGGCATGGCAAAACAGATAACAAGTAGGCATGTTTAAGAGCTCGATGCACTCACTACAGAGCATTAAAAGATAAACTAAGCATACATACATCAAGAAGACATGGCATAGAAGTTATACATGGCAAGAACAACATCATAGCATACATGGATCAACTACAACAACCTTGGCAAAATTGAATAACATGTAAACAATCTGCCAGGAAACATTTTATAGCAAAAGTAGAGCTCGATTGACTCAAGCTATGGCACTCCATAATTGCAAACAAAGGCATGGATGGATAGAGCATAACCATATGTTCAAAACATCCTTACTGAAGTATCTCAAAATGTGCATGGATCTCTCGGTAGCATCAAGTTAACATGGCATAAAAATATCAGCAAAATAGGGGCTGAAATCAGCAACATCATGAGGCCTAGTTTGCATGCTTGTGCTAGTCACCACATAGATCACAAAAATACATGGCATACACCCCTGGAAATATGGCATGGCATATTACAAAACACATGTAGGACTCAAGATCATAGGATGCACACATCAATCATGGCAAAAATGACAAAAGTGCATGTTACATTAAAAGCGAAACTAACATCACATAGCCCTCTTCTAACAGCATTTCGGGCATCAAGATGAGCTAAAATGAAAATGATGCAATGAGATGAAATGATCTACTCTTCGAGGCGAACATTTTGACATATTACACGCGAAATGGAGCTACGGGTGCAAAGTTATGGCACGAAAATGCAACAAAAAATCACGAAATAAAACTTAGACGATTTTGGGGGAAGAAAGTCAACAAGTTGTGGTGGATCGAGATCCGACCGGATCCCGGCGTGCGGCCTGACTCGCGGAGCTCTTGAGGCCGGGAGGAGAGGAGGCAGGCGGAGGAGGAGAAGGCGGCCGAGGAAGAAGGGCAGGGAGCGGCCGCGTCTGGGAAGCGGCAGGGCCAGGAGGCGCCCAGCCAGCGGGCCGGCCAGCCAGGCCGCGGCGGCGGCGGAGGTGGTGGCCGGGCGGCCGTGGCCCAGCTTGGCAGCCAGCCGTCAGGCAGGGAGGAGCCCTTGAGAGCCCAGTGGTGTGGCGTGGCGGCGGGCGTGCCGGCACGTGGTGGGGATTAGGCGCTGGTGATGGCAGTGGCGTGGCGGACACGTCCGGCGGTGGGGTGGGCGTGTCCGTCGTGGAGGAGGAAGGAGCTAGGGTTTGATCCGAAATTTGAGGGTGAGGCTATATTTATAGGTAGAAGGAGCTAGGAAGCTCCAAATGGAGTGTAGTTTTCGCCCACGATCGTGATCGAGCGACGGAGAGCATGGAAGTGACTTAGATGGGTTATTGGGCTGTTTTGAAGGGTGTTGGGCTGCAACTTAAAAGAGGCCTTCTGCGAGTGCGGTTAACCGTTGGAGTACCAAGCGAGCTCAAATGACCCGAAACTTGACGGTGGTCTACGGTGGTATACCAAGGCCACTTGACAAACCTCGGTCCATTCGAGAAAGTTTAGTACCGCTCACGGAAAAAGCGTAAAAGGGGCGCTTGGGGGACATAAGTGCGGATTGCAAAAGCGGACAACGGGAAAATGCTCGGAATCATGAGGCGAACACGTATGCAAATCGATGCACATGATGACATGATATGAAATGCATGACATGGACAAAATGCAAAAGAAGACAAAAACCCAACCACGGAGGAATATCATATCACAATGCGAAAATGGCAAGAGTTGGAGTTACAAATATGGAAAGTTACATCCGGGGTGTTACAACACTCCACCACTACAAGAGGATCTCGTCCGAGATCTAGGACTGAAAGAACTCGGATATTGGAGCGGAGGTGATCCTCGCGCTCCCAGTGGCTTCTCGGTGAATGGTGTGACCACTTCACTTTCAGGAATTTGATTGACTTGTTGCGAGTCTTGCGCTCGGTTTCTTCAAGAATAACAGCAGGGTGCTCATGATAAGAGATCTTCTTGAAGGTCAATTTCTTGAAGTTGATAGTGCGTTCGAGAGTCTTGAAGCACTTGCGAAGCTGTGACACGTGAAACACATCGTGCGTTCGCGAAGTTGGATGGAAGCTCAAGTTGATAGGCGAGATCGCCTCTTTTGCCAATGATCTTGAAAGGACCCGTATCTAGGGGCAAGCTTCCCTTTGATACGAGCGGCGAGTGCCTTTCATTGGAGAGGCGCGGAGGTAGACATGGTCTCCGATTTCAAAAGCCACATCACGGTGCTTGTCATCATAATAGCTCTTCTGGCGCGATTCGCGGCTTTGAGATTCTCACGAATGACTTTGCACATTTCTTGACCTACGTGATCAAGTCGTTGCCAAGAAGTTGGCGTTCACTGTCTCGGACCAATTGAGAGAATCGACACTTTCGCCATAGAAATTTCGAATGGGGCCTTGCCGAACTAAGCTTGAAGCTGTTGTTGTAGGAGAACTTCGGCATATGGAAGACAATCTTCCCACTTCATCTGAAGGAAATGACACAAGCCACGAGCATATCTTCAAGGATTTGATTGACTTCGCTCGACTTGGCCACTTGTTTGAGGATGGAAAGCTGTCTTTGAAGCGAATGTTGGTGCCCATGGCCTTACGAAAAGAATCCCAAAACTTGGAGGTAAAGATGCTGCCACGTGCGAAGAGATCACTTGTGGAATGCCGTGCAAGGAGACAATCACGGAGGTGTATAGCTCACGCCAGCGAGCTGCTGTGATGGATTCTTTGATAGGAAGAAAATGAGCCACTTTAGTAAGCTTGTCAATGACAACGAAGATAGCATCATTTCCACGCTTGGACTTTGGAAATCCAGTCACGAAGTCCATTTCGATATGATCAAACTTCCATTACGGAATAGCAAGAGGTTGGAGGAGACCAGCTGGTCGTTGGTGTTACCTTTCACTCTTCTGCGGACATCACACTCATTCACGAATTGAGCAATTTCTCGCTTCATTCGAGTCCACCAATATATTGCTTGAGGTCATGGTACATCTTCGTACTTCCAGATGAATGGATAGAAGCGAATTGTGCCCTCGTTCATAATGACTTTCGTAGATCACCCTTAGGAACCACAATCCGGTCCTCGAAGAAAAAGTATCTTTGTCATCAATGTGGAAGCACTTGTATTTGGAAATGCCCTTGTCGATACCACGTTTCACCTTTTCACCATGGTATCCGGAGTTGAGCCTCACGAATCTGATCTTCCAAAGTAGGAGAGACTATGAGGTTGGCAAGAAAGCCTTGAGGAACAACTTGAAGATTCAGCTTGCGGAAAGCTTCACGAGATCCGGTTGGAAGGGCTTGAGGATTAAACTGTTGCAATAAGCCTTCTGCTCAAAGCATCTGCAATGACATTGGCCTTGCGGAGTATATTCAATACTTGGGTTGTACTCTTGAATCATTTCGACCCATCGAGTTTGCACTGAGGTTGAGGTTGGGTTGAGTGAAGATATACTTGAGGCTCTTGTGATCGGTGAAAATGTCCACTTTCCTTCCCAACAAGAGATGTCTCCATGTTATCAATGCATGGACAAGCTGCCGCCAACTCAAGATCGTGAGTGGGGTAGTTCTTTTCATTGAGGCTTCAATGGCGAGAGGTATAGGCCACAACTCTCTTCTCTTGCATTAACACAGCACGAGACCTTGAAGAAGCATCACGAAAACTTGAATGGCTTGGATTCATCGGGAGGAGTCAAGGCAGGGGCTGTGACGAGTTTCTCTTTGAGAGTATTGAAAGCAACGTCACACTCGGGAGACCGGACATACTTCACATGCTTACGGAGGAGGTTGGAAAGAGGCTTTGCAATCTTAGAAAAATTCTCAACGAATCTTGACAATAGCTTGCAAGACCAAGAAAGCTGCGAAGCTGCTTGACATTACGAGGAGGTTCCCAATTCACAATGCGGACACCTTCTCGGGATTAACAGCGATGCCCTTAGCGGAGATGATATGACCAAGATAAAGCACTTCATCAAGCCAAAATTCACATTTGGAAAACTTAGCATAAATTGATACTCTACGAGCTTGTCTAGCACCAATCGCAAATGTTTGGCATGATCCTTCTTATTCTTGGAAGACCAAAATATCATCAAGATAGACCAAGGCAATTCATTGGTGTAGGGGTTGAAGATGAAGTTCATCATCAGAGAATGTTGGAGGAGCATTGACAAGGCGAAAGACATGACATATATTCATAAGAACCAAAACTTGTTACGAATCTTGTCTTGGGAATATCTTGTTCACGAATCGAATCTGATGATAACCCATCTGAAGGTCAAGCTTGGAGAACACTTTAGCACCTTTGAGTTGCTCGAAAAGCTCATTGATGTTGGGAAGTGGATACTTGTTCTTGATTGTCTTCTTATTCAATGGGCGGTGTCGGCGCAAAAGTCGGTCCGTGCCATCCTTCTTCGGACAAAAGAACACCACAACCCCAAGGAGATGAACTTCGGTCGATCAAACCAGACGCTCTTGTTCATCGAGCTGCTTCTTCAATTCCTTCAGCTCATTAGGTCCAAGCTTGTATGGGCGCTTGCAAGCGGGTTCGATGCGGGCTCAAGATCGATATTGAACTCAAGCGGCGGTGAGGAGGCATTCTGGAAGCTCTTACGGAAAGACATCTTGGTACTCACAAGCGACTGGAATCTGAGAGATAGCATCAATTCGCCCTTCTCATTGAGAGAAAACAACGAATGGTTTCATCACGAGCGGCATAGATGATCACATCATTAGAAGAGTGAGTCAATTGAATTTCACAGCAGCACAATCAAGCTGAGCTTTGTCTTTGAAAGCCGATCCATCCGAGAATAAGATCAATATCCGAGTCACCAAGAACAATTGGTTTAGCCAGAAATCTATAATCGCCCATCTTGATAGAAACATCCGGACCATCATTTTGTATTCATGAACAAACCGGAGAGAAACCGCTATCGGCTTAGGCGGATCAACGGTATGCAAGTTGTTCATGGATGCAAAAGGTCTTGATATGAAAGAAATAGATGCACGATATCAAATAAGACTTTTGCGGGAATATCATTAGCGAGAGATTACCCATTATCACATCGGAAGAATCCTCTTGCGCTGCATTCATCATATTCACCTTTGCAGACTTGGGATTATGCTTGACCACTTTGCATTGCTTGAAGATTTCACGGGGAGGAGGCGGAAGGCGCCTTTGGTTGAAGCACTTGTTAGCATAGTGACCTTCTGCGACACTTGTTGCAAGTCACCTCTGAGGCGGACGGTGATAAGGAGCATTTGACCTTGGAGCTTGAGAATTTGACTTGTTACGATAGCTTGGGTTGGGTGGGTGGGAAGATCCACGACCACTGAGTTCTTCTGGCGATAAGGGCGTGGAGCGGAGGAGGAGGAAGGTAGAACTTCTGCTGCTTAGCTGCCACTTGAGAGGAAGAAGAAGACTGAGCTGCATCCACATTCTCTTCTTAGAAGCCTCACATTTGAGCTGGGCAGCTTCTTGCTTGATGCCATGTTGTAGAATTCATCATACTTTTACGGCTCAAAAAGCACAAGAGCTAATTGCAGATCTTCTCTGAGACCACCTCTAAATTGATAGATCATACTCTTTTCATCGGGGGCGTCTTGCTTAGCAAAGCGGCGAGTTTCTGGAACTGGATATTGTATTGATACAGACATGTTGCCTTGCTTGAGATTGCGGAACTCCTCACGCTTGCTCTCAACAACACTTTTGAATGTGGTGAGCTCTGAAATCTCGGCGGAACTCATCCCGAGTGACCACGACCTCCTCTGGAATCTTTGTATTCTGGTACCACTCGGCAGCTTGGTCCTTGAGTTGAAGCGATGCAAACTTGACAAAGTCCTCGGTCGACATTGCTACATTCAAAATGTTTGCAGATGTCCACAAGCCAATCGTCGGCGTCTGTGGCCTCGACACGAAACGAAAGACTTGGCTGATTAGCGAGGCGGCGAGGGTAGCAAAGTGCGGCTGGTTGTTGCCTTGACCTTGATTTCCTTGTTGCCTTGCCCTTGAGTGCGCTCTTGCAAGAGTTGCAAAATCATCGAGCATTGGCATTGGTGGCTGCCATGATAGCTTGCCATGCCTCCGGAGGCGGAGGTGGAGGTGGAGGTTCGTGACTCCCATCATTGCGTTCGGATTACGGCGCGTTGGCGGAGCCATCTGAAGAGGTGACATCCGTTAGCACTTGATGAGCAGATAGACAAGTTGAATCAGCGGATAGAAATTGCAACATATAGTCTTCACAATAAACATTGAACAAGGATGAGCGAATGAATTCCAAAGTTAACATCACCGTCCATTAAGGTGAGAAGCCACTTGATTAAGGGTTGATGAAAAAAATAACAAAATGCGACTGGAACAAATAAGTGGTAAGGATTACCCAATCACGAACCAAATATCTGCGGGAAGAAATGCTAAGAGCTACTTGAATCCCACCTATAAACTCCGAAACTTTACGGTTATGCAATCGGTGTTGGGGATCTGAGGACACAAAATATATCACCCAAACTAACAATACCTAGATCCAGCTGTATCCATCCGTCAACACATAACCAAGAAACCTTCGAAATCGTGTACCTCGACCTTGAAAAGCATCCGTTATCTGAGTCATGGCAATACTCGAGCTCGCCCGATCTTTGGGTTATCGGGGTTATCTCACCAACAAGCTGCACAAAGAGATTTCGATGTCGGCAAAACTCAGGTATTCGAGCTGCAGCGATAAAATTGTGGCGACAACACCTCGGAGCTCAACTCCCGGGACACTGCCACAACCCTAAATGTCGGGAGGCACCAAGAACAATGTTCTCGTCACAAAACCATCGAACGATTCCAAGATACCAGCGTGATCCTAATTTTTTTTAGTGAAATTTGAGGAGAGAGAGTCAAAACTTCTCGTCAGGAGACCTCACGAAGCGACGAAGGGAATGGGGAGTAAAAGAATCCTACTCTCCGATATATATAATCCTAAGACTCAAAACATTTTCCGTTCTAGACTCAACAGCATGACAAACAATCAAGCGGGGGCTCCTAAGTCGGGGATGGCTCGATTACCAACATAGCGCCCTCGATGCGGCTATATCTCCCGATGTCGAAGCACGACTTAGAGCATAACCGCATTGAAAGCAATGTCATAAGTGAGGTAATCTTCACACAACCCATGTAATACATAAGGAAAAGAGATACATAGTTGGCTTACATCGCCACTTCACACAATACATAAATAAACATCCATCATTGGATTACACTCAAGGTCCGACTACGGAACCAAAATAAAAGAAGATACCCCAAATGCTACAGATCCCGATCGTCCCAAGCTGAGCTCCACTCTGATCATCGGGAAAAGACACATAGTAACGACCACGTTCCTCATTGAACTCCACTTGAGCTCGGTTCGTCACCTGCCTTGGCATCGTCGGCACTGCAACTGTTTTGGTAGAATCATGAGTCAGGGGACTCAGCAATCTCACACCAGCGAGATCAAGACTATTTAAGCTTATAGGAAGGACGAGTTGTGAGGTGGAGCTGCAGCAGCGACTAGCATATATGGTGGCTACATTACAAAAAGAGGCGAGAAGAGAAGCAAAGCACGCGTCGTGAAGCTAGTAGCGATCAAGTGATCTGAACTACTTCGTCAAACATAACTCCAACACCGTGTTCACTTCCCGGACTCCGCGAGAAGAGACCATCACGGTTACACTTGATTGATGTGTATTTTAATTAAGGTCAACCGGGTTTCTACAACGGACATTAACAAATTCCCATCTGCCTCATAACCGCGGGCACGGCTTTGAAGATAATACCTGCGGGGGTGTCCCAACAACCCATTATAAGCTCTCACGGTCAGCGAAGGATATTCCTTCTACGGGAAGACCCGATCAATCTCGGAATCCGGACTACAAGACATTTCGACAGCAATAAAACAAGACCAGCAAAAGCCGCCCGATTGTGCCGACAAATCCCGATAGGAGCTGCACATATCTCGTTCTCGGGGCACACGGATGGGCAAGGCGTCGGGTTGGCATAGACCTGGATTGCCGAGGCGCGGACATCGCCTAGAGTTGGGCCAGCCTTTCGAAGGAGCACTGGTCGGGGGTTAAAATAAAGATGACCCTCGGGCTCGCGAAAACCGGGGAAAAAACTTAGGTGGCAAATGGTAAAACCAAAGTTGGGCCTTCTTTGGAGAGTCTTATTCAAAGCGAACTGTCAAGGGGTCCCATAAATCACCCAACCGTATGAGGCGAAATCAAGGAACATAACACGGTATGGCGGAAACTAGGGTGGCAAGAGTGGAACAAAACACGGGCATAAGGCCGAGCCTTCCACCCTTTACCAAGTATATAGATGCATTAATTATAGCAGATATATATTGTGATATCCCAACAAGTAAACATGTTCCAACAAGGAACAACATCTCCATGTTCAACAAGGAACAAACTTCATCTTCACTGCAACTAGCAGCTATAAGAGGTGAGCAAAGCGGTAACATAGCCAATCAGCGGTTTGCTAGGAAAGGATGGTTAGAGGCTGACATGGCAATATGGGTGGCATGATAAGCAAGTGATAGGCATCATAGCATAGGCATAGCAAAAGAGCGAGCATCTAGCATAGCAAAGATAGAAGTGATTTCGAGGTATGGTCATCTTGCGCAAAGTTCTCGAGTTGTCGAAAGCTTGATCCTCGTGGCGTTCTCAACAGGTTCCTCGTTCACGTACTCGTCTCGGCTCTACCCAAAGCAAGAACACAAACAAAGGAACCACAATAAATCACGGTGCAATGCACAAGCAACATGATGCAAAACATGACATGATATGCGAGATGTGATATGCAATGCGTATCGCGCGCTCCGGAAGGAAAATGATGAACCAGGCATCAACTTGCAAACCAAGTATGCCGCTGGAAAGATGAGATGATTTGGTTGAAATCGATATAAAGATCACGGAATCGGATGCACGGTTTGCAAATGACAAGCAAAACAAGAATGGCACAAATCTGCCATTAACAGCATGATGCCACTTAGCAAGCAACAAGAAATTAAGCTACTGCACCCAAGCGTACCAAAAAGCATATGGCAGTGATCTACTCAAGATGCTTGACAAAAGATGAACACTGAGCTACGGCTAAATCACATCATAACAGGTCCAAACAAGCATGGCAAAAGTGCAAAATATATCAACGGAGACTTAGAAAATACTAACATGCGAAATCAGCATCGAGGAAGCAATGTTGAGCAAGAAAAAAACATGCTACAGGAACTTATAATAGCAAAACAAGGCATGGCATGAATCTACTCAAAGCATAGAACAAAAGTCCCTTACTGACCATAAGCCAAAAAGGATCAGAAAATATAGTAACACCCAGGTCAAAATAGCAAGTTTCGTTAACAGATTCAGCAACAGGGCATGGCAAAAACAGATAACAAGTAGGCGTGTTTAAGAGCTCGATGCACTCACTACAGAGCATTAAAAGATAAACTAAGCATACATACATCAAGAAGACATGGCATAGAAGTTATACATGGCAAGAACAACATCATAGCATACATGGATCAACTACAACAACCTTGGCCAAATTGAATAACATGTAAACAATCTGCCAGGAAACATTCTATAGCAAAAGTAGAGCTCGATTGACTCAAGCTATGGCACTCCATAATTGCAAACAAAGGCATGGATGGATAGATCATAACCATTTGTTCAAAACATCCTTACTGAAGTATCTCAAAATATGCATGGATCTCTCGGTAGCATCAAGTTAACATGGCATAAAAATATCAACAAAGCAGGGCTGAAATCAGCAACATCATGAAGCCTAGTTTGCATGCTTGTGCTAGTCACCACATAGATCACAAAAATACATGGCATACACCCCTGGAAAGATGGCATGGCATATTACAAAACACATGTAGGACTCAAGATCATAGGATGCACACATCAATCATGGCAAAAATGACAAAAGTGCATGTTACATTAAGAAAGCGAAACTAACATCACATAGCCCTCTTCTAACAGCATTTGGGCATCAAGATGAGCTCAAATGAAAATGATGCAATGAGATGAAATGATCTACTCTTGAGGCGAACATTTTGACATATTACACGCGAAATGGAGCTACGGGTGCAAAGTTATGGCACGATGAAAATGCAACAAATAATCACGAAATAAAAACTTAGAGCGATTTTTGGGGAAGAAAGTCAACAGGGCTTGTGGGTGGATCGAATCCGATCGGATCCGAGGCGGCGGACAGCCTTGACTCGCGGGAGCTCGGGCAGGAGGAGGGAAGGCAGGCGGAGGAGGAGAAAAGCCGGCCGAGGAGAAGAGCCAGGACCCGGCCGGTCTTGTGCGAGGCCAGCCAGGCAGCCAGAGACAGGCTGGCGGCAGGCCAGGGCGGCCAGCCGCAGCCGTGAGAAGGCGGAGGCCAGTGGCCCGGCAGCGGCCAGCAGCCCACGGGCAGCGGCCGTGGTAGCCTGTGGCCAGCCTTGTCGGGCCAGGAAGGAGCCTTCAGCAGCCAGCAGCCGGGCGTGTGAAAGCGTGGCGTGCCACAGTGTGTGCAGGATTAAGCATGAGAGGCGGCCCAGCTTGTGGCGGACACGTCCGGGCGGCAGTGGGCGTGTCCATCGGTAGGGAGGAGGAAGGAGCTAGGGTTTGATCCAAATGGAGTGTAGTTTTCGCCCACGATCGTGATCGAGCAATGAGAGCATGGAAGTGACTTAGATGGGTTATTGGGCTGTTTTGAAGGGTGTTGGGCTGCAACTTAAAAGAGGCCTTCTTGAGAGTGCGGTTAACCGTTGGAGTACCAACGAGCTCCAAATGACCGAAACTTGACAGGTGGTCTACGGTGGTATACCAAGGCCACTTGACAAACCTCGGTCCATTCGAGAAAGTTTAGTACCGCTCACGGAAAAAGCGTAAAGGGGCGCCGGGGGACATAGGAGTGCGGATTGCAAAAGCGAACAACGGGAAAAATGCTCGGAATCATGAGGCGAACACATATGCAAATCGATGCACATGATGACATGATATGAAATGCATGACATGGACAAAATGCAAAAAGCGAAAGAAAAAACCCAACCACGGAGGAATATCATATCACAATGCGAAAATGGCAAGAGTTGGAGTTACAAATATGGAAAGTTACATCAAAGGTGTTACTGACATGAAGGTGCGACTTGTGAAGCTGTGTACGTTGTCGGTGATAACCTGTTGGAGATGCGCCAAAATGGCATACTAGTCCTTGAAAGAACTTATTGGCTGTTGAAATTGTGACCTTCCTCCTTTGCCTTCACCTCGAGCCACTTTGTGAACTTATCGATTACAGCGTACAAGTACTCAAAGCCCAAACAGCCAGCAGGGAAAGGGGTGATATGTCGAGCCCCAGGACCGAGAAGGGCCGAGGAGAGAGAATGGTTTGAAGGGCTTGAGCTGGCTGATGAAGCTTCTTTGAATGTAACCGACACACTTCACACACCTGTGACTAGTGTCGTGCGCATCCCTAGAAGCGGTGGGCGGAGAAGAAGCCTTGCCGAAGGGCCCTTGACCCAATGTGGGATCCACATATGCCTCCGTGTATCTCCGCCAACAGCTCACGATCCTTCCTCTCGGGATACACTTCAATTTCACACCGTTCGTCCTCTTTACATGCAGGGCGTCATCGGCGAACTGGTACATGGTAAGCGACGGGCTACTTTCGCTTCTTCCTGCTCCTCGGGAAGTTCCCTGTTGGAGGAATCGGACGGTATCTTGTGCCTTGCAGCTGGGCGTGGGGCTCGGCAGCGTGGACTAAAGGCATTTCCTCCGCTAAAGGAAGCGGCTGTCTCGGCAGCAAGAGCAGGCGCTCCGCGGAGCTAGTCGTCCCGTGGCGGGCTCGATATCCCGGCAACATCCTTGCCGCGGCTCCGGGAGCTTCGGCGGGAAAGTACTTGCCGGGCCCTGATTTCCTCCTCTTATTCTGCTCTGTTGATGGATCAGCGGATGGCTGGGTTAACTGAAGCACAAAGGTACCTGGTTCCACAGGTAGCTTGAGGGCAGCATGTTTTGACAGGTAATCAGCGATATCATTCTCCGCTCGGGGAACGTGTTCAACCTGTATACCGTCGAAATGCTCTTCCAGCTTTCTCACTTCATCGGCGTAGGCCTTCATCAGCGAACTCTGGTAATCCTTGTTGACTTGCTTGGCGACAAGCTACGAGTCTCCCACGACGATGAGTTTCTTGATTCAGAGGTCCGGCAGCGATCCTAAGACCGGCAAGCAGCCCGTCGTCTTGTGTCGTGTTTGTTGACACCTCCACGGGGAAGTGCATACGGATCACGTGCTTGAGGTGCTCTCGGTTAAGCGCGACAAGCGATCGCCAGCCCGGTGCCTTATGGAGAAAGCTCCATCAAAGTACATGATCCAATCACAACTTGCCTCCTTGCGGGAGAGCAGTCTCTTGGAGCTTCTTCCGTCGGCGTTGCGGTCCATTCGCAATGAACTCTGCTAGGACTCGGCTCTGAATCGTCTAAGTACATTCAAACTTGAGGCCAAAGCTGGACAGCTCCAGTGCCCATTCACAATTCTTCCCATTGCATCGAAGTTGTGCAGATATCCGTTCGCGAGAGAGGCGATGTGACAGTGATCTCGTGTGCTGGAGGTAGTGATCAGCTTCCTCGAGGCCATAAGAAGGCGAAGAGCAGTTTACGCTGCCAGGAGTACCTTGATCTACCCCTGCAGGAGGAACTAACAAAGTAGACCGGGTGCTACATCATTTTCTTCTTCGGTGGCACTTCAACTGGTTGTGTGTCGTCTCTGCATTGGTGGTGTCGGACTCTGCGCTGCCATTACCTTGTCGTCAACCTCTCTGCGCCACTAGTGCGGCCTTGACCACTGGTCGTTGCCCGCCGGTATAACAGCAACAGCTCCTGTGGCCTAGGCGCAACAAGTATTAGCGCGGAGGAGAGTACTTCTTCAAACCTTGCAATGCTGCTTGACTTGGCGTCCACTCCATCGGACCCGCCGTTTTTCGAGGATCTTGAAAAAGGGAAGGCGCGCGGCGAACTTGAAATGAACCTGACCATGGCGGCGCGCCCACAACAACCGGCGCACATCCTTGATTTGCTTGGGTGCTTCAATGCTCTATAGCTTTGATTTTGTCCGGGTTGGCCTCTATCCCACGCTGTGACACCAAGAACCAGAGAAGCTTGCCGGACGGGACACCAAAGACGCACTTCTTAGGGTTCAACTTGAGATTGATCTTGCGCAGGTTTGCAAATGTTTCTTGCAAATCTGGTATGAGGGTTGCCCTGTCCTTGGTTTTGACCACTATGTCATCCATATAAGCTTCCATATTTCTATGGAGCTGGCGTTCAAAACCAATCTGGACCGCCTTTGCGAATGTCGAACCAGCACTCTTCAACCCGAAAGGCATCCGGATGAAACAATACGTACCGCATGGGGTGATGAATGCTATTTTCTCTTCGTCTTCTCTTGTCATGAAGATCTGGTGGTAGCCGGAGTAGGCGTCGAGGAATGACAACATATCACACCCAGCCGTGGAGTCAACAATCTGGTCGATGTCTTGACAGCGGAAGGGGTCTTTAGGGCAAGCCTTATTGATATCTATGTAATCAATACACAGTCTCCACTTCCCATTTGCCTTGCGCTTTTCTCGACGGATTAATAACCACGTTGAATGGAGCACTCCTCTTACCAAACCAGCTGCTTCGGTTCGGATCTCTTACATGATGAACACTTGTCGTTCCAAAGCTTGCTTTACGACCTTACCTTGATGGGCGCGCATGAGGCGCAGACATCAAGGTGGTGCTCAATCACCTCCACAGGAACCCGGCGGTGTCGGAAGCTTGCCATGCAAACACATCGACATTACGCCCGGGGAAGGTGGCGGCGTGTCTTCCTATTTGTCGTCAAGGGTGGAGCATATGGTAAAAGCTCCTCCGTGCAAATCCTCAATGATGAAACCTTCTTGGTTCCCGGTATGGCCTTTGGGCTTCTTGTTTCGCGGATGGAACTCTCATGCACGTCCTCGGGCAGCGCTACACTCCGAAGAGGTGCGCTTGCGGAGTGGGTGTCTGAGTCTCACCGGTCTTCTTCTTCTTCTTCCTCCGGGGTCCCGGCGGGAGCAAGTGCCCTAGTGGCGGCAGCTGCTGCAGCCTCTTCTGGTATAGTTGGTCGGCATAAATCAAGCGCATCTTTCTTATCGGAGGGATGGTGATGATCGTCACAGGTCTGGCATCTTGAGTGTTGTAGGCGTAGTGTGGCGCCGCCATGAACAGCGGCGCTAAATGACCAAGGATCCGTTGTAGGGCAAGGGATCTTGGCAACATCAAACACGATCCTCTCCGTCCTATAGTTTAGAGTCGCTTCCAAAAGTCATGGGCTGCGTGACCTTTCCCTTGGGTTGGCTTCTTCCGGGTTGACCCACAAGCGTGCCCATCTCTTGAGGTCTCCATCGAGGAATCTGCGGTTTCTTGATCCGGCGGCGAGATCAAGTTCGACCGGCCCGCCATCGACTAGCATCTTCGTCACCTTGAGGTTGCGTATTGTTGGTGAAACCAACAATGGCAAGCACCGACCGCAGATAGTGCGATCGGTGATCCTCGATGTCAAAAATGATAGGTGTCTTGGACCACTTCAGCGACCTTTGGGCATCAAGCGGCAGCTCTGCCGCTGTAATCTCGCGCCCATTGTTTAAGCGGCGGTGAGAAGTATGCAGCGGCGCCATGCGTCGGCAACATAGCCTCTGTAGCTTTACGAAACTCTTGAGTGGCGGATTAAATCGTCCTCTTCATGATCGTCGTCTTACGGCTTTCTATCACGGCCCAGGCGACCTCTCCTATTGTTTATCCTTGCCGCGACGGCTCACTGGCCGTCACGCTTCTTCTTGACCCTCGGCACCGTCTGGGCCCTTCTCCTTGTCCGCCTCTCATACTCAGCCCTCTGCTTCTCAGCGAGAGCTCAACTTGTCGGCAGATCTTGGAGAGCATGGCCTTTGGTGCGATGGATCTTGCGGTATCGCTTGTCGATTTTCACGGCTTCTCGGCAGCCGCCAAGGCCGGGCAGGCGACGACATCCGGCAACTTCCTTGCGGGGTCATCTGTGGTTTTCTTGGTGGAGCCGGCGTCATCAGATCCTCTCGGCAAGCTGCGGCTTTACCTTTGCGTTTCTGATGCGGCGCCGGCCTTTCTTTGCGAGGCGGCAATATCCTCATCGAGTCGGTTTCCACGCCGACATCTTGGCCAGTACTTCCTTCCTCTTCAGCTCGGGCACATCTGTCAGCAAGCAAGAACATAGAGTTCTCGCTACATCTTTCACCTTGTTCATTGCCAGCTCTTGGCGCATCTTGTGGTTCGCATGCGTTACGATGGAGCAGCGATGATGGCGGCGGGGTGAACATCGAGGGATATTATCTTGTATCCGGTGAACCTCTTGTATATACTTGCGGAGACTCTCGCCTCCCTTACGAGAATAGCGTGCATGTACTTGCTTGGCCATGGGCTTGGTGGCCTCGGTAAAAGGCGCCCACGAACTCATGGCTTCAAATCGACGAGGAGGAAATAGAGTCTCGGCAAGTGCATCAACCATGACATGGCGTTGGGTTTAGAGCCAGCGGAAAGTAGTAGTCAAGCACCTTATACGTCGCGGGCTCCGGCAGCTTGCATCGCGATGGTGTAGATAGTGAGAACTTCGGGCGGGTGGGTCTTGCCACTGTACTTTTCCATACGTCGGGTTTGAAGGTGCGGTGAGTGGGCCCCTTTGGAACTGCCGCAGCTCATGGGTAAAGGCGGCAGCCTACCTCGTAGGTAGGCCTCCGGGGGCTTCCGGTGCGGTGGCTCACGGCAGGCCCTACTACGCTGTCCGATTGGTGGCGGCGCTTTCGGCGCCCGGTGCTCGATAGTGGTTCGGCGTCTTCATGTTCTCGTTCGAAGAACATGGCGCTGAATCCTGATGGGCCCGCTGGTGAGACGATGCTATAAATTTAAATGCGCCGTAACGTCGCGGCAGGCTGGCGTTCGCGGTACCAGGCGGCGAGGAGGGGCGAGTGCACCGTGGTCGGCGGCGCCGCCCGCTTCCTGCCTTTGGTGCATGGGACTCCGTCGAACATCGACCGAGGGCTCCACGGACTCGGTTCGTCTTTGTTGGCCACCCAACAAGGCTTCGGATAGTGGCTCTCCATTGTCGAGTTTCCCGTGGTGGGAGGAAAATCGAGCAGCAACTACACGCGCACCGGGGCTTCTGCTGGCGTTGGTGGCAGCGAAACCTGCGAGGATCGCGGCAGCCGACTTCTCACCATGTCGAAAAGAGCTCTATCCGACCCAGCGATGCATGCCATCTTCACCAGCGCCTCGGCGGCAGGCAGGTCTTCTAAATTCCGGGAGTGGCGCTCGGGGCTCTTTCCGCGGCGGCGCCGGGGTCCTCGGCGTGGTTCGCCCGTTAAATGCGCCGCCGCCGCATGAAGGCGTGCCGTCGGCGCCCGGCGTGGGAGTCTTGGAAGCCTCGCGCCGCGATCGGGCGAGGTGGCAGCGATCTTGGAAGGCCCGAGCGCCACCCACGGAGGGCCTTGCTCCGTCTTTAGATTTGGCGGCGTGCAGCCCGTTACCAGGCGCACGAACATCGCCACCTCCCAAACTTCGGCTCTTTGGGGCGGTGTTGGTGTTATAAGCGGCGCCCCAGGTCCTTCTGCGACCGGTCCGCTGCTCGCCCAGCGTTGGGGCGGGATGTCCCGCCAGAAGCGGCCAACCGCCACCATCATCTTCTTCTTGAGGCGCCATGACGGTGAAGAAGCGTCGAACTAACTGCTAGAGCGATTCTCACAACTCGCCCCCTACCAGGCGCACCAAAGATGTCGGTGGGAGCGACACCTATGGGATCTGAAATCCCTACTACGGTCCGCGAGGCGCGGGTCGTGAGAAGAAGCGGATTAAGCAGATAGCACACGGTTTCCTTATCGAGGTTAAGACGTGAGGATCGTAAATCCCTACTCCTGCTTTGGTGGTTTGTTTATCATGTTCTTGAACTAGCAATGGGGTGTGAGGAGCTCAAAAAGCGAATCCTCCTCCAGGTATCATGGGCCTCCTTTTTTATAGGAAAGGGGTTGCCACTTGTGGCACCAGGGAGTGGAAAGGGTCTCAGTGATCTTGAAGTTATCCCTCACATTACATGACAGCGCCTTTCATGCGTCTTGCTTAGTATCCTTGCTTTATCGGGGGCTGAGGGAGAAACCTGTCTACGTCGCGTCGCAACTCCTTTTTGTAGTAAACGCGCCACGGCCAGCGATGCCCGTGGTGCCTTGTGGCGGCGAGCGAGGCGAGTGAAGTGGCGCGATGGTGAGTCTCCGAAGAGCCGCTTGCCGCCATCACAGGTGCACTGCCCAACTTGTTGTGTCGGCAATTGCATGCGACGAAGCGGTGATGGAAGTTTGATTGGCGTGGGCACGATGGTGGCCTACTGGTGTTCGGCAAGGGCCTGGCTGTAGCAACGCAAGGGTCTTGCAGTGGCGCCTTGTCATCCAGCAAGGCTCTTGCGGGGGCCTTATGGTCCTCCTTGGCTGGGATCCGCCAAGGGTGTCATCTTCTATAGTGTGTCTCGATCTTGAATGTCTTCACAAAGATCTGCATGCCACGGGGGATGTCTCGAATCCTTGCCCCATGGGGCGGTGGACTCAAGGGTGATTGGCTCCATGGTTGTGGGGCGAGCTGCCACGACAAAGGGTGTGCGGTTCCTTTGAAACCGCCTCCGGCAAGGATCTTGCCCGGAATCCGCTCCTTACCCCTTGCCCTTTGTGGTCTTAGTCTTGGCGTCGTTCTGCTCCTTCGAGCTTCGGCCCCTTAGCTCGCTCCACCTCCCTTGCCTTGCTCGGTGTGGTGGTGCCCGTAGCTCGAACTACCGTGCCGCGAGTTATAAAGATGCATAAAGTGTACCCCTCTTTTGCTACCTGACAGTGTGGGCCCTAAGTCAGTGTCTTCATCCGTCAGCTTCTCCGCCCGGCTTGAAACCCGCCGACTAGTGGGCTCACTTGACTCTTGGCTTCTGGTCGGCGGGTGGCCCCATAGTTGAGGAGGCTTTAGCCGGGGCTGGTTACTATTGCCTTAATCCTGCCGGACGAGGGCTTTGTAAGGTAAGCATGGCTACTGTGTGCTTACGCCTTGGCGGCGTCACCATCGCCTCCGCCCAATCTTGTCTCCTTAATGAGGCGCTTCCATCGAGGAGAACAAGCGGCTATGAAATGAGCCATCTCCCGAGCCCGGCCCGGGAGGGCGAATCTTCAGCATCTCTCGTCGGCTATTAGGATGACGTGTTACTAATCCTTAGACCTGTAAGATTATTGGATTTAATCCCCAGTTCAGTTCCTACTATTTCTGTATGTTAACTGTTGATCTCAGAATCTTGTTATAATGTTGTAGAGTGGTTATGCCACCATTTTGCATGATGTCTCAAATATTTTTGAGCATTTACAGCCGATTATGATGTCAAGTCATCCCAGGTCTCTAAATAGTCGATGCATTTGTAAATCCCTTCTCTCCATTTCTAATGTTCATCGGGCGGATTAATCACACAAATTAGTATGTTGAGGTACTCCGCTGCCTCAACATATATGTTGGAGTTGTTATTATGACCTAGGTGTTTTAGGGAGTCACCTAGTAATCTAGCCATATTTTGTGTTCTCGGTGTGATGATTCTGGCCATTATTCTTGAAAGCATCCCGTGATGTTATTAGTTAGTAGGCATCCTACTCCTGGGTTCTTGAACCCGAGATTCACTCTACTCATTCATGTTGATAGTGTTTGCTAGTTCCTTTAGGATATTAGTAACCTTGCGACAGTCCTCGAGGTCCGTGGTATCTCATTCTTCCAAATACCATGAACCATCCTTGGCAGGAGTTCCTTTGAATCAAAAGATCACAACAGAAGTGGCCTCGATGAATTCTCCATTCTATTCGTGACTCTGCCAGTTCAACCTTTCAGCATGGGTTATCCGGAAGAAATATGTTGAAATCGTTCGACATGCTAGTCCATGCATCCACAACTAAGAAAATCATATGTTCTTTTAAGTTGTCCCATTTTAGTTGTTTCCTGATCTCCTTCTATCAATTGATAATCAAGAGTATGCATGCATTCATTCGTCGATGACTTTTATTCTTGTGGTCTGTCAAGCCATTCTATTCTGGAATGACTAGGAGAAACAAACTCCAGTGCCTCATCCATATCTAGGATTGGGTCAAAGCAGTTGTATTCCGCAGATCAAAATGCCAATCCAGCTTTTGATTCTTTTCCACCTGGAGTGTTACCATCTTTATGTCAAGAATGTCATGAGAATTGCACCACCTCTTATGGATTCTTGATGTAGTGATACTTCTCGCCATCATTATTCGCTCCTCGGGTTCGCGTTGTTGCAACCGGAATACCGACAAGTGAACTGTGACGTGTGAAATCGATACTCCTAGCAACCTCGTTGCTTGGTAGTGAATGGACAATACTCTCATTCTTAGCGTGTTGGTTATTAAATCATCATCCTAAATTGATCGTGCTACCTAGTCCTTATTCCGGTGCACTCTTTGATCAATGAGTTAGGAATATGTCAATCCCTTGCTCGTTTGATCATATCGTCTTACTCTGAAAAGCAAGATTGTTCTCGAGCTTAGTAACATATCGGTGGTTCATGATTGCCGAATATCTTCTCGGAAGTATTACTAGGTTGTCCCCTGACTGTTATGTTGAGCTCGTGATCAAGTTGGTTTCCTTGTAAACCACCCATTCTCCAAGAATCTGTGTTGGATACCCCTGAGCTAGTTGGCTGAGCCAAACAACAACTTGGAGAGTTGGAAGATAAAAGCTTGTCCGACTTAGTTTATTTTAAGGTATATCCTTTTGTGTGTGTGTTGAAGAAAGATGATATCTCCGTCGATTGGTCCTCGTGATCAGTTGCTGGATCTATTGCCTTGTCGAAACTTTGACTTGAGAATGGGCTATCGTCAAGTCAAATCAGAACCAACGATGTTCGTAATGTTGTCTTACCCGTGGTTGATCCCTCGAGTATATACCATTACATCTTTTGGTCTGACCAATGCTATCATCATGTTCACATGATGGTGGAAGTCCAGTGATATGGAAATTCCGATGAGGTGTTGTTGAGCCCATCAGCAGCATTTTGCCTCCCCCATGATTCATGTTGAACATCAACCTAGTGTTGAAAACTTTGTAAGCAATGCCTTCGTGTTCCGTTCATGAAGCCTATGCTTGGATGGAAGAAGTGACTTCCTCGAATTCATGTGCGTTAGGTGTAGGTTGCCGCCACGAATTTGAGAGGTTTGTTTTGTTTCCTCTGGAACCGTCCCAAGTTAGTCATGCACGTGTGAAGTGCCCTATGGTTTGATAGGTCGGCCGCCTCCACTCCATATGTGTTTCCTAGCACACCAAGCCACTGATTGATTTGCTCAAGGAAGAGGAATGTGTTGTGCTAATTCTAGATCATGCACAAGATTCCGTTATCCTCGATGATGGTTCCCAACCAGAATTCGGTAGTATTTTATTATAAGACTACTATGTGGTCATGCTTGTCTGGGATAGCGTGTTCGCATGTTGTAGCAAAAATCGCTCATGTTTTCGAGCTTGCTATCGTAGTTCATTTCCTGAGAATCCCGCAACGTTATCTCGTTGGTTTGTGTTGCAAACTTTCTTTCAAAGACATGATGTCTGAAATATTCCGTTCCCAGCCAGATCCGAATCTCAGGCAGATATGATGGTTGGAACATTCCCAGCATTTGCATTTTGTTCCCAGCTTGCACCTCAGTAATTACTGTTTAGGATCATTTTCAAAAGTGGTCCTACCATGGGTCCCATCCATGCCCGATGATAAGCAAAATCATCCATTGTGTTGTCTTCAACAAGGTAGTCCACATCATCTATTCTGGTATGAGTATGCCATTCTTTCAAATTCGTTCACACGATCGCTGTGTTTTGCCTTAGGCTGGTTTTAAGAGTTTCAACGATCTTTGAATCAAAAGAAATTCTTTTTGCTACCTAAGGGAACAGCTCAACGAGTCACCTTTTTCCCAAGGTGCCCCACTATGGAATCATGGCAATTATTTCCTCGCCACTTTGACGCCATCCACCATCTTTCTAAACATGTAATTGTTGCCCACCAAATCAAACTTCGTCGTTGTTCTTCCATCCCTCTCGATGTGTTTTGTGTCTCAACTCGAGATGATTCAACATCTCATTCCGCGAGTTGATATGGTATGCTCGATCTCCGAGGACATCGTTTCCTATAGAGTATTCTTTTTGTCGCCATCGTGTTGGATGAAGATCTCGAAAGCAAGGACGTCAAGTTCAATTGGAGCAATGAACCAACATCTTCGGGAAGGGCAATTGGATCGACAAGTTTGTGTTAGCCAGTGTTCCCTCTGTCTTCTTACCTCCGTCTTGAATCTGGGGCGAGATTCTTGTTTAGTGGGGTGAGTTATCACAGCCCTAGAATTTGTTTGTCATTAGTTGCATTAAGGCATTCATGTCATCATGTTCAAATTTCTCAGAAAGTTGAAATGGGGATTGCCTAAACCCTAGCATTAAAGGAATTCACTAGTTTTACCTAAAATATTTTCGTTAAGTCCAAATGGCTTTAAAAAATGTTCATCATTTATGGTAAATACTGAAAACAGTAGCCAGAGGTGATGCACATTTTTCCATGACATATTTGGGCTCTGAATTAAATCATATTCTATTTGAATTTGGGCACTTAAATACTATGAAATATTTAAAATGTACAAATAATCCTAAACTGAAATGTTCCATGTTGGATATATTCCAAGCACTGGCCATGATCAGTTTGGTGATCTTTGAGTGTGCCTAAGTATTTTTAATAAAGCCAAACACAATTACAGAAAATAGAAAAGAGAAATAAAAATAGGAAAAGAATAGAGACTCACCTGTGCAACCTACCTGGCGCCCAACAACCGGCCCAGCTCCTGTTTCGGCCCAGACCACCACCGCCTGGCTCCCTGTCGCCTTCCTCCTCGCGCCAGTGGGCAGGGGCGTGTGCCCGGCGCGCGTGGCCACACGCCGGCCACCTCCTCCCTACCTGGCTGCCTCCTTCTCCCCCTGAACGTCTCCCGCGACGCCACACACCCCGCTTGGACGCTCTCTCTCTCTCCCATGCTTTCCCCTCCCCTGCTCTCTTTCCCTCTCGCACCCGAGCGCCACCGTCGCCGGCGCTAACCGTAGCCATGGCCACCGGCCCTCCCAAGTCCACCCAGCGTTTCCAGAGGCTCCGCCCCGACCCCCTCTCTCTTCCACACCGAGCCACTCCACCGCGGGAGCCCCACATCGCCGCCACGAGTCGTCTTCCCCGAGAACGGCCGCCGGAATCCATCGACAGATTCGCCGCCTTCCGGTCGCCCACGAGCCAGCTGAGCCTGTCGTCGGCCTCACTGTGAGCTTCCGGTCCTTTCCCCCTTAACCATGTCGTCGTTTTCGCCCCGTAGCCGCTGCCCCGCGAGCACCCGAAGCCGCTGCCCGCCATTGCCGGCGAGCTCTGTGCCCCCGAGCCCCTCCGCTCCTACTAGTTGCTTCGGCATGCTCCTGCTGCCCATTAGGTGCTGCCCAGCCACCTCACTCGCTCGCCCGCAAGCCGCAGCGCCTAAACCGCCGATGCCCAAACTCCGGCCGCCGCCGCCATCGTGGTTGTCGTCGCCCCCGGCCACCCCAGCTCTTCCCACTTGCCCTGCTAGATGCACGCGAGCCCCAGCTACGCATAGGACCAAACCGCGGTCGATTTGGTCAACCGTGGGCAAATTCCAAGCCGCGCCACCGTCTCGAGCCTCGCCGGCGTCGAGTCGCCGGTGGTTTGACCTGTTGACCGACTGCTGATGGGTGGGCCCGGTTTGACCACAGGTCAGCGGCGTGTGGGCCACCACAGCTAATGTCGGTTAGGTTAGTGTAACGCTAATTAACCTAGATTAGTGCTTAACCTAACACTAACTAACTCTGTTTAGTTAGTTAACTAACCACTGGCACGTGGGTCCCACAGGTCAGATTTGACCTGGACAACGCCTGTTGACTTGCTAACGTCACCGTGAGGTCATGCTAACGCAATAACTCATTTTCTGGATTTAATTTAATTCAGAAAATTCCAGAAAATGGTTAGAACTTCTAAAATTCATAGAAAATAATCTATAACTCCAATGGAAATAAGTTACATATGAAAAATGATCAGAAAAATATGAAGAATCTCTGTTTATGCCATGATCATGCATGTTTGAACAAGTTAACCTCACTGAATAGGACAAATGATGATTAGGACAATTTATGAAATAAAATTTGGAGTTGGAATTTGTTCTTGTTCGAGTTCCACTTCAATTAACTTGGCTAGATATTGCATTAGGTGAATTCAGTATCTTAACATGACATGTCATTCATGTGAATGTGCATTGCATTGCTTGTGTTCTTTCTCGATTGCGGTGTTTGTCCCTCTCGATGAGCGGCGTCTGGCGATGAGTTCGATGACACCGATGAAGAACTATATTATCTTGAAGTTCCGGCAAGCAAAACCCCTTGTTCATTCCGATCACAGTCCACTCTCTCGCCCTGCTCTCTTTTACTGCATTAGGACAACACCGTTTCTCTTGTTACATGCTGCGGTAGCTGAACCCTTTATCCTCTGCATGACCTGTCATTGCCACGATAAATAGATGAAACCCACTAGCATGAGTAGGAGTTGTTTGAGCCTGATGTGCCTACTCAATCATGCTTGTTTGTCATGCCTGCTATTGCTTAGAGTTGAGTGGGTCTGATTCGCCGGGAATGAATTGGAATGTGGTGAACATGTCCCTCTGTTGAGAGCTAAGTGTGTGAACACGATTTGGTAAAGGTAGCGGTGAGAGGCCATGTAGGAGTACATGGTGGGTTGTCTCATTGCAGCCGTCCTCGTGAACTGAGTTCTGTGTTTGTGATTCATGAACAGTTACTACCACACATTGGGTTCCGTGCTTTCGGCCCCTCTCGGCTTATTAATCAACTCGATCTCTGTCCGGGAGTTGCAACTAGTTTCTGGTGTTTGTAGGTAGTGTTAGTAGTCTACCAAGTGGCACCCAGATGCAGTGGGCTTGGGACAGACTAAACCTGATGGCCGGTGTACCAAGTGGCACCGGTTGGTGGGCTTGGGAACCTGTACACATCGTTTGGGGCCGTGGCGACACCCGGCGGATCTCCTTGCGGATGGAACCCGAATAGGCGATAAACACGGACGAGAGACTTGTGTGGTTAGTCAGGTCGTGGCCGACTCCCTCGCTGCTTCCGCTTGAAGGTTGCCGAGGTACATGGCGTGTCTGAGGCGATAAGTGGAGAGGCGTGTGTGAAGAAGTACACCCTGCGCAGGTTATCATTATCTATTGAATAGTCGGATTCCTCGGTTATGGAAACTTGGACCCCTTGCATAGTTCATAGACAAGTGAAAGTGGATACTCTAAAATGCGCAAGATAAGCGTGATTGCTATGGATGGCATTCTTGTAGGGAGACGAGAGCGGGTCCATAGTGGTGTATTGATATGGTGAATATGTGGACTCGTGTGCACCGCCTCAAAAGAGTTACTTGCAGTCGTAGTTCAGGATAGCCACCGAGTCAAAGCTGGCTTGCTGCAGTCAAACTCCACCACCCCCTTTGTTGATAATGATGCATATGTAGTTAGTTTTGATGTAAGTCTTGCTGAGTACGTTTGTACTCACGTTTGCTTATTTTATGTTTTGTAGAGAGACGTAAGTCTCGCTAGTAGTTCCGCTTGGACTTTGACGTTTAGCTTGTTACCTCAGCTACGATCTTGTGCCCTCGGCAGGATGTGGTAGATAGTCAGGCTTCTCAGCCTTTTTCATTTGTAGATGTCTGTACTCAGACATGTTAAGCTTCGCTTGTGCTTTGACTTGTATGCTCTGAGTGTTGGGTCTTGAGACCCATGTTTGTAATATCTCGCTCCTCGGAGCCTAATGAATACATACTTGAGTCGTAGAGTTATGTTGTGATGCCATGTTGTATTTACACATATCGAGCATATTGTGTGTATGATTGAAATGCTTGGTATGTGTGGGATCCGACAATCTAGTTGTTTATCCTTGGCAGCCTCTCATATGGGGAAATGTAGTCTAGTGCTTCTGGCGATAGTAGTCCGCTACAGCCCGGTTCACGAGTCCTGCTAGCCCAAAGACTACTGCTTTGGACACTCACCGGCGGCATGTGTTTCACTTTGTTCCTATGTCTGTCCCTTCGGGGAAATGTCACGCGGTGATATCCGGAGTCCTGCCTAGACTGCTACAGCCCGGGTTACCGGAGTCCTGTTAGCCTAGTGCTAAGAGCCTAGATTCATACGTTGATGACCGACATGCTCGATGTGATTCATGTATGCCTGTCCCCATGGGTTAGCGCCTCTTTGGGTTCACGGCTAGCCATGTCGGCCCGGGTTCTCTGTCATATGGATGCTAGCGACGCTATCATATACATGAGACAAAAGGCACAAACGGTCCCGGGCCATGGTAAGGCGACACCCGTGGGAATACCGTGCGTGAGGCCGCAAAGTGATATGAGGTGTTACCGGCTAGATCGATGTGACTTGGAATCGGGGTCCTGACATAATCCCACTGATAAGAGAATTGTTTTATTTGAGAGGGTAAATAAGTCCAATAATGATTGAAAAGTTTTCACTTGGGGTAAAAACTCCATAATAATAAAGAAAAGGATGGTTCTGAAATCAAAAGGAAATCCAGAAAATAAAAGTTTAAGTTTCCTGGCAAAATTTTAATAAACAAAACATAGTTAAATTTTTGGGGTGTTACAACACTACCCCCCTTAAGAAAAATCTCGTCCTCAAGATTTGCTAAGGATTGTTTTGAAAATATTACACGCATTAGTTGAAAACAAAAAGTCTACTCATAGCACAAATTTTTGTGCCGTCGAGGTTGGTTTTTCGTAGCTATGCCCGGAAAAAAATGCAATCGCACATCAACATACTCATGCATGGCTACTATTTAAAATAGGGACGCACCAGCAAACATCATTTAATTACGGTGATACAGGATCACACAGTTACAAGGCGAGGACATGTTAAGACTCGGTACTGCTCGAGCGACTCTAATCTACCTCGTTAATATCTAAGCGGGGCGTGCCTCGTGGACGTCGAGGTTTCTCCATGGTTTTCACCGTCGGGATTAGCTGAAGGGGGTTGAGGGGCTGCAGGGTCGGGGTAGCTGTGATGACCATCTCGGGGATTGTTGGCCACAATCCCGCTGGAGTGTGTTCCCAAAAGGCGACGAAGCACTTATGGGGTCATGAAGGTGTTATGGTCGATTGCTGGGGCAGACCTCAAGGACTCGATCGGTTGTCCGAACAGCACGACTGGGCTGTCGGTGCCGGGCTCCTCTTCTCTTCATGCCGGGACTCGGCGAATCAGCTCTGCATGAGCTGTGATCAGATCAAGGGTGATTTGATCGAACATATCCTCTAGTGCACTTACATAGCGCACCAGATGCAACAATGCAGGATCCGTCTCGTGATCTCCGTTGGCAACTTGGGGTGGTCTACCATACCCGTCACGGCTGGGGTAGTAGTAGAATGAGCGACAGTTAACTCTGGGCGACAAGTGCCGGAGTTGAACTATAGCCTCTCGCATGGCTAGTTGGATGGCTTGAGGCTCAAAGGAATTTGTCCTTTCGGTGAACCTCTAGGGGCGTTCTAGCGATAGACCCCTACTGTAGATGTGCACAGTGGCCCAGAATTGACGGCTCTCACCGCTCATGGGTCCTTGGTACACAACATACTCTGGGGGCTCTTCTAATGCGAAGGCACGACGGGTGAGGTTTGCTAGCACGGTCACAAAACCTCCAAGGTTGGTTGCCGTGGTCTCATTGTGAACAATGGGTCCTGGCATTTTAGCTTGGTTTGGGCAGAGGCTGTGCTGTGCTGGGGCTAACGTGCCCTTTTTATAGAAAAAGGGGACGGAGTCTTCCTTCACACGCTTGCGAAAGGGACTATTTAGGGGCCGGTCACTGGCGCGTGATCGACAGGCTAGGCTGATAGGTTGGGCACCGTCTGCCAAAAGTGTCGGGGTCACTGTGTGGCTATCTTGCACGAGAAGCTTGGCTGGGGTTAGGTTAAGGTCTGGTAGGTTGGTTTACCTAGGTTTTTCGACCTGGCTAAGATAGGATTAGCCAATGGTCAGCCTGGCTCTGATACCAAGTTTGTCAAGACCGGCTTTTCGGGATATTAATTTCCAGAAAATGGCCCTTGTGCTCACCAGCCCCAGGATTACTGTTAGCTGATGAGGCACCAACTTGAAAGAGAAATTCCAAGCAAAATACATAATATGTAGTACAAGACCATTCTGGCCTATGAGTACAACAAATGGTTTCTAGTGGTTGATGGCGGAAGCGGTTTTTGGATCATCAGCTTCTATGGGACTCCATTTCCCCACAGGAACAGCTGACCAGGTTAACCCCTATCTTCACGAGGCTGCTATCACCGTTGCTTAGGTTCCGGGGCTGTCGTTGCAACGCTCCTCTCCAAGCAAGAAATCTGGCCAAGACAATAGCCAGGGACAAGCCAGTGAGTACTTTTGAATGTACTCGCAAACATTATGAACACGGGTATAATATAACAATCGATAATCATGCTCTGAAATATTCTAGGATCACATTGTCAGTCATAAAAATAAAACCCCTAATGCATAGCAGGTTATTCATCTAAAACAGGAGTATGAAATCAGAGAATAAAAATAGATTGCACCGATCGGGTGTCTGAAGCGACGCCTCGAAAGGACAATAATATAAAGCATGCCTCAGTCGGGCGTCTGAGCGACACCACATAAAGGGGCTTATAAGTGAAATAAGTAACAAGCATGCCACATTCGGGCGTCTATGCGACACCACATAAAGGGCTTATAAAGTAAATAAATAACAAGCATGCCATAGTCGGGCGTCTGAGCGACACCACATAAAGGGCTTATAAAGTAAATAAATAACAAGCATGCCACAGTCGGGCGTCTGAGCGACACCACATAAAGGGCTTATAAAGTAAATAGTCATAGTGAATACCCAGGAGGTAGAACCGACCCAGGGATACTCAATAATTCAAGTAATATAATGGGTTAGTCCGTAATAATAATAATCACAATCATCATAATCAACACAAGTCACAAGTCACGATCCATGTTCTGGTTTAGCAGTTTCTCCTCCGAAGACCGACACTAAGACCGACACTTGACCCATCCTGCATCTGTAGTCCTAACCATGGACACAGCTATTGAATAGATTTAACCTCTGCAGAGGGTGTACTCTTTACCCACGAGTAACGGATTCCTTTAGTCCAGAGGAACTAATTCCATTTACGGTCTTTTAATTGAGAACACACCTGACCTGCACACACCAGCTTAACTTACCGGTGTCTGGAATCACCCACGACACTTGTTAAGCAAAACTCTAAGCGAGGATGCTACAACCTCGCGTAGCATGGGATCAAACTTATATCGCACGCTCTAAGGGGTGCCCCCCTCTCTGTCCCAATTGGAAACACCCATGCCCCCGGACCAGGTGGCATGCCTACCAGATGCAGCCGATATCTTCCACCATGGCCTCTCTGTAAGGTGTGTGCTAGGAAGGGGTTGACAACTTACTGAACCGTACCCTACCTATGGCAGGGACACGTGGTAGTACGAAACAAGTATGGGGGGTTACTGGAACAAGACTCGATCTACGGTCGACTCAGGAGGTTTAAAATTCCCTGCATGATATGTATAAAAAAATATTTCAACCAACAGAATCACCACTCATTATACCTTACTATGCCATACCAGACATAACCGTCCCGACGAAGACCGGAGACAAGCTCACGCCTACCCAAGGCAGAGGCTTTCCCGGATTTCTTTCCGGCATGCATGCAAGGCATACGAGGACGATTACCATCACAAGTATATCCACTTCCAACAGCCAGGAAGTTTCCAATATGCATTCATGCAAATGCTCGTATCACCACATAAAATAACGAGTTCTCCGTATTAAGGTGGTGTTATAATCGTATTAACCAACACACAAAAATATCATGCCAGGGTTCAGAATGCTTGCCTTCAAGAGTATGCAAGTGGGGTGTGCCTTTTGAAAGTTGACTTCTTCTTCAAAAACCTAATTTTGAAATTATTCAAATTAACACATAGCTTTAAAACAGTACAAAAACGTTGTCTGATTTTTTTTTCAAATAAATCTTAAAATAAACTAGACTAAATTTGAGAGTGGTAGGAAAAATAATCAACTTATTTGGAGTTATATTTAGAAAGATATGGCCAGTCAAAGTTTTGGTCAAATCTGTTTTCAAAATAAAACAGAAAAAAGAAAAATGTTTCGAAAATTAAACACGTCGAAGGCGTACTCTGGTTTTACGTCTCCACTTACGCCTGCATGGACCGACGCTGGGTCACTGACAGTGGGTTCAGGGGGCCCACTGGTCAGGTTTGACCAATCGCCTCTCCCTCCCTTCTCCTCTGCCCGAGCGATGGCGGGACTCCGGCGATGCTCGCCAGCGAACGGCGGCATCGTTCAAGAGACTGAGGCCATCCGCGGGCTCAGGGGGTTGAGGCGGTTCCTTCGGTGGTCGCTATGGTCCCTAGGGTGGACGGAGTCACCGGCGGCTAGCTCCGCAGCGGACGGTGGCCGTCGGGTGAGTTTGGGGTTCTAGGCTGCGCTGGTTCCCGAGCGGGTTTGAGGTGTTGGGTGGCACGGTAGGGTCATGGGCAGTCGAGCGGTGGCGCTGGAATGATGGGGGAGGACCTAGTTGCGACGAATGGGACTGGATCGTGGCGGCAGTCGAGCTGGCCGGAGGCGGGGAAGAAGACCTCCTGCCGTCGATTGCTGGCCGTGGGGGGGGGCCTTGGGAGATGGCTTGAGGCTGCCTGAGTGCCGGGACGAGCTCGGGGTGATCCATTTATAGCGCAGCGAGGTCGGTTCGCGGCGGCCGTGGATAGGATCGTCGTCGGCCGCCGTTCTGTAGCTAGGGGGCGCGTGGCGGCGGTTGGTGGGGTCTGGCAGGGCGAGGGGATAAGCTAGAACTGCTCAGGGGCGAGCTGGCGAGTGCTAGTGGTTCGGGCGGCGCCGTCCGTGGCTGAGGCGGCTGTGGCCGGCCGCTAGCCGCCACGTCCGACCTGATGGCGGCGCTATAGGGCTCCAGTGGCTGTCTTGGAGGGCTCCGGTGTGTGGATGAGGGCGGGCGTGGCTCTATAGGCGAGCAAGGGCCAGGGGCACGACACGGCGGCACGGGCGCAAGCACGTGCAAAATGCACGCTCTGGGCGCACCCAGCGCACGCACACCAGGTGCTTGATGCAATGCCAGCGCGTGCCAGAGGTCTTGTGTAACGCCCTCGATGCGGCTATATCTCCCACGTGTCGAGGCACGACTTAGAGGCATAACCGCATTGAAAGCAATGTCGCAAGTGAGGTAATCTTCACACAACCCATGTAATAAGTAAGGAAAGAGATACATAGTTGGCTTACGATCGCCACTTCACACAAGTACATAAATAAACATCCATCATTGAGTACACTCAAGGTCCGACTACGGAACCAAAATAAAAGAAGATACCCCAAATGCTACACAGATCCCGATCGTCCCAACTGAGCACCACTCTCGATCATCAGGAAAAGACACATAATAACGACCACGTTCCTCGTCGAACTCCCACTTGAGCTCGGTGGCGTCACCTGCGCTGGCATCATCGGCACCTGCAACTGTTTTGGAAGTATCTGTGAGTCATGGGGACTCAGCAATCTCACACCCGCGAGATCAAGACTATTTAAGCTTATAGGAAGGACAGAGTAGTAAGGTGGAGCTGCAGCAAGCGACTAGCATATATGGTGGCTATTTCGCAAAAGAGAGCGAGAAGAGGAGCAAAGCACGGTCGTGAAACTAGTAGCGATCAAGAAGTGATCCTGAACTACTTACGTCAGACATAACTCCAACACCGTGTTCACTTCCCGGACTCCGCCGAGAAGAGACCATCACGGTTACACACGCGGTTGATGTGTATTTTATTTGAGGTCAACTTGGGTTTTCTACAACCGACATTAACAAATTCCCATCTGCCTCATAACCGCGGGCACGGCTTTGAAAGATATTACCTGCGGGGTGTCCCAACAGCCCATTATAAGCTCTCACGGTCAGCGAAGGATATTCCTTCTACCGGGAAGACCCGATCAATCTCGGAATCCCGGACTACAAGACATTTCGACAGCAATAAAACAAGACCAGCAAAGCCGCCCGATTGTGCCGACAAATCCCGATAGGAGCTGCACATATCTCGTTCTCGTGGCACATCCGGATGAGCAGTCGTCGTACGGCAACCAAGATGCCCCAAGTTGCCTCGGGTGGCACCGCAAGTGGCTCTAGTTTGGACCAACGCTCGAGGAGCATTGGCCGGGGGTTAAATAAAGATGACCCTCGGGCTCGCGAAAACCGGGGAAAAGGCTTAGGTGGCAAATGGTAAAACCAAAGTTGGGCCTTCTTTGGGCGAGTCTTATTCAAAGCGAACTGTCAAGGGGTCCCATAAATCACCCAACCGTGTAAGGAACGCGAAATCAAGGAACATAACACCGGTATGGCGGAAACTAGGGTGGCAAGAGTGGAACAAAACACCGGGCATAAGGCCGAGCCTTCCACCCTTTACCAAATATATAGATGTATTAATTATAGCAGATATATATTGTGATATCCCCAACAAGTAAACATGTTCCAACAAGGAACAACATCTCCATGTTCAACAAGGAACAAACTTCAGCTTCACTGCAACTAGCAACGCTATAAGAGGGCTGAGCAAAGCGGTAACATAGCCAATCAACGGTTTGCTAGGAAAAGGATGGTTAGGGGCTGACATGGCAATATGGGTGGCATGATATAGCAAGTGGTAGGCATCGCAGCATAGGCATAGCAAAAGAGCGAGCAACTAGCATAGCAAAGATAGAAGTGATTTCGAGGGTATGGTCATCTTGCTCGCAATGTTCTCGAGTTGTCGAAAGCTTGATCCTCGTAAGCGTTCTCAACAGGTTCCTCGTTCACGTACTCGTCTCGGCTCTACCCAAAGCAAGAACACAAACAAAGGAACCACAATAAATCACGGTGCAATGCACAATCAACATGATGCAAAACATGGCATGATATGCGGGATGTGATATGCAATGCGTATATGCGCTCGGAAGGAAAATGATGAACCAGGCATCAACTTGGCAAACCAAGTATGCCACTGGAAAGATGAGATGATTTCGGTTGAAATCGATATAAAGATCACCGGAATCGGATGCACGGTTTGAAAATGACAAGCAAAACAAGAATGGCACAAATCTGCCATTAACAGCATGCTGCCACTTAGCAAGCAACAATAAATTAAGCTACTGCACCCAAACGTACCAACAAAGTATATGGCAGTGATCTACACAAGATGCCCGACAAAAGATGAACACTGAGCTACGGCTAGCTCACATCATAACAGGTTCAAACAAGCATGGCAAAAGTGCACAAAATATCAGGCTGGGCATGGCAAAAATAGCATCAGGTTGCAATGTTCAGAGCAACAAAACTACAGGTTACAAGAACTTAAAATAGCAAAACATGGCATGGCATGAATCTACTCAAAGCATATAACAAAAGTCTCTTAATGACCATAAGCCAAAAAGGATCAGAAAATATAGTAACACCCATGTCAATATTGAAAGTTTCGTTAACAGATTCAGCAACATGGCATGTCAAAAACTGATAACAAGTAGGCATGTTTACAAGCTCAATGCAATCACTACAGAGCCTTAAATGATAAACTAAGCATGCATACATCAAGAAGACATGGCATAGAAGACATACATGGCAAGAACAATAACATAGCATACATGGATCAACCACAACAACCTTGGCAAAATTGAATAACATGTAAACAATCTGCCAGGAAACATTTGATAGCAAAAGTAGAGCTCGATTGACTCAAGCTATGGCACTCCATAATTGCAAACAAAGGCATGGATGTATAGAGCAAGACATGTTTAACAAAACATCCTTACTGAAGTATCTCAAAATATGCATGGATCTCTCGGTAGCATCAAGTTAACATGGCATCAAAATATCAGCTAAACAGGGCTGAAATCAGCAACATCAGGACACCTACTTTGCATGCTTGTGCTAGTCACCACATAGATCACAAAAATACATGGCATACACCCCTGGAAAGATGGCATGGCATATTACAAAACACATGTAGGACTCAAATTCATAGGGTGCACACATTAATCATGGCAAAAATAACAAAAGTGCAAGTTCTGTTAAGAAACAGAAACTAACATCACATAGCCCTCTTCCAACAGCATTTCGGGCATCAAGATGAGCTCAAATTAAAATGATGCAATGATATGAAATTATCTACTCTTCGAGGCGAACATTTTGATATATTATACGCGCAAAATGGAGCTACAGATGCAAAGATATAGCAAGAAGAAAATGACACAAAATATCTCTGAATTTAAAACTTAGAAGAAAATTGGAGGGGGGAGAAGAAGTCAACGGGCGCTCTCGATCGGATCCGGTCGGGATCCGGATCGGCGACGGGCGGCACGGTGGCGCCGGAGGGAGAGAAGGCGGCCGGGCCGGACGGAGGAGAGGGCAGCCGGCGGGGCGGCGGTGGCCGGCGCCATGCGGAGGCGCTGGCGGCGGCCGGGCAAGCGGCGCGGGCGAGGTCCGGCGGCGGCGGCCGGTGGCGGCAAGGCGGCGGCGGCGGCAGGAGGCCGCTGCAGGGCGCGCTGGCGAGGCGGGAGGCGCGGCCATGCGCGCGCGGCGGCCGGGCCGGGAGGGCTCGCAGAGGGCCTCGCGGGTCCGCGGGGTCGGCGGGCGAGGTGGGGCGCGGACGGCGACGCAGCAGCCCTGGTTCGCCGGGCTGGCGGCGGACGCGTCCGTCCGATCCGGACGTGTCCGTGGCGCGAGGGGAAACGACAAGGGTTTGGGGAGGATGATCCGGATTTGGAGGGTTTGCTTAAATAGGCATAGAGGGAGCTAGGAGAGTCCAAATGAGGTGTAGTTTTCGCCCACGATCGTGATCGAGCGACGGAGAGCATGGAAGTGACTTAGATGGGTTATTGGGCTGTTTTGAAGGGTGTTGGGCTGCAACTTAAAAGAGGCCTTTGCGAGAGCGCGTTAACCGTTGGAGTACCAAACGAGCTCCAAATGACCGAAACTTGACCGGTGGTCTCGGTGGTATACCAAGGCCACTAGACAAACCTCGGTCCATTTCGAGAAGGTTTAGTACCCGCACGGAAAAAGCGTAAAAGGGACCGCCGGGAGATAGGAGTGCGGATTGCAAAACGGACAACGGGAAAAATGCTCGGAATCATGAGGCGAACACGTATGCAAATCGATGCACATGATGACATGATATAAAATGCATGACATGGACAAAATGCAAAAGAAGAAAACCCAACCACGGAGGGAATATCATATCACAATGCGAAAATGGCAAGAGTTGGAGTTACAAATATGGAAAGTTACTTCCGGGTGTTACAACACTCCACCACTACAAGAGGATCTCGTCCGAGATCTAGGACTGAAAGAACTCCGGATATTCGAGCGGAGGTGATCCTCGCGCCCCGGTAGCTTCTCGGTCGGAATGGTGTGACCACTTCACTTTCAGGAATTTGATTGACTTGTTGCGAGTCTTGCGCTCGGTTTCTTCAAGAATAGCAGCGGGTGCTCATGATAAGAGAGATCTTCTTGAAGGTCAATCTCTTGAAGTTGATAGTGCGTTCAGAGTCTTGAAGCACTTGCGAAGATGTGACAAGTGAAACACATCGTGCACGTTTGCAAAGTTGGATGGAAGCTCAAGTTGATAGGCGAGATCGCCTCTTTTGCCAATGATCTTGAAAGGACCCACGTATCTAGGGGCAAGCTTCCTTTGATACCGGCGGCGAGTGCCTTTCATTGGAGAGACGCGAGGTAGACATGGTCTCCGATTTCAAAAGCCACATCACGGTGCTTATCATCATAATAGCTCTTACGGCGCGATTATGCGGCTTTGAGATTCTCACGAATGACTTGGCACATTTCTTCTACTTCGTGATCAAGTCATTGCCAAGAAGTTGGCGTTCACCGTCTCGCACCAATTGAGAGAGTCGGCACTTTCGCCATAGAGAATTTCGAATGGGGCCTTGCCGAACTCGCTTGGAAGCTGTTGTTGTAGGAGAACTTCGGCATATGGAAGACAATCTTCCCACTTCATACCGAAGGAAATGACACAAGCCCTGAGCATATCTTCAAGGATTTGATTAACTCGCTCAACTTGGCCACTTGTTTGAGGATGGAAAGCTGTGCTGAAACGAATGTTGGTGCCCATGGCCTTCTGAAAAGAATCCCAGAACTTGGAGGTAAAGATGCTGCCACGGTCTGAAGAGATCACTTGTGGAATGCCGTGCAAGGAGACATTCCTGGAGGTGTATAGCTCTGCCAACTGAGCTGTTGTGATGGATTCTTTGATAGGAAAAAAATGAGCCACTTTAGTAAGCTTGTCAATGACAACGAAGATAGCATCATTTCCACGCTTGGACTTTGGAAAGCCAGTCACGAAGTCCATCTCGATATGATCAAACTTCCATTCTGGAATAGCAAGAGGTTGGAGGAGACCAGCTGGTCTTTGGTGTTCTGCTTTCACTCTTCTGCAGACATCACATTCATTCACGAATTGAGCAATTTCTCGCTTCATTCGAGTCCACCAATATGACTGCTTGAGGTCATGGTACATCTTCGTACTTCCAGGATGAATGGATAGAAGCGAATTGTGAGCCTCGTTCATAATGACTTTTCTCAGATCACCCTTAGGAACCACAATCCGGTCCTCAAAGAAAAGAGTATCTTTGTCATCAACGTGGAAGCACTTGTACTTGAAATGCCCTTGTCGATACCATGTTTCACCTTTTTCACCATGGTATCCGAAGTTGAGCCTCACGAATCTGATCTTCCAAAGTAGGAGAGACTATGAGGTTGGCAAGAAAGCCTTGAGGAACAACTTGAAGATTCAGCTTGCGGAAAGATTCACGAGATCCGCTGAAAGGGCTTGAGGATTAGACTGTTGCGTAAGCCTTCTGCTCAAAGCATCTGCAATGACATTGGCCTTGCCCGAGTATATTCAATACTTGGGTTGTACTCTTGAATCATTTAGACCCATCGAGTCTGCCTGAGGTTGAGGTTGGGTTGAGTGAAGATATACTTGAGACTCTTGTGATCGGTGAAAATGTCCACTTTCCTTCCCAACAAGAGATGTCTCCATGTTATCAATGCATGGACAATCGCCGCCAACTCAAGATCGTGAGTGGGGTAGTTCTTTTCGTTGAGCTTCAAGCGGAGAGAGGTATAAGCCACAACTCTCTTCTCTTGCATTAACACATCACCGAGACCTTGAAGAGAAGCATCACGAAAAACTTCAAATGGCTTGGATTCATCGGAGGAGTCAAGGCAGAGCTGTGACGAGTTTCTCTTTGAGGGTATTGAAAGCAACGTCACACTCGGGAGACCGGACATACTTCACATGCTTCTGGAGGAGGTTGGAAAGAGGCTTTGCAATCTTGGAGAAGTTCTCAACGAATCTTCGGCAATAGCTTGCAAGACCAAGAAAACTGCGGAGCTGCTTGACATTCTAAGGAGGTTCCCAATTCACAATTGCGGACACCTTCTGGGATAACTGCGATGCCCTTGGCGGAGATGATATGACCAAGATAAAGCACTTCATCAAGCCAAAATTCACATTTGGAGAACTTAGCATAGAATTGATACTCTCGAGCTTGTCTAGCACCAATCGCAAATGTTTGGCATGATCCTTCTTATTCTTGGAGAAGACCAAAATATCATCAAGATAGACCAAGGCAATTCATTGGTGTAGGGGTTGAATATGAAATTCATCATCCGAGAGAATGTTGGAGGAGCATTGACGAGGCGAAAGACATGATAGTATATTCATAAGAACCAAAGCTTGTTCGAATGCTGTCTTGGGAATATCTTGTTCACGAATGCGAATCGATGATAACCCATACGAAGGTCAAGCTTGGAGAACACTTTAGCACCTTTGAGTTGCTCGAAAAGCTCATTGATGTTGGGAAGTGGATACTTGTTCTTGATTGTCTTCTTATTCAATGGACGGTAATCGGCGCAAAGTCGGTCCGTGCCATCCTTCTTCTGGACAAAAGAACACCACAACCCCAAGGAGATGAACTCGGTCGATCAAACCAGACGCTCTTGTTCATCGAGCTGCTTCTTCAATTCCTTCAGCTCATCAGGTCCAAGATTGTATGGGCGCTTGCAAACGGGTTCGATGCGGGCTCAAGATCGATAACGAACTCAAGCGGCGATGAGGAGGCATACCCGGAAGCTCTTCTGGAAAGACATCTTGGTACTCACAAACGACTGGAATCTGAGAGATAGCATCCAATTCGCCCTTCTCATTGAGAGAAAACAAACGAATGGTTTCATCACGAGCGGCATAGATGATCACATCATTAGAAGAGTGAGTCAATTGAATTTCCCTGGCAGCACAATCAAGCTGAGCTTTGTGCTGATAAAGCCAGTCCATCCCGAGAATAAGATCAATATCCGAGTCACCAAGAACAATTGGTTTAGCCAGAAATCTATAATCGCCCATCTTGATACCGACATTCGGAACCAAAACTCGAGAAGTCATCTGCTTACCCGGGGACACAATCTTCAACGGAATAGGAATCTTTTCTGTCACCAACTCATGCTTGGCAACAAAAGGTCTCGAAATGAAAGAAAGCGATGCACCAGTATCAAATAAGACTTTTGCAGGAATATCATTAACAAGAAGATTACCCATGATCACATCTGAAGAATCCTCTGCTTGAGCTGCATTCATCATATTGACCTTGGCATGCTTTGGATTATGCTTGACCACTGCATTGCTGGAAGATTTCACAGGAGGAGGAGGCGGAAGGCGCCTCTGGTTGAAGCACTTGTTCGCATAGTGACCTTTCTGCGACACTTGTTGCAAGTCACCTCGAGAGCGGACGGTGGTAAGGAGCACTTGACCTTGGAGCTTGAGAATTAGACTTGTTACGATAGCTTGGGTTGGGTGGGTGGGAAGATCCACGGCCACCTGAGTTCTTCTGGCGATAAGGCCGACGGAACGGAGGAGGAGGAAGGTAGAACTTCTGCTGCTTAGCTGCCACTTGAGAGGAAGAAGAAGACTGAACTGCATCCCTGATTCTCTTCTTAGAAGCCTCACATTTGAGCTGGGCAGCTTCTTGCTTTAGTGCCATGTTGTAGAAATCATCATACTTATCTGGCTCAAAAAGCACAAGAGCTAATTGCAGATCTTCTCTCAGACCACCTCTGAATTGATAGATCATACTCTTTTCATCAGCTACGTCTTGCTTAGCAAAACGAGCGAGCTTCTGGAACTGGATATTGTATTGATAGACAGACATGTTGCCTTGCTTGAGATTGCGGAACTCCTCACGCTTGCTCTCAACAACACTTTTGGAATGTGGTGAGCTCAAATCTCGGCGGAACTCATCCTGTAATGACACGACCTCCTCTGGAATCTTTGTATTGCTGGTACCACTCGGCAGCTTGATCCTTGAGTTGAAGCGATGCAAACTTGACAAAGTCCTCGGTGCGACATTGCTACAATCAAAATGCTTGCAGATGTCCACAAGCCAATCGTCAGCGTCTGTGGCCTCGACACAGAAACTGAAAGACTTCGGCTGATTAGCGAGGAACTGACTGAGAGTAGCAAAGTGCGGCTGATTGTTGCCTTGACCTTGATTTCCTTGATTGCCTTGCCCTGAGTACGTTCTTGCAAGAGCTGCAAAATCATCGAGCATTGGCATTGGTGGCTGCCATGATAGCTTGCCGGGCCTCCGGAGGCGGAGGTGGAGGTGGAGGTTGATGATCCCCATCATTGCGATCCGGATTCGAGACGCGTTGGCGGAGCCATCTGAAGAGGGTGACATCCGTTAGTCCTTTGATAGACAAATAGTCAAGTAGAATCAGCGGATAGAAATTGCAACATATAGTCTTCACAATAAACATTCGAACAAGAATGAGCGAATGAATTCCAAAGTTAATCATCACACGTCCATTAAGGTGAGAAGCCACTTAGATAAAGGATATGGAAACAACATCATCTTAGAAACAAATCGAATATCTGGCTGAAAACAAAAGATTGGCTTCTAGAATGAGCGGAACAAACACATGATAGAGATTTAGCCCAAAGTGTTCGTGGTGGGGCCCACACGACACGACGTATAGCGGACGTCACGAATGACAAACAAGGCGTCCCGAATCAGCATAGCCAAGGATTCTTTAAGGCGTCTCGCGACCACTCGTAAATCGATCGTGAATGGGCGGACCACTAGACGTTGAACCCCAATCTCAAATCATACATCATCGGAAAGAAATCCTGTAAGCTACTAGAATTCCCACCTATAAACTCCCAAACTTTCGGTTATGCAATCTGTGTTGGGGATACAGGGACACAAAATATATCACCCAAACTAACAATACCTAGATCCAAATTGTATCCATCCGTCAACACATAACCAAGAAATCCTCGAAATCGTGTACCTCGACCTTGAAAAACATCCGTTATACAAGTCATGGCAATACTCCCTTTTCGCCTCAATCTTTGGGCTATCGGGGTTATCTCACCAACAACTGCACAAAAGAGATTTCGATGTCGGCAAAACTCGGGTATTCGAGAATGCAACGATAAAATTGTGGCGACAACACCTCGGAGCTCAACTCCCGGGACACCGCCACAACCCCTAAATGTCGGGAGGCACCAAGAACAATGTTCTCATCACAAAACCATCGAACGATTCCAAGATACCCACGTGATCCTAAATTTTTTTAGTGAAATTTGAGGAGAGAAGAGTCAAAATTCTCGTCGGGATACCTCACTAGAGCGACGAAGGACTGGGGAGTAAAAAGAATCCTACTCTCCGATATATATAATCCTAAGACTCAAAACATTTTCCATTCTAGACTCAACAACGCCACAAACAATCAAGTAGGGGCTCCTAAGTCGGGAAGGCTCGATTACCAACTTAGCGCCCTCGATGCGGCTATATCTCCCACGTGTCGAGGCACGACTTAGAGGCATAACCGCATTGAAAGCAATGTCGCAAGTGAGGTAATCTTCACACAACCCATGTAATAAGTAAGGAAAGAGATACATAGTTGGCTTACAATCACCACTTCACACAAGACATAAATAAACATCCATCATTGAGTACACTCAAGGTCCGACTATGGAACCAAAATAAAAGAAGATACCCCAAATGCTACACGGATCCCGATCGTCCCAACTGGGCACCACTACGATCATCAGGAAAAGACACATAGTAACGACCACGTTCCTCGTCGAACTCCCACTTGAGCTCGGTGGCGTCACCTGCACTGGCATCATCGGCACCTGCAACTATTTTGGAAGTATCTGTGAGTCACGGGGACTCAGCAATCTCACACCCGCGAGATCAAGACTATTTAAGCTTATAGGAAGGACAGAGTAGTAAGGTGGAGCTGCAGCAAGCGACTAGCATATATGGTGGCTATTTAGCAAAAGAGAGCGAGAAGAGGAGCAAAGCACGGTCGTGAAACTAGTAGCGATCAAGAAGTGATCCTGAACTACTTACGTCAGACATAACTCCAACACCGTGTTCAGTTCCCGGACTCCGCCGAGAAGAGACCATCAAAGTTACACATGCGGTTGATGTGTATTTTATTTGAGGTCAACTTCGGGTATTCTACAACCGGACATTAACAAATTCCCATCTGCCTCATAACCGCGGGCACGGCTTTGAAAGATATTACCTGCAGGGTGTCCCAACAGCCCATTATAAGCTCTCACGGTCAGCGAAGGATATTCCTTCTACCGGAAGACCCGATCAATCTCGGAATCCCGGACTACAAGACATTTCGACAGCAATAAAACAAGACCAGCAAAGCCGTCCGATTGTGCCGACAAATCCCGATAGGAGCTGCACATATCTCGTTCTCGAGGCACATCCGGATGAGCAGTACGTCGGCAACCAAGATGCCCCAAGTTGCCTCGGGTGGAACCGCAAGTGGCTCTAGTTTGGACCAACGCTCGAGGAGCATTGGCCCGGGGTTAAATAAAGATGACCCTCGGGCTCGCGAAAACCGGGGAAAAGGCTTAGGTGGCAAATGGTAAAACCAAAGTTGGGCCTTCTTTGGGCGAGTCTTATTCAAAGCGAACTGTCAAGGGGTCCCATAAATCACCCAACCGTGTAAGGAACGCGAAATCAAGGAACATAACACGGTATGACGGAAACTAGGGTGGCAAGAGTGGAACAAAACACGGGCATAAGGCCGAGCCTTCCACCCTTTACCAAATATATAGATGTATTAATTATAGCAGATATATATTGTGATATCCCCAACAAGTAAACATGTTCCAACAAGGAACAACATCTCCATGTTCCAACAAGGAACAAACTTGAGCTTCACCTGCAACTAGCAACGCTATAAGAGGGTTGAGCAAAGCGGTAACATAGCCAAACAACGGTTTGCTAGGAAAAGGATGGTTAGGGGCTGACATGGCAATAAGGGTGGCATGATATAGCAAGTGGTAGGCATCGCAGCATAGGCATAGCAAAAGAGCGAGCAACTAGCATAGCAAAGATAGAAGTGATTTCGAGGGTATGGTCATCTTGCCTGCAATGTTCTCAGAGTTGTCGAAAGCTTGATCCTCGTAAGCGTTCTCAACAGGTTCCTCGTTCACGTACTCGTCTCCCGGCTCTACCCAAAGCAAGAACACAAACAAAGGAACCACAATAAATCACGGTGCAATGCACAATCAACATGATGCAAAACATGGCATGATATGCGGGATGTGATATGCAATGCGTATGTGCGCTCCGGAAGGAAAATGATGAACCAGGCATCAACTTGGCAAACCAAGTATGCCACTGGAAAGATGAGATGATTTCGGTTGAAATCGATATAAAGATCACCGGAATCGGATGCACGGTTTGAAAATGACAAGCAAAACAAGAATGGCACAAATCTGCCATTAACAACATGCTACCACTTAGCAAGCAACAATAAATTAAGCTACTGCACCCAAACGTACCAACAAAGTATATGGCAGTGATCTACACAAGATGCTCGACAAAAGATGAGCACTGAGCTACGGCTAGTTCACATCATAACAGGTTCAAACAAGCATGGCAAAAGTGCACAAAATATCAGGCTGGGCATGGCAAAAACAGCATCAGGTTGCAATGTTCAGAGCAACAAAACTACAGGTTACAGGAACTTAAAATAGCAAAACATGGCATGGCATGAATCTACTCAAAGCATAGAACAAAAGTCCCTTACTGACCATAAGCCAAAAGGATCAGAAAATATAGTAACACCCATGTCAATATTGAAAGTTTAGTTAACAGATTCAGCAACATGGCATGTCAAAACTGATAACAAGTAGGCATGTTTACAAGCTCAATGCACTCACTACAGAGCCTTAAATGATAAACTAAGCATGCATACATCAAGAAGACATGGCATAGAAGACATACATGGCAAGAACAATAACATAGCATACATGGATCAACCACAACAACCTTGGCAAAATTGAATAACATGTAAACAATCTGCCGGAAACATTTGATAGCAAAAGTAGAGCTCGATTGACTCAAGCTATGGCACTCCATAATTGCAAACAAAGGCATGGATGGATAGAGCAAGACATGTTTAACAAAACATCCTTACTGAAGTATCTCAAAATATGCATGGATCTCTCGGTAGCATCAAGTTAACATGGCATCAAAATATCAGCTAAACAGGGCTGAAATCAGCAACATCAGGACACCTACTTTGCATGCTTGTGCTAGTCACCACATAGATCACAAAAATACATGGCATACACCCCTGGAAAGATGGCATGGCATATTACAAAACACATGTAGGACTCAAATTCATAGGGTGCACACATTAATCATGGCAAAAATAACAAAAGTGCAAGTTCTGTTAAGAAACAGAAACTAACATCACATAGCCCTCTTCCAACAGAATTTCGGGCATCAAGATGAGCTCCAATGAAAATGATGCAATGAGATTAAATTATCTACTCTTTGAGATGAACATTTTGATATATTATACGCGCAAAATGGAGCTACAGATGCAAAGATATAGCAAGAAGAAAATGACACAAAATATCTCTGAATTTAAAACTTAGAAGAAAATTGGAGGGGGGAGAAGAAGTCAACGCAGGCGCCTCGATCGGATCCGTCGGGATCCGGATCTGACGATGACAGCGGCGGGCGCGCCGGAGGGAGAAAAGGCGGCCGGGCGGGAGGAGGAGAGGGCAGGCCGGCGGGCGGCGGCCAGCCAGGCGTGGGCGCGCGGCGGCGTCCGGGCCATGGCGGGCGAGGTCCGGCGGCGGGCAGGCCGGGCGGCGGCGGCGGCCGGGCGGAGGGAGACCGCGGTGGAGGGCGGCGGCCAGGGCGGCGCGGCGGCCCTGGGAGGCAGCAATGGCCAGGCATGCCGGCTGGGCCCGAGGGCCCGCAGACGGGCCTCATGAGCCCAGCAAGGGTCGGCGGCGAGGTGGGGCGCGGACGGCGACGTGGCAGCCCTGGTTCGCCAGGCCTTGCGGCAGCGTCTGGTCCGATCCGGACGTGTCCGGCGGCGCGGAGGGGAAAACGACTAGGGTTTCGGGGAGGATGATCCGGGATTTGGAGGGGGTTTGCTTAAATAGGCATAGAGGGAGCTAGGAGAGTCCAAATGAGGTGTAGTTTTCGCCCACACGATCGTGATCGAACGACGGAGAGCATGGAAGTGACTTAGATGGGTTATTGGGCTGTTTTGAAGGGGTGTTGGGCTGCAACTTAAAAGAGGCCTTTGAGAGCGCGGTTAACCGTTGGAGTACCAAACGAGCTCAAATGACCGAAACTTGACCGGTGGTCTACGGGTGGTATACCAAGGCCACTAGACAAACCTCGGTCCATTTCGAGAAGGTTTAGTACCCTTTGCGGAAAAACGTAAAAGGACCGCCGGGGAGATAGGAGTGCGGATTGCAAAAGCGGACAACGGGAAAATGCTCGGAATCATGAGACGAACACGTATGCAAATCGATGCACATGATGACATGATATAAAATGCATGACATGGACAAAATGCAAAAAGAAGAAAAACCCAACCACGGAGGGAATAACATATCACAATGCCGAAAATGGCAAGAGTTGGAGTTACAAATATGGAAAGTTACTTCCGGGGTGTTACATCTTGGTTGAGGCTGGGGTTCAACAGGTCTGGGTTAGGGTCACCTAGGGGCTTAGTGGACATGCTAGTATGTCCAGAGATGCAAGGTTACAGTGCAAAGACAAAACTCATGTCAAAACTGTCCATGCACTGAAGGTGTTCGACAAAATGCCAATGGTATCTAGGCAACTCTTGGGGTGGCCAAAGTCCCCAGATCATAGTCTCTTTGGATGAATAAGAGGGTGGTAAAGTTAGTGACTTGATATGGATGTATCTAATACTAAAATGTGACTTGATACATCCGTATCTAGACAAATCTAATACTAAAATGTCTTAGATTTTTCTAGATATGGATGTATCTAATACTAAAATGTGACTTGATACATCCATATCTAGACAAATCTAAGACAAGAATTTGGGACGGAGGGAGTAATTTGTGAACATCAATGCTACCTTTGAAGAGGGTATATTTGCCTAAGTAACTTGTGTTATGGATATTGCAAGTAATCCCTCTGCTCTCATGCCTTTGAAGACATGTTCTAGTGTCTTTGTTCACTCATTTCTGTGCGTATATGTAGTCATATATGGAGTATAATATCGAAAATCATCTTATATTTCTGAACGGAGGTAGTAATAAAATATGGTTTCTGTTTGAATTAGAACCAGGTCCGCGGTGGAGATAATGTTCTCAAAGTCATGTCGTGTGAACTGGAAGACCTGAGGATGAGTTCTACTGCTAAACTATCCAGCTGATGTGTCCTTGTCGCCACGTGTCCTGAACTAGTGTTTTCCTGTAGCATTGTTGTCAGGCGTGTTCTCGAGGCTGTACTTGACCACAACAATTCCCTGGTTGTGCCTTCGATTACGAAGGGTGTGGTTCTTGTAAAGCTTCCCAACAAATCTGATGCGGCATGTCTTCATCATCATGTTTATGAGTGGAAAGACCACTCTGTTAGGTTCTCCAAGGTTGATGAGATGGTGATGGTGCATGTAGACATCTCTCACGAAGTCCATGGCCTAGTCAGTTATGCAGGGTTCATCCCGTAGGTCGGTGGCAAGAAATAGTGTGCAGAGTTTAATTAGTGCAACTTTGCTTGTCTGTAGTAAGTACTATTGTTCTGTACTTGATTTGTGTTTGTGAACCAGGTATTGTTTATTAGTACTACTGCTTTTGGTGTGTGGTGAGTCCTGAGAACGGTCTATGTTAATGTCTGTCCAGTCAATTCAGTCTATATATTATGAAGTATCCAGATCATCTTTTTTGTGAGGACGATTTATCAATTATGGTTACACTCCAATATCTGTATACATTGCAGGGTTTATCACACACACCAGGATTTCCAGTCCCATGAATGTTCGGTCCATACGATTTGTCATGACCTTTCGACTGTCCTGCTTGTGGGAGTAGGCGGGGCCCCTGCATGCCACCCGTAGTTGGATGATCAATCTTCTATTTAGTACTTCAACATAGTGATTTCCTAGTAAGGATTCACTCGTGTCACATCAAGTAAATCTTATTGATTTATTGTCTAAATCTTATTGATTTAATGTCATGTTTTCTTTCTTTTCCTGCAATTTTACGATGCAGGTTTTGCCATGTGACATTCATCACAGAATAAACCGTTTGGTTTGCTCTACGATGGCTATTTTTGCAGGTTTCACTTCTTATGTCGTGTCAGTAACGAAGGCACTGTCCACCACTTATATTACTAGAAAAAATTGGATCAGTCTGTTGTCTGAGTACAAGCTGAATCCCTATGATGAACTGCGGTTTTGTTTAACAAAAACGCCACAATTAGTCCTTCTCGCATTTAAAAGAAATGAAAAAAAACTGGATCACGGTCACGAAGCCTAGTCAAGTTAGAAAGCCGATCATAGCAGACCATACATGATTGTCGCTGTCTCGCACATCAGTACCACCTTCAGTAATGGATCGAGCACCGGCAGTTGCTCTAGCACTGACGGCGGCAACAGCTCAGTCTGATCCAGCTAAGGATTGGGCACCGACCTCGTCAGTGGATCAGGCTGATCTACCGGAGGATCAGGCATCGACACCGGCACCTGCTCCAACACGGACACCAGCTCTACAAGGAGCACCATCTCCGGCAGCAGCAGTGGCTTCGGCACCTGCACCAACACTTGCACTTGCATTTGCTCCGACCCGTGCAGCGGCAACCGAACGAGCAGTTGCACTGGCAACAGACTGGGCTGCAGTTCGCACTTCATATACCAAAGTCCTTACGAAAACCGACATGTCCAGCTTCTTGGTAAGCATTGGCCGCCCAAGTGTTTCGTTCTTTTTTCTTTCCATGTTGTTTCGCATGATTCACTGTGTTGATCTAACTATTTGGGTATGTCTTGTTTGCAAACAGAGAATTCCTAGAGCAATGAGGGAGTCATTCAATAATCCGGGCGACAGCGGCCAAGTTTCTCTTACCATGCGCAGCCTTGGTGTGAATGAACCTGCTCGGTAAGTACAAAGGATGGTCGCATGATGATTGATGCTAAAGGATGGTCAAGGTTCAAATCAAAATCATATCTTGCGGTAGGGGATGATCTCAAAATCGAACTTTCTCGGCAAGGAGAGCTGGTCCAAATCAACTTAGAAATTCTTCAGTAGCAGCACGCAACTGTTGAACTGATCTATCCTTCGAGAGATTTTGATGTAATAATCTGGCATGGTGAAACAAGTGTCCTCTGTGTATAAGTAATATGACAGTATTATTTATCACATGGTATAACGCTGATAGAATTGCAACTCTTATTGCTGGTTAGGAAATGTGGTTCGATTTCATTCCAACAGCTGTCGTGCTTTATTCAATTTTGTGTATTCGCCTTGCGGCAGCATCTAAAACCAGCACCGTACCGATCGCTTCCAATATGAAAAGCGCTGAGGTAGAACACATGGGCCCCCAAACATGCAGGGTGGGCCTGCGGCCCAAAGTCTAGAACCATGAGCCTATCTGAGTATTATATTCTCAGCTGAACCCCCATAATGCATGTGCGTTGCACGTAACATCAAGATGCATTTGTATGAGTATTTTATCTTGTGAGAGAAAAGGATGAACAATGGAAGGCCTTATTTGCAAATGTGGAGAGGTGTGTGGGTACCTTTTTGCAAAATTGCCATAGTTTCCTTCCTATCCGTTAGATATAAATCGGATGGCCTATATTGCAGGATGGCAGGCACACCATCGTCACCAATTCGTCTATACTGTGTTAAAAACAACTCTCTTTTTTAAATTATATATGTTATATATATTCCCCTTGAATTTTCTTATGTATAAAGTTGTTATATAAAAGATTTGTATATTTCTTTACAGAGGGAGTATCTCTCTGTCAAAAATATATTTATGTGTAACTAGTTACTCCTGTCTTTCTACTTCCTTTCGCTGATATGTGGGGCATCCGGCAACGGGGTCCACGTGCCATATGCACAAATTAGAGTGCACAACTGCACGGTAGACACACCTCGGTCATAGCGCCACATTAATGCCCAATGAGTCGTCAAATCACAACCCCCCCCCCTCTAGCTTTAGCAGTAAGCTGGACGGATGAAGCGACAATATTTCACTGGGCCTGAATCCCCTTCTCCCTCGTCTGCTTGTTCAGAGAAAAACCCCTCTCGGCAATTGCATAGGGTTTTCTCATGGAGAACCAGGTACGAATTCTTCATCCATCCCCGATAAATCCAAGTCCCTTGGTCGCGGGTAATCCTAGGATGGCAGCCGCCATTGTTGATGCATTTTCTTCCCATCAATCTAGTGTGTTTCATTTGCGAGTGCCCAAAGTGCGAGGACCCTACAGGTTTCTGCGCCCTCGGCGAGACGCCACACTTGTTCCTTCTCATCCTAACACAGGATTTTAAAACACGCACAATATGTTCCTAGAATCCTCTTTTCTATCCGGGAGGGTGGGGTTTTTTTTAACATGTTGTCGACTAATTTGGAAATTTGGATTGCTATATTTGGATAAAAGGTACTACCAGTACGATGGTCAACACTAACATGAAGGAGGAAGTTATTTCTAGATTTGGATCGGGAATACATTGTGTTCTCATATTATTTTTCCTGCAGTGCATTATTGGCTCTGCCAGAACACATGTACTCAAGATGCTCGGCCTTGCCATAACTGAATACACCAGTTTAATGGTCACAGTGAAGACAAGCCATGGATATAAGTTCCGAGTTGGGTTCATGGACCAAGAAGGTCGCTGCTTTTTTTATGGCCGAACTTGGATAAACTTCCTCAAGTGTTACAGACTGAAAGTTGGCGCACGAATGTTGATGGAAATACCAGAACCTGGTCTCATCTTCACTGTGATCTTCCACCCTGACGTCATTCCAATTGTTCATCCATGTTAGTTTTGTATCTGGTTCTTGCTTGTTGCCTCAATTACTTCATAATCCACCTATTCTGTCTAACTAATCACAATTTAACTTTATAAGTAGCAACGAATCTCTCACGAAGATGCTACTTCTAACTAATATTTTCTTATAATTGGTGGCACGTCTAGGTTTTTTCAGAGTTAAGCAGGCTACTTGTTTGTTATTCTGTAACAACTCGGCTGTTACTGATGGCACTGAAGTTGACTGGGACGACATCCACAAGTTCCTACACTTTATTGATCGTCTTGAGGTCCTTGTGGGGCATTTCAATGGTGGAAGGCCACATGGGATATGTGTGCCACTGCTGCACACGTTGAACAGGTCCAACTGTGTCGAGAAACTTATGGTACAAGTTGTTTTCTGTTATATATGTTGTTCATAAACTATTGCTTATACACAGTTCCACAGCTGTGATCTTCTTGAAACAGAAACTGCCCAGTTCTATTGTTCCTATACAGATGGTCGGGTCAGACTTCCGCTTGGTTACAACATGATGTTTATGTCGACCTACTCCATTCCCCTTGGAGGTGAAAAGATACTTATTAATGGGTGGTCTCAAATAATGAAGGCCCGTCCATCTTGGAGAATAGGACAGAAGATTATGTTCCTGCTTTTCCATGGCTCTAAAGCGAATATCCTGTTTATTGACCACATTGCGAGATGAAGCCGCTTTAAGGTTGTGGATGCGCGGTGGCGCTGGGCCTTGTCACAGGGCTTGGCGGCCTCACCCTTAGTTAGCTGAGGCAAAGTAGCATTGTTCAAGGCGTGCTTTGTATGGTTGAACTTGTATAAGTACTCATCTTGCTTTCAGCTATGGTTGTCAAGTGCCCTGCTGGTTTCGGTTAAGGTTGTTAAGTACTCCTGCTGATTTTACAGTGTGTCGTGTTTCTTCAGTCATGTCTTCCTCCAGCCGCCAAAACCAAACCAACACCGGTGGGGCCGCCTGCTTCCGTCTCCCACGGCTGGCTGCGCCTCAGCGCATGCATCGCTGCCCCACCGTTTCTTAAATCATTAACACCGACGTCCGAGGCCTCGCTGTCATCCTCCGCGTGCTTTGGTGCGCTCCCCGCGGTGCCGCCCTCTCGCGTTGTCAACATGGTCAACAAACGATAGTAATCGGCAGAAGTACGTGGAGAGGATGACAGTAGGGGCCCACCATGTCAGCGTATGAAAAATAAAATGCTTCCTCCCAGTGTTTTCCTGACATCTGGGACCCACGACATTGTGAGTGTATATAGTCAATAGACAAGAGAACAACACAAGATCGGCTGACACCTGGGACGTAGCTACTCGAGCAGTATTTTTTTTGTTATTGTTGAGACGGAGCAGGGTGTCGGCGTTCCGGGAACGGGGGTCCCCAGACTTGCCTGCCTGCGGCCTGCGGCGTGGCTCAAGCGGTGGCCCAGCACGACCCATCTTCATCAACACAGGCTCAAGACCCTCGCGAGGGGCCAAGCCTCATGAGGCGACGACGAGGAGCTTCCTCAGGCACGGCCTCGTCAGGCTGGCTCGCGAGGAGGCAGAGAGATCAAGGCGGGGTACCTCACGAGGTGCACGTGACGCAAGCCATGACGACCAAGGGCGCCAGGCGGGCGCCAGCCCGCACAGTGTCCTCCTTTCCTCTTTGGTGCAAAGGGAGCAAGCGGAGGCAAGAGTATCAAGCAAAGGCATCTGTTTTGGTGCAACAAGACCAAGACCATCGCAACGGCAGGAAGGAAGTCATTGTGGAGCCCAAGCCGGCATCACCACCAGAGCCTTTGACAGGTGAGGACCAACTTTAGTCAGGATAAGTGTACTAGATGTTCCCCTTCAAAATGGACAATTGTTGGCGCCCTTCCCGCTCAATATTTGGGAAGAGGCCCAGGGCCTTTGCCTATAAATAGGACTAGCCACCCATAGGGTAGGAGGGGCTTGATCCGGCATCTAGAAATCTGAGAGAGAGAGAGAGAGAGAGAGAGAGCGACTGAACTCGCCCTAGCAGTTCATCGCACCAGCCAAGAACAGACCCTCACGAGGCTGTTCTTCCTTGTATTGTTCATCATCATCGGCCCGAGAGGCAATCCACCACACGACAAACTAGAGTAGGGTATTACACCACGATGGTGGCCCGAACTAGTATAAACCCTGCGTCTCTTGTGTTGTTCCTTTCATAGCTTAGATCTTAGCGAGGCGGCGAGGTGCAGGTAGGTAGAGGGTGAAATCTTCGTGCGCACCCTAGTGTTCGAACCTAGAGGGTCTGCCGGAACCCGAAATCCGACATTTGGCGCGCCAGGTAGGGGTGCGTCGGAATTCGTCTTCCGCCGCCTTATTCTTCGCCGACCACCGCATCCATGTCAGACGCTCGTCGGGCCCGCGCCGAGCGCCGAGCAGCTCGCTTCCAGCGTCGCCTGACGGGCCCCGTCGGCGGCCGTCCCGCCGTTCCCGTCGCTTGCCGTCATTAACGCCGCCACCGACCCGGCGAGAACGAGCAGCAAGCATCATCCCAGCACCCATCCGTGAGGCGAGACGGCCGCACTACTACTCCTTCACTCGCTCCCGCTGGTTCTTCGTCCCGCGTGCTCCGCGCGCCCATGGAGGCTCGAGCTGCACTCATCGTGGCAAACGAGCTCCTGCGCTACCGCCCTGTCAACGTCGTCTACGAAGAGTGGCTCGACCGCGTAGCCGAGCTCGTCCGGCGCCGGGGCTCCCAGCGCCGTCCTTCTCGCTGCACACGCCCGCCTGCGGGCGATGAAGCTCCGGGGGCGCCTCAGCCGCCTCCCCCTCAAGAAGGCGCCCTGGCCCCAAGGCGCGTGGCCCTTGGGCGGAACCCGCTCCTTCCGGCGCCAGCGCAGCAAGAGCAGAGCTGTCAAGAGGTCCCTCGCCCCCAAGAAGCTGCCCGAGTGCTCCCTGCACCAGCTCGTCTCGACCACGCTCCTGCTCCAGCACGCCAAGACCCCGCGCTGCTTCCAGCTGCAGCGCATGGGAACCCGCAAGACCAGGCTCTTCGTCACCAAAGGCCTCCCATGGCCACAGCAGCCTGCCGCGCCTTCACCGCCGAGCTGCGCAGTGTCGCGTGGCCCGGCAAGTTCAAGCCAGACCTGCCTCCTCGCTACGATGGCACGGCCGACCCTGCGGAGTTCCTCCAGCTCTACGAGCTGGGCATCGAAGCCGCCAACGGGGACGAGAAGGTCATGGCGGATTGTTTTCCCATGGAACTCAAGGACGGGCCCCCTTTGGCTCTGAACACAGCTCTGGCACGATCTCCTCCTCGACGAGATGCGTACCCGCTTCATCGCCAACTTCCAAGGTACTCGCGACCGGCCTCCTGCCGTGAGCTACATGCGCCGCATCAAGCAGCAGCAAGGGGAGACCCTGCAGAAATACATCCTGCACTTCAACAACGCACGCCTCAAGATTCCCAAGGTCACCGAGGAGGCCATCATCTCTGCTTTCTCCGACGGTGTGCGTGACATCAAGATGAAGGAGGAGCTCGTGATGCATGAAGATCTGTGCACTTCCTTGGAGCTGTTCAACTTGGCGACCAAGTCCGCCAGGGCTGAGGAAGGGCGCCTTTCCCTCCTCGAGCTGCCAGCCGCAGACACAGAAGAGAAGAAATCCAAGGCCAAGGACGTGAAGCGCAAGGGGGCTGACGTGCTCGTGGCAGAACCAGACACCAAGCGACGCAGAGATCAGCCCGAGTCTTCCAAGGGCAGCCGGTACTGTGTGTACGACGACCTCCACACCCACAACACCAACGAATGTCAAGAGCTCCGGGCCGTGCGAGAAGGGAGGATCGGCCGACGCCCTGACCGCAACGATCGAGGCTACGGCCGAGGAGGAGGAAGAAACGCAGGACGCTGGGAAGATCGTGGCCCTCGCCAAGGGTGGCGCTACCGATCTCGCGAGGATCGCCGGCAGGATCAGCCTCGCGAGGGAGACTGGAGGGATCATCCTCGCGAGGATCGCCCGCAAGGAAACGCATGCCTCCCTCCTCTGCCGCCGCAACCAAGGAGAAACGAGGACCAACATCAGGACGAGGGGGCTGGGGGCTTTCAGGAGCCACGCGCGATCGCTTGCATCCTGGGCGGAGCACAAGCCCCAGCCTCCCAGCGCATCTTCAAGCAGTTCGCCCGCGAAGTGAATGCAGTCCTCCCCAAGCTCGAAGCCACGCGCCCTCTCAGGTGGTCAGCGTGCGCCATCACGTTCAGCTCGGCGGATCAGCTCAAGTCGCGCCACAACCGAGTCCTCCCGATGCTTTGTTCCCCAATCATCGACAACGTGCAAGTCTCGGGACCCTCATCGACGGGCGGAGCAGGGCTCAATGTCCCGTCCGTGAGACGTTCAACAATCTCCAAGTGCCTTACAATCAGCTTCACCAACCAAGCCTTTCTCCGAGTCAACGATGGCTCCACGGTTCCGATTGGGCAGGTCCGCCTCCCGGTCACCTTGAGGCGTCGGCGATAACTACCGCACCGAGCTCATCGACTTTGATGTCGCCCACATTCGCCGCCATACAATGCCATCCTCGGGTACCCAGCTCGCCAAGTTCATGGCCGTGACTCATCACGGCTACAACATCCTCAAGATGCCAGAAGCGGCGGAGTCATCACGGTGCCCCGTGAAGAGAGAGACGCAGCAGCTCCCCGGAGCGAGCCTTTCAAGCCGCATCACTTGAAGACCCAGATCGCAGGAGCGTGAGGCTCCCCGAGACCGCTCCCAAGAAGAAGAAGACATCGCCAGCCCGACCCCTCGGGGCAGGCCCCTCGTGGTCCGTGCACTCGCGGGGAGCACCGCCTTCTCGTCAGCATAGGAAGGTGCGCCTGGCGCCTCCTCAAGCAAGGCTCGGGGCTCTCTCCTGAGGGCCACCGACCTTGCCAAGGTCACGAGGAGGCGCTTGGGCACCACTTGGGCGTGCTTCACAGCACGCTTCCCTCGGGAAGGAGCAAGGTAAGGAGGGCCAAACCCTCGGGAGTTCGTCGGTCGGATCACGCAGGAGTTGCGTGGAGTCAAGAGTCATGAGTGGCAGCCGCCGCCACTCCGCCAGTAGCTCCCCATTCAGGCGAGGATGGTGGGCTGCAGCGTCAGCATCGACATACCAGGCTCAACCGAGCCGCCTCTCGAGCGCCGGCCCTCACGCTGGGCGCCAGCGAGGCCCACCCCACAACCACGTTCGATGCCCCACGGCATGCCGAACGCCATGCCATGTACCGCGCCATGGGGAGCATCCCGAGGCTCAAGAGGCCAGGCGTTCCGCGATCTGACGGAGATGGAGATGGTCCACGAGGAGCCACCAGCGCCTCCAGAGCCTCCCGAGGCTCCTGGGCCTAGGGGCTCGTGAAGGCCGGCTTCCGCAGCCCACGACGTCCGCCACTTCAACATCCCTTCGTCTTCAACGTTATCAGGTGACATCCTTCAAGTTTCATTTCCAGCTGGGAGCGCCCCCAGGGCTGCATCATTCCCAGGCTGCGTGGGTCCGTCCCTGCGGCGTGTATCCCTTTTACTTCATGTTCTTTGCCTATTTTTTTGGGGGCGCCCCTCGGGCTGCATCATACCCATGTTGCTCGGGCCAGACCCAGTGGCATGTACACCTCTTGCATTTATTTCAGGTCACGCGTTCGACACATCATGATTGTTATTTGATGCCTGTCCACGGCACCCCTTCTTCCTTCATGTCGGCCGCTTGCACGTTAAAGGGGGGTACATGAGCATCGCGAGTCATGGCTCCTACTGGCTCTCCAGCCCTCACCCTCTGGCCTTGTCCACGACATCGCGACCTGGCATACCAGCGACGGCTGAGACCCGCTCGAGGGCCTGGACCCGAGGACGTAGAGCGTCGGCATCTAACCAACTTTGCAGGAACACATCACAAGTTAAGGCCCAGTGCCAGGCGCAACCCGCCTTGAGGTAGGGCCCCGTGAGTCCCACGCTGGCTCACGGGTGCCCAGATACACCTCGTCAGGCCCTACCATGCGAGCCACGTGTCAGGGCGGGGTTGTACACGCCCCGGGGGCTCCTCCCGTAGGGGGGCCCCTCCCACGCACCAGTGGAAGCACAATGCTCTATGCTGGATGACGACACTGTCGAGGAGCGGCTATGCCCGTACACATACGGAAGCGGTATGCTCCGCACTGGTGATAAACAACTGAGGGTGGCCCCCGGCCGCATCAACCTCAGGGAGCCCAGCTTAGTGTCTGGCCTCATCGCAACGCCTCCCCTCGGAGTGCCTCGCGAGGGGGCTGGGCACGGGGGCTACGCCTGGGTCATGGCCAGACGAACGCCACCCAGCCAGGCCCCTCAGGCCTGGTTCGTCGCACGTCTCTCCCCGAGCGGAGCCAAGGTACGAAGGCCGTTTGAGCGACAAGGGGGACTCCCGAGCATCGCGACTCAGGAGCCTAACTGGTCACGTAGCCCCTCACTCCTTAGTTCCAAAAGGCTAACGGCGGTTGAGGTATGCGCGGGGCCGGGCTCTGCAGACGTAGAATGGTAGATTCCCCTACACATCTCACCTCCCTACTTGCTGTTCGTGCGCCAAGGGGGACTCCTGAGCATCGCGACTCAGGAGCCTAACTTGTCATGTAGCCCCTCACTCCTTGGTCCCGTCCTGGTTTCCGGTCGGGGCTAACGACGGCTGAGGTATGCGCGGGGCCAGGCTCTGCCGGCGTAGAACATAAGCAAGTAGAAGGAAAAGCGCAAATCTCAAGGAATTCAAAAGCAAATATTACAGTCCATAACTGTTATCACAACACCAAACACAAGTTTAAATGCCTCCACGAGGCATGATGCATGTTGCAGGAGCTGAAAGCAGAACAGGAGCCACGACGGAGTCACTTGTTGGCGGCGGAGCTGCGCGGAGCGGGTTCACCTCGTGAAGCCCCAGGACCGGCAGCTCTTCGCCCGCCCGGTGCTGAAGGTCTGAACTTCGAGTGAGCCTCCGCCGACCCTTCACGGCCTCGGCGGCAGCGGCAAGCTCGCCGCTCGCTGGCTCTAGCAGGCTGTCGAGGTCAACGTTGGGATCGCGAAGGTAGACGTGGGTAAGGACCCGCGTCAGCGCTGCAGAAGACAAGACACGCACCTCAGCCTCAGCCGTAGGGCCAAGGCCAAGGGTGACATCTTCAAGAGCGCGGATCAGGAAGAGAAGCAGCTTGGGGGGCGGGGGGCGTCCTCGGCGCCGGCCAGCGGGCTTTCCAGGCCGCTGTCGTAAAGCGTCCTCAGCAAGGTGCGAGCCTTCACCTCCATCTCCGTGAAGGCCTCGCGGTCCTCGGCAAGAACCCGCGCCTTGCCGTCCAGCTCGACCTCCTTCGCCTCCAACTCCTGCTTCAGCGCACCCAGGCGGTCACGGCGCTTGTTAAGCTTGGCGTCCCGGTCCTTGACGGCCGCCTTGCGAGCCTTCATGTCTTCCTCCTTCTCATGGCGAATGCTGGCCTCCTTGGCAAGCTGGTCCCGCAGGCCCTGCAGCTCGCTCTCCAGCGCCTTGCAGCGACCTCGGACATCGGCTACCTCCCCCAAGGCGGCATCGTGAGCAGCCTTCGCCCCAAGGACGACCTGCTTCTCCTCGTCGCAAGCCGTCGAGGCCTGAACCAGCGCCGCTCGAATCGAAGCGTCAGAGCGAATCCAGCCAGAGGCCAGCTCCAAATGCCCGGCCACCAAGCGAGGGTCGGCGCCCAGAAGATCTTGTCACAGCCGGTCCAATTCAGCAGCAGCACGATTCAGGACAGTGGGAGGAGTCGGAGAGACAGCAGTTGGTGGAGTAGGAGGAGAGGACGGCAGCGTAACGACAGTATCCTGAGGCGGAACCTACTGCGCCCCAACAGCTGTCGCGGTGGCATCAGGCAAGGACACCTCAGGAGTCGCTTGGGCCATGGGGGCTGAGCTCTCCCCAGCAAGCTCCACCAGGCCTCGCGAGGATGACCGGGCAGGAGAGGCCCGTGTCTTGCCGTCGCCTTCCTTGCAAGCGGAGGCGCTGCCCTGCAGAGCCTCGGGAGCTCCCTTGACTTTCTTCGCCCGAGGCGCCAGCCTAGCCAAGAGATACAGATATCAAGCCTCAGCGACAAAGCAAGGAATAGAACAAGAATCAAGCGCTTACTGGTCACCGCTCGCGAACTCGAGCAACCTCCGGCCATACTTGAAGCCCGAGAGCCGGCTGTAGGGATCAGCCTCAAGAGGCCCGGGAGCAGGAGGCACGTCCGCAGATCGCCTCGGAGTCGGGGCAGACCCGCGGGGGACCAGCCCAGTCCTATCCTTTTTGGGGATCGGGGGCAAGCTCTCGCCGCCCCGCTCGTCGCCATCCTCGTCGTCATCGCTCGGCAAGAGGCGGAGAGCGCGGGACCTGCGCAGGGGGAGGGGCACTCTTGACTCCCCGTCGGTTGCCTCGGAGTCAGGCCTCGCTTCCCGCTCCTTTTCTTCCTCCTCTTCGCTGGAGTCACCGGAGGACACGTTCACCGTCGCCTGGGCCGCCTAGTCCTCGGGAACCTCCGCGGGCACGGGCCCGTCCCCATTGAAGACGGGCATGGATCCCACCGCCTGCTGCCAATCATCTCGAAGGAACAAGGGCACAGGAGCGCCCTCCAGCCTAGCCACGTCTCCCCTGACCAAAGATTTGAGGACCGTGGCCAGATCTTCATCGGCCAAGACTGCGGGGCTCGGGCGGGGCCTCCACAGCGGAAGCGAGTAATAACGAAGTGGGGCCACCTGATGCTCCAGGAACTCCCTCAGGAGCGACGCACCAGTCAGCTTTGCCGCCGCCATGTTGCTCGGCCGCAGATCCGCGTCCATCTTCTCCTACACCGGCTTCGCGCAGGGATCCACGAGTTCCGTGCGAGACCAAGCGTCGATGGGCGTGGGCTGCTCCGTGGGCAGAATCAGCCGAGGGTGGATGCGCCCAGCATCTACCATGACCCACTTGCTTCTGAAGCCCTCAATCCTCTTCCCGGGCTTTGAGATGGCTTTGGAGCTGCCATACGCGACAAAGCTCGCGCATGCGGAGACGGGACCGCGAGAGGCCCGGAGGGAGAAGTAGTGGCGCAGCAAGGCCACTGAGGGCTGCACCCGACGTGAGCCTCACAATAGTAGGCGAAGATCGCCAGAAGAAGAACAGAGTTGGGGTGGAGGTGCAGAGCTTGCAGTTTGTAGTGGCGGAGGATAGAGAAGAAGAACTCGGAAAAGGGAGGCACCAGACAGGCAGCAATGGCGCTCACGAAGAGTGGATAGAAGGTGCTTCCTTGGCCCTCGGAAAGGGCGGAGCCAGCCTTGAACACCTCTACGCCATCGATGCCTTGCGCCGCCGCCATCCGGTGCACCCGGGCGAGGCCCTCCTCCGACACATTCAGCGAGTCCAAGGAGGCTGAGTACCAAGCTCCCGCCGGGGTCTGGCGAGGCGCCATGTCTTGCTAGGGCACGCGGTCGAAGTAGATCTGGAGATTTCAGAGGCAGGAAGGAAAGGCGCAAGAAAGGGGATCTGAGCAATGATCGTAGGAAGCAAAGCCTAGACAGACGCCACTCTTTTGTCGATTCGCGCAGTTGCTAAGGCGCCCACGTCCAACCAACCGCCACGCGGCGCCCAAGGTCATGAGCTGTTAGGGCCAGCGCGCGCTGCACTTGCCCTTCGCTTTCTCAGCCAAGTCCGCGCGCGCCTTGGGCCCGGGGGCTACTGTCGGTGTTCTGGGAACGGGGGTCCCCGGACTTGCCTTCCTGCGGCTTGCGGCGTGGCTCAAGGGGTGGCCCAGCACGACCCATCTTCATCAACACAGGCTCAAGACCCTCGCGAGGGGCCAAGCCTCGCGGGGCGGACGATAAGGAATTTCCTCAGGCACGGCCTCGTCAGGCTGGCTCGCGAGGAGGCAGAGAGATCAAGACGGGGTACCTCACGAGGTGCACGTGACGCAAGCCATGACGACCAAGGGCGCCAGGCGGGCGCCAGCCCGCACAGTGTCCTCCTTTCCTCTTTGGTGCAAAGGGAGCAAGCGCAGGCAAGAGTATCAAGCAAAGGCATCCGTTTCGGTGCAACAAGACCAAGACCATCGCAACGGCAGGAAGGAAGTCATTGTGGAGCCCAAGCCGGCGTCACCACCAGAGCCTTTGACAGGCGAGGACCAACTTTAGTCAGGATAAGTGTACTAGATGTTCCTCTTCAAAATGGCCAATTGTTGGCGCCCTTCCCGCTCAATATTTGGGAAGAGGCTCAGGGCCTTTGCCTATAAATAGGACTAGCCACCCACAGGGTAGGAGGGGCTTGATCCGGCATCTAGAAATCTGAGAGAGAGAGAGCGACTGAACTCCCCCTCGCAGTTCATCGCACCAGCCAAGAATAGACCCTCGCGAGGCTGTTCTTCCTTGTATTGTTCATCATCATCGGCCCGAGAGGCAATCCACCACACCACAAACTAGAGTAGGGTATTACACCACATTGGTGGCCCGAACTAGTATAAACCCTGCGTCTCTTGTGTTGTTCGTTTCATAGCTTAGATCTTAGCGAGGCGGCGAGGTGCAGGTAGGTAGAGGGTGAAATCTCCGCGCGCACCCCAGTGTTCGTACCTAGAGGGTCTGCCGGAACCCGAAATCCGACACAGGGTTTGAACTGGGCTGTGGCCCGTCTAGCCGAGGCTTATATTTTATGTTCACCATGTGACCAGCCCCAACTATTTTTTCTTTGTGAAAATGAACCCAGTTTTTTTTTCTGAAGAATACCCAATCCAGGCCAACTTACTTTTCTATGCCCTGATCGGCTGCAACTCTTTCAAGACGCCTGCAAATCTTGAAAATAATATGAAATGGGTTGTAAATATAAAAATAGATGACAAATTGGCAATTAATTTATAATTTCTGCATTTTTTCACATTTTCAGATTCCTATTTCACTGGGAATTAACCAAATTTAAATATATCTTCCAAGTACTTTAAATCTGGCTCGATATTTCGGTATTAAAAATAGTTTGGAACCCACAGAAATATGCAAAATTTGCACTGGCCAACCAAAAAATGAACTGCAATAAATTGCATAAGAACTCGCAATGAGCTATATATATATTATTAAAAAAATAGGAAATGGTCTGACTTGTGGGCCTATTAAGTTGACGCGTATGCAAGATTTTTTTAGTTATTATATACGTCAACAAACGATTCTAGCAGACGTAACCGTTGGATGTCAATCCAACAGCTGTCGTGTTTCTTCTATCTCTGATCTTATTGCTCCAAATTACCAAATCCAGCGCCGGTGGGACCGCCTGCTCCCGCCTCCCATGGTCGGCTGTGCTATCGTGCAGGCCTCACCGCCCCCTACTACTCCCACCGCTGGCCACGTCATCCCTCTACTCACCCACACCCCCTGTTATTCTGCAGCCTCACACCGCAGCCAAACCAGTGAACCCTCGTACTCCTCTCCGGGTGGGCATCCACTGCCGCGTCTTCCTCGGCTCCACGCTGTCCCCTTCCTAGGCCTCGCCGTCTTCCACCGCCCTGGTGCTCTCGGTGCGCTTGTCGGGCGTTTCAGGAACAGGGGTCCCCAGACTTGCTCGCTGCGCTGCCTGCGGCGTGGCTCAAAGGAGGCCCAGACGGCCCATCTTCATCAACGCAGCTCAAGACCTCGCGAGGGCCAAGCCTCATGAGGCGGGCGACAAGGAGCTTCTCAAGCACGGCCTCGTCAGGCTGGCTCATGAGGAGGCGGAGAGTTCAAGGCAGGGTACCTCGCGAGGTGCCCATGACGCAAGCCATGACGCACCGAGGGCGCCAGTCTGGCACCAGCCTGCAGCGGCCCTCCTTTCCTCTTTGGTGCAAAGGGAGCAAGCGCAGCGAGAGCATCAAGCAAAGGCATCCGCTTGATGCAACAAGACCAAGACCAGCCCAACAGCCGGAAGGAGTCATCGTGGAGCCCAAGCAAAGTTATCACCAGAGCCTTTGGCAGGCGAGGACCAACTTTAGTCAGGATAAGTGTACCTGCTGTTACCCTTCAAAATGGCCAATTGTTGGCGCCCTTCCCGCTCAATATTTGGGAAGAGGCCTAGGGCCTTCGCCTATAAATAGGAGTAGCCACCCCCAGGGTAGAGGGATCCACATCTGAGGGATCCGAATCCTCATCAAGGAATCAGTAGCTAGAGCGACTGAACACCACCTAGCAGTTCATCGCACCCGCCAAGAATAGACCCTCGCGAGACTGTTCTTCCTTGTATTGTTCCTCATCAGCCCAAGAGGCAATCCACCACACCACACACTGGAGTAGGGTATTACACCACAATGGTGGCCTGAACCAGTATAAATCTTGTGTCTCTTGTGCTGTTCTATTTAGTAGTTTAGGTCCGAGCGATTCGGCGAGGTGCGAGACGGTGGAAGGTTGGATCTCCGCGCGCACCCCAGTGTTCGAACCTCAAGGGTCTGCCAGAGCCCGAAATCCGACATTTGGCGCGCCGTAGGGGTGCACGGAATCTGCCTTCGCCGCCGTTTTTCCCGACCACCGCAACCATGTTCGACGCCTGTCGGCTCAAGGCCGAAGCGACGAGCCACCTCGCCTCCCATGTCGCCCGACAGCTCACTGCCGGGCGGGCGCTCGTCGTTCCCATCACTGCCATCAACGCCGCCATCAGCCCGGCGGGGAACGAGCAGCAAGCATCGCCCCAAAGACCGTCCCATGAGGTGGGATGGCCGCACCGCCACTCCTTCGCCACCCTGCTGGTTCTTAAATCCACGCGCCTCGCGCGGCATGGAGGCCCGAGCTGCACTCATCGCGCAAACGAGCTCCTGCGCTACCGCCCGCCGACGACGTTTACGAAGAATGGCTCGACCGAAGTCGCCGAGCTCGTCCAGCGCTGCAGAGGCGCCCAGCGCCGTCCGCCTTGCTGCACCGCACTCGCCCGCTGGGCGATGAAGCTCCGGGCGCTTTAGCCTCCTCCTCAAGAAGGCGCCGTTTTCAAGCGCGCGGCCCTCGGCGGAACCCATTCCGCCAGCGCCGCGCCGCAAGAGCAGAGCTGTCAAGAAGTTCTCGCCCACAAGAAGCTGCCCGAGCGCCCCGCCCGCAAGACGCCAAGATCCCCGCTGCCCCCACCCCGGGCGCAGAAGGCCCGCAAGACCAAGCTCAGTGCCGCCCGAGGCCCCCAGCGCCACGCGGGCTTCCGCGCCACCTCCGAAGGCGCAGCGTCAGCGTAGCCTGCCAAGTTCAAGCCGGACCTGCCTCCTTGCTATGACGGCACAGCTGACCTGCGGAGTTCCTCCAGCTCACGAGCTGGGCATCGAGGCTGCCAACGGAGATGAAAAGGTCATGGCAAACTGGTTTCCCATGGCGCCAAGGACGGAGCCCGCACTGGCTCCTGAATCGCCCCTGTGCACGATCTCTTCTTGGGCCGAGATGCGCACCGCTTCATCGCCAACTTCCGTGGTTTTCGCGACCGCCACCCGCCATGAGCGACATGCGCCGAATCAAGCAGCAGCCAGGGGAAACCGTGCAAAAGTACATCCAGCGCTTCAAAAACGCGCGCCTCAAGATCCCCAGGGTAACGGAGGAGCCCATCATCTCTGCCTTCTCCGACGGCGTGCGCGACGTCATGATGAAGGAGTCCGCTGTTCAACTTGGCGACCAAGTGCGCCAGGGCTGAGGAGGGGCACCTCTCCCTCCTCGAGCTACCTGGTGTGGATCCCGAAGAAAAGAAGTCCAACGCCAAGGACGTGAAGCGCAAGGGGGCTGCCGTACTCGCGGCCGAACCAGACACCAAGCGGGGCAGAGATCAGCCCGAGTCCTCCAAGGGCAGCCGGTACTGCGTGTACCACGACCTCCGCACCTACAACACCAATGAATGCCAAGAGCTCCGGGCCGTACGCGAAGGAAGGGTCAGCAGACGCCCCAAGCGCAGCGACTGGGGCTACGGCTGAGGAGGAGGAAGGAATGCAGGACGCTGGGAAGACCGCGGCCCGCGCCAAGGGTGGCGCGACCAACCTCGCGAGGACCGTTGGCAAGACCCGCCTCGCGAGGGAGGCTGGAGGGATCAGCCTCGCGAGGATCGCCCGCAGGGGAATGCAGGCCTCCCTCTGCTGCCGCCGCCGCCAAGGATAATTGAAGACCGTCATCGACGAGGGGCTGGGGCTTCAGAAGCGCGTCGCGATCGCTCAGCATCCGGGGCGGAGCTCAAGCCCCACCTCTCAACAGATCTTCAAGAAGTTCGCCTGCCAAGTGAATGCAGTCCTCCCAAGCTCGAGGCCACGCCTCTCGTGGTCGGCGTGCGCCATCACGCTCAACTCAGCGGATCAGCTCAAGTCGCGGCCATAGCCGGAGTTCTCCCGATGCTTTGTTCCCCAATCATCGACAACGTGCTGGTCACCAAGACCTCATCGACGGGCGGAGCAGGGCTCAACATCCTGTCCGCGGAGACATTCAACAATCTTCGCGCGTTATACCAGCTTCAGCCAACCAAGCCTTTCTCCGAGTCACCGACGGCTCCACGGTCCCGATCGGGCAGGTCCGCTTCCCGCCACCTTCGGGCTCGCGACAACTACCACACCGAGCTCATCGACTTCGACGTCGCCCACATTCGCCGCCGACAACGCCATCCTCGGGTACCCAGCGTTGGCCAAATTCATGGTCAGAACCCACCATGGCTACAACGTCCTCAAGATGCCAGAAGCGGCGGGTCATCACGGTGCCCTCGTGAAGAGAGAGACGCAGCAGGCTCCTGGAGCGAGCCTTTCAGCCGCACGCTAGAAGACCTGCACCACAAGAGCAGGAGGCCTCCCGAGGCCGCACTCCAAGAAGATGACATCGACCGCCCGCTCCTCAAGAGGCAGGCCCCTCGTGGCCCGCGCCGGGCCGGGGGAGCCTCCTTCCATCGCGATAGGAAAGCGCGCCTGGCGCCTCCTCAGCCGGGCTCGGGGCTCTCCACGAGGGCCGCCGACCTCGCCAAGGTCACGAGGGAGGCGTTTGGGCACCACGTGGAGGCGTGTTTCAAGCACGCTTCGCAAGCGGGAGCAAGGCAAGGAGGGCCGAACCCTCGGGAGTTCGCCGGCAAGGCCATTCAGAGCTACAGAGTCAAGGGTCATGAGGGCAGCCGCCGCCATCCGCTGTGGCCCCCATCCAGGGCTCAACCAAGCCGCTGCTTCAAGAGCGCCTGCCCTCGCGAGTGGGACGCTATGAGGGCCAGCCCCACAGCCCACGCGGCGCATGCCCCACGGCTCGCCAAACGCGGCAGCCTGCGCACTGCCTCATGAGGGCCATCCCGAGGCTCAAGAGGTCGAGCACGCCTGCAGCCTGGCGGAGATGGAGATGGCTCATGAGGAGCCGCGCCTCCGGATCCTCCCGAGGCCCCGGGCCTAGGGGCTCGTGAGGTCGGCTCCGCAGCCCACCGAGTCTGCTACACCAACTCCACCTTGTCCTCAACAATACCAGGTGACATCTTTAAATTTTATTTCCGGCTGGGAGCGCCTTCAGGTCAAGATTATTCCCAGTGCCGCGTGGGTTCGTCCTGCATGCATGTATCCCCTTTATTTCATGTCATTAGCCTATCTCTGGGGGCGCCCTCGGCTGCATCATTCCCAAGCCGCCGGGCCTTTCCCAGCTGCATGTATCCTCTTATGCTTTCCTTAGGATTATGCTCTCGCTCCACCATGCTTGTTATTTGGTGCCTTTTCCTCGGTGACGGAATCTTGCACGTTAAGGGGGGTGCACGAGCATCGCGACAGTGGCTCCTACCGCTCTCCGCCCTCACCACGTGGTCTTGTCCATGGCGTCGCGACCGCTTGCCAAATGACGGCCGAGACCAGCCCGAGAGCCGGGACCCGAGGACGTAGAGTTTCGTCATCTAACCCAGCTTGCGCATTAAAGGGGGGTGCTCGAGCATCGCGACCGAGGGCTCCTACCGCTCTCCGCCCTCACCCTCTGGTCTTGTCCATGGCATCGCGACCTGGCTTGCCGGCGACGGTCGAGACCAGCCCGAGAGCCGGGACCCGAGGACGAGTTTCATTATCCGATCCAGCTTATGCGCTAAAGGGGGTGCCCGAGCATCGCGTCTCGTGGCTCCTACCGCTCTCCGCCCTCACCCTCTGGTCTTGTCCATGGCATCGCGACTGGCTTGCCCGATGGACGGCCGAGACCAGCCCGAGAGCAAGGACCCGAGGACGAGAGTTTCATTATCCGACCCAGCTTGCTGCTAAAGGGGGTGCCTCGAGCATCGCGACTGGGCTCCTACCGCTCTCCGCCCTCACCCTCCGGTCTTGTCCATGGCATCGCGACCGGCTTACCAAATACCGGCCGAGACCAGCCCGAGAGCCGGGACCCGAGGACGAGAGTTTCACATCTAACCCAGCTTGCGCGCTAAAGGGGGTGCCCGAGCATCGCGACTCAGGGGATCCTACCGCCTCCGCCCTCACCTCGAGTCTTGTCCATGGCATCGCGACCGGCTTGCCAACGACGGCCGAGACTAGCCCGAGAGCCGGGACCCGAGGACGAGTGTTTCATCATCCGACCAGCTTGCGCGCTAAAGGGGGTGGCTGAGCATCGCGACTCAGGGCTCCTACCGCCTCCGCCCTCACCCTCCGGTCTTGTCCATGGCATCGCGACCTGGCTTGCCAACGGCCGGCCGAGACCAGCCCGAGAGCGGGACCCGAGGACGAGTTTCATCATCCAACCCAGCTTGCGCGTTAAAGGGGGTGCCCGAGCATCGCGACTCAGGGCTCCTACCGCTCTCCGCCCTCACCCTCTGGACTTGTCCATGGCATCACGACCTGGCTTGCCAACACGGCTGAGACCAGCCTAAGAGCCGGACCAAGACGAGAGCACCGCATCCGCCAAATTTGCAGGAACACACTCGAAGATAAGGCCCGAGCCAGCGAAACCCGCTTTGAGGTAGGGGCCCGTGATTCCAGCTGGCTCACGGGTGCCCAGATACACCTCGTCCCAGCCCTACCGTGCCAGCCACGTGTCGCAGGTGGGGCTATACGCCTGGCTCCTCCTCGGGGAGCCCCTCCCACGCATCCAGTGGAAGCACCATGTTCCAGCGCCGGTGACGACACTCGCCGAGGAGCGGCTATGCCCAGACGCATGCGGAAGCGCTTATGCTCAGCTGGTGATAAATAACTGAGCGTGGCCTCCGGTCGCATCAACCTCAAGGAGCCTGGGAGCTCCGTGTCCGCCTCATCGCAACGCCCCTCCGAGCGCCCCGGCAGTGGGCTGGGCACGGGGCTGCGCCTGGGTCACGCCCAGACGACGCCACTCCAGCCAGCCCTCGGGCCTGGTTCGTCGCGACGCCACTCCCGAGCGGAGCCAAGGTACGAATGTCGCTTGAGCGCAAGGGGACTCTCGAGCATCGCGACTCAAGAGCCTAACTGGTCACGCACTTCTCACCCCTTAGTTCCGGAAGGCTAACGGCGGTTGAGGTATGCGCGGGCCGGGCTCTGCAGACGTAGAACGGTAGATCCGCCCGCGTCTCACCTCCCTACTTGCTGTTCGTGCGCCATTGGGGACTCCTGAGCATCGCGACTCAGGAGCCTAACTTGTCACGTAGCCCCTCACTCCTTGGTCCCGTCCTGGTTTCCGGTCGGGGCTAACGGCGGCTGAGGTATGCGCGGGGCCGGGCTCTGCCGGCGTAGAACATAAGCAAGTAGGAAGCGCAAATTTCAAGGAATTCAAAAGCAAATGTTACAGTCCACACTGTTATCGCAATACCAAATGTAAGTTTAAACGCCTCCCCAAGGCACGATACATGTGCAGCAATTAAAAGCAGGACATGAGCCACAACGGAGTCACTTGTCGGCAGTGGAGCAGCGCGGAATGGGTTCGCCTCGTGGAGCAGCAGGGCGGGCAGCGCCTCGCTTCGGCTTGGTGCTGAAGGCCCGGAACTTCCCCAACAGAGCCTCCGCGCGACCCTTCACAGCCTCGGTAGCGGCAGCTGCATGCTCGCCGGTTGCTGGCTCCAGCAGGCTGTCCAGGTCGACACTGGGATCGCGAAGGTAGACATGGGTGAGGACCCGCGTCAGCCGCAGAAGACAAGACACGCTACTCACCTCACCGTGGGGCCAAGACCAAGGGAGACATCTTCAAGAGCGCGAACCAGAAGGAAGCAACTTGGCGGGGCCGCCCTCTGCGCGCCGCCGGGGGCTCCAGCCACTATCATAAAGCTCCTCGGCAAGGTGTGAGCCTTCACCTCCATATCTGTGAAGGCCACGTGATCTTCGGCAAGAACCCGCGCCTTGTCGTCCAGCTCAACCTTCCTCGCCTCCAGCTCCTGCTCCAGCGACCTAGGCGGTCGCGGCGCTTCTTGAGCCTGGCCTCCCGGTCCTTGACGGCCGCCCATGAGCCTTCATGCTTTCCTCCTGCTCTGGCAGAGGCGGCCTCCTCGGCAAGCTGGTTCTGCAGGCCCTTCAGCTCGCTCTCCGGCGTCTCACAGCGACCTTGATGCTAGCTGCCTCCCCAGTGGCAGCATCGCGGGCAATCTTTCGCCTCACGGACAGCCTGCTTCACCTCGTTACAAGCCGTCGAGGCCTGGACCAGCGCCGCCCGAACCGAAGCATCGGAGCGTATCCAGCCAGAAGCCAGCTCCAAACGCCCGGCCATCAGACGGGAGTCGGCGCCCAGAAGGTCATGCCGCAGGCGGTCCAGTCCGGCAACTGCGCGATTCAGAACGGCATTCGTAGGAGCAGCAGTCGGTGGAGTAGGAGGAGAAGACGGCTGTGTAACCACTGTGCCCTGAGGCGGAACCAGCGGCGCCACGGCAATAGTGGAGGCAGCGCCATGCAAGGGCACCTCGGGAGTCGCCTGGGTCAAGGGGGCTGAGCCCGCCCCAGCAGGCTCAGCCAGGCCTCGTGAGGATGCCCGGGCAGGAGAGGCCTGGGCGCCAGGATCACCTTCTTTTTCGGGCAGAGGCACCGCCGGACGGGCCTCGTGGAGCCCCTTCAGCTTCTTTCGCTGGGCGCCACCGGCGAAGGACATGGACATCGATCTCGCCGACGGAGCAATAATCAAGATGCGATGCGAGCACTTATAGGTCGTCGCTGGTGGACTCGAGCAACCTCCGCCATACTTGAAGCCCGAGAGCCAGGCTGCAGGATCAGCTTCAAGGCCCGGAGCAGGAGGCGATTCGCGGATCGCCTCGGGCCGGGCGGACCAGCGAGGCCCAGCCTAATCCGGTCCTTCGATCGGGGCTCATCCTCATCCTCGCTGCCGCCACTGGGGAGGCAGAGAATGCGGACTCTGCGCCGCAGGAGGAGCCTTGACTCCCCTAATCAAACCCTCTCCTCGCTCTCTTTCCTCCACCTCTTCATGGAGTCGGAAGAGGACACGCCCACTGGTCCTCCGAGCCTCCACGGCACGGGCCCGCCCCATTGAAGACAGGCATGGGCCCCACTACCTGCCCCAATCTCGCGAAGGAACAAGGGCGCTGGGCGCCCACCTCGCCACGCCGCCTCTAACCAAGGACCGGAGGACCGCCGCCAGATCTCGCTGGCCAGACCACGGGCTCTGGTGAGGCCTCCACATCGAAGCGAGTAGCATGCGAAGAGGAGCCAGCTTGATGCTCCAGAACTCCTCAAGAAGGACGCACCGTCAGCTTCGCCGCCCGCCATGGCGGCTTCGCCTCTGCGTCCATCTTCTCCAGCACCAGCTTCACGCGGGTATCCATAAGCTCTACTCGGGACCAGTCGTCGGAGCTCTCGGGGCACTCCGTGGGTAGGATCAGCCGAGGGTGGATGCGCCCAGCATCCACCAAGACCCACTTGCTCCTGAAGCCCTCAATCCGCTTCCTGTGGTTTGAATGGCGATGGCTCCGCCAGATGCTGATTTAAGTCACAAGACGCTGGAGGTGGAACCATGGGAGGTTCGGAGGGAGAAGTAGTGGCGCAGCAAGGCCACCGAGGGCTTCACCCCAACATGGGCCTCACAATAGTAGGCGAAGATCGCCAGAAGAAGGACGGAGTTGGGATGGAGGTGCAGAGCTTGAATGTTGTAGTGATGGAGGACAGAGAAGAAGAACTCAGAAAAGGGAGGCACCAGACCAGCATGATGGCGCTCACGAAGAACAGGTAGAAGGTACTCCCCCGACCCTACGGGGCGGCAGAGCCAGCCTTGAACACCTCCGTTCCATTGACGCCCTGCGCCTCCGCCAACCGGTGCACCAGGGCGAGGCTCGCCCCTGACACATTTGGCGGGTCCAAGGCAGAGAGTACCAAGCTCGGCCGGGTTGGCGAGGCGCCATGACTGGCTAGGCACGCAGCAGTGCCCGAGTGGATCTGAAGGACTTGGAAGCAGAGGGAGAGGCGCAAGAAAGGATCTGAGCAAGAATCGGAGAAAGTAAAGGAGGATAGGAAGATGCCGCTTATTATCAACCCACGCTGTTGCAGAGGCGACGCGTCAATCAACCGCCACGCTGCCGCCTAAGGCCGCCGCAGGCTGTTAGGGGCCCGCGACGTCCAAGGCTTGCCCTTTCGCCTCTCGCCGCCAAGTTCGGGCGCCGCCGGGCCTGGGGCTACTGTCGGCGTTTGGGAACGGGAGTCCCTGGACTTGCTCGCTCGCGCTCATGGCGTGGCTCAAAGGAGGCCCAGGACGGCCCATCTTCGCCAACGCAAGCTCAAGACCCCCGCGAGGGGCAGACTTGCAGGGCGGACGACACGGAGCTTCTCGTGCACGGCCTCGCCGCCGGGCTCATGAGGAGGCGGAGAGTTCAAGGCAGGGTACTCGCGAGGTGCCCATGACGCAAGCCATGACGACCGAGGGCGCCATCGGGCGCCAGCCAGCAGGCGCCCCTTTCCTCTTGGTGCAAAGGAGCAAGCGCAGGCAAGAGCATCAAGCAAAGGCATCCGCTTGGTGCAACAAGACCAAGACCAGCCCAATGGCTGGAAGGGAGTCATCGTGGAGCCCAAGCAAAGGCCATCACCAGAGCCTTTGGCGGCGAGGACCAACTTTAGTCAGATAAGTGTACCTGTTGTTCCCTTCAAATGGCTAATTGTTAGCGCCCTTCCCGCTCAATATTTGGGAAGAGGCCCAGGGCCTTCGCCTATAAATAGGAGTAGCCACCCCCAAGGTAGAGGGATCCACATCTGAGGGATCTGAATCCTCATCAGGGAACCAGTAGCTAGAGCGACTAAACACCACCTAGCAGTTCATCGCACCCGCCAAGAACAGACCCTCGCGAGGCTGTTCTTCCTTGTATTGTTCCTCATCAGCCCAAGAGGCAATCCACCACACCACACACTGGAGTAGGTATTACACCACAATGGTGGCCTGAACCAGTATAAATCTTGTGTCTCTTGTGCTGTTCTATTTAGTAGTTTAGGTCCCAGCGATTCGGCGAGGTGTGAGACGGTGGAAGGTTGGATCTCCGCGCGCACCCCAGTGTTCGAACCTCAAGGGTCTGCCGGAGCCTGAAATCTGACAACTTCCATTGGAAGAGTACTGTACGTGGAGAGGCTGACAGCTGGGTCCACGGCAGCCGCAAGGAAGTGCCTCCTTATTACGCGGAAAATAATTATTCCTCCACCTGACAGCAGGGACCCATCGGACGGGCCACCGTATTTGGCGGAAAAAAAATGTTTCCCCCCTGACTGCTGGGACCCACCGGACGGGCCACCATATTTCGCGAAAAAAAGTTCCCCCCGCTGTCAGCTCGGACCCACCGGAAGTGCCTCCTTATTACTGATAGGTCTCCAACGTATGTATAATTTATGAAGTATTCATGCTATTATATTATCCATCTAGGATGTTTTATATGCATTTATATGCTATTTTATATGATTTTTGGGACTAACCTATTAACCTAGAGCCCAGTGCCAGTTTCTGTTTTTTCCTTGTTTTTGAGCATCGCAGAAAAGGAAAACCAAACAGAGTCCAATTGACCTAAAACTTGACGGAACTTATTTTTGGACCAAAAGAAGGCCATGGAGTAAAAGAGTTGGGCCAGAAGAGTCCCGGGCTGCCCACGAGGGTGGGGGGCGCGCCCACCCCCCCGGGCATGCCTCCCTACCTTGTGGACAGCCCGGAGAGCCCCCCTGACTTGTTCTCGACGCCAAAACCTCTTATATATACAGAAACCCCAAGAACATAACCTAGAACGGGAGTTCCACCGCCGCAAGCCTCTCTAGCCACCAAAAACTAATCGGGACCCTGTTCCGGTACCCTGCCGGAGAGGGGATCCCTCTCCGGTGGCCATGGTCATCATCCCGGCGCTCTCCATGACGGGGAGGGAGTAGTTCACCCTAGGGGCTGAGGATATGTACCAGTAGCTATGTTTTTTATCTCTCTCTCTCTCTCTCTCTCTCTCTCGTGTTCTTGACGTGGTACAATCTTGATGTATCGCGAGCTTTGCTATTATAGTTTGATCTTATGATGTATCTCCCCCTATACTCTCTTGTAATGGATTGAGTTTTCGCTTTGAAGTTATCTTATCGGATTGAGTCTTTAAGGATTTTAGAACACTTGATGTATGTCTTGCATGTTCTTATCTGTGGTGACAATGGGATATCACGTGATCTACTTGACGTATGTTTTGGTGATCAACTTGCGGGTTCCGTGACCTCGTGAACTTATGCATAGGGGTTGGCACACGTTTTCGTCTTGACTCTCCGATAGAAACTTTGGGGCACTCTTTGAAGTTCTTTGTGTTGGTTGAATAGATGAATCTGAGATTGTGTGATGCATATCGTATAATCATACCAACGGATACTTGAGGTGACATTGGAGTATCTAGGTGACATTAGGGTTTTGGTTGATTTGTGTCTTAAGGTGTTATTCTAGTACGTACTCTATGATAGATCGAACGGAAAGAATAGCTTCATGTTATTTTACTAGGAACTCTTGAATAGATCGATCAGAAAGGATAACTTTGAGGTGGTTTCATACCCTACCATAATCTCTTCCTTTGTTCTCCGCTATTAGTGACTTTGGAGTGACTCTTTGTTGCATGTTGAGGGATAGTTATATGATCCAATTATGTTGTTATTGTTGAGAGAACTTGCACTAGTGAAAGTATGAACCCTAGGCCTTGTTTCCTAGCATTGCAATACCATTTACGCTCACTTTTATCATTAGTTACCTTGCTGTTTTTATATTTTCAAATTACAAAAACCTATATCTACCATCCATATTGCACTCGTATGACCATCTCTTCACCGACCTAGTGCACCCATATAATTTACCATTGTATTGGGTGTATTGGGGACACAAGAGACTCTTTGTTATTTGGTTGCAGGGTTGTTTGAGAGAGACCATCTTCATCCTACACCTCCGACGGATTGATAAACCTTGGGTAATCCACTTGAGGGAAATTTGCTACTGTCCTACAAACCTCTGCACTTGGAGGCCCAACAACGTCTACAAGAAGAAGGTTGCGTAGTAGACATCAATTGCGCACAAAAAAAATGAATAATCCCCCTGCTAGTTGGGACCCACCTTGGTGGGAGGCTGACTTGTGGGCCTACTAAGTTGACGGGGACGGAGTGCTTTGTGAACTTAGTCAATATGAATGATTCTAGCTCCAGTGACCGTACGATGTCCATCCAACGGCCGTAGTGCTTCTTCAACCTCTGGTCTTCTTGCTCCAGCCGCCCAAAGCAGCGCTGGTCGTGCCGCATGCTCCTGCCTCTCGTGACCAGCTATGCTGCCGCGGAGGCCTCACCGCCCCCTACTATTCCCACCGCTGGCTAGGCCCTGCAGCGACGGCAGCCTCACACCGCAGCCGAATCAGTGAACCCTCATACTCCTCTACGCGTGCGCATCCACTGTCGCGTCTTCCCCGGCTCCGCGTCGTCCCCTTCCTAGGCCTCGCCGTCATCCAACGCCCTAGTGCTCTCGGCGCGGCATGGTCAACGTGGTCAAGGAACAACTTCCATCAGAAGAGAACTGTACATGGAGAGGCTGACAACTGGGTCCACGGCGGCCGCAAGGAAGTGCGTCCTTATTACGCGCAAAATAATTATTCCTCCACCTGACAGCAGGGACCCACTGGACGGGCCACTGTATTTCGTGAAAAAAAAAGTTTCCCCACTGACTGCTGGGACCCACCAGCTACATCTTCGCACGCAAGGAAGTGTGTTCGGGAAAAAAAAACCATTCGGCCCCCTGACTGCTGGGACCCACTAGCTACATCTTCCCACGGAAGGAAGTGCCTGACAGTCGGGATCCACCTAGTCGAAGCATACGTAGCATTATCATTCTAGTCGCGAACGTGTACGTACATACTGGTCGATGTAGAGGCGCGCATGTGTCGTAGTAGAGGCGCACACGTAGCATGTACAAGTACGTACAACAGCCAGTGTGCAAGAAAGAAAATATGGCCACGTACGTACATACGGGCAGGGTCTCGAATGCCTACTCGCGCATACGTACGGCCAGGGCTCGTGTACATGGCTGGGTCGGAACGGAGAAACAACATCGTTGTCGTGTTCATGTGGAGCCGACCGGCTGGGTCGGAACGGAATGCATCGTCGTGTTCATTGGGAGGGCTTGGACGGAACAGCCGATGGAAACTAGGCCTGGCATACCGCAGAGTAGAGGAAAAGGCCTTGTGTTCGACCGTCCACGGTCGAAACGGGATCCTGTTCATCGAGAGGGGTCTGGCGTACCGCAAAACGGAGGAAACGAACTTGTGTTGGACCTCCTACGGTCGAAACGGGGTCCTGTTGATCGGGAGGTGTCTAGCGTACCGCAAAACGGAGGAAACGGACTTGTGTTGGAGCGCTACGGTCGAAACAGGGGTCATGTTCGTTGGGAGGGGTGTGGCATACTGCAAAACGGAGGGAACAGACTTGTGTTGGAGCGCTATGGTCGAAACGGGCCCCTGTTCATCGGGAGGGGTGTGGCGTACCAAAAAAGGGACTCCACGAGATACTGTTCATCTCCATCGTCGACCCCCTCCAGACTCCACGAGCTACTGTTCATCCACCATCGTCCTCCTCCAGCCTCCACCTGCGAGTGTTCATCCACTGGCTCCTGTTCATCCAGCCTCCACCGCGCACTACTCCACCGGCTACTATTCAACCAGCCCTCTCCACGTGCTCCTGTTCAACCACCCCTCCACGGGATACTGTTCATCCAGCCCTCCACCATCTACTATTCATCTAGCCCTCCATGGGTTGGTCCTATTCATCCAGCCCTCCACGGGGTCCTGTTCATCCACCCCCACCGGGAACTGTTCATCCAAACCCCCCAGCAACGCTCACTGTTCATCCAGAGGCAGCATCGACCGGCTTCAGTTAGTAGCAGTAGCGAAGGAATTTCTCGATCGGCTTCAGTTAACAACCATCGATCGATCGCTCGGGTTCGATGAACGCGTAGCCTGCGCAGTCCTCGCCGGGTTCGATAGGTGGACGCCGCCGGGTTGATTAGAGCCCAACGCCTCGCACCCACGCGCGTGCGTGTACGAGAGAAACACGCAAACCTCCGTGCATCGCTCGGCCCCGACCACCCACCATAACCAGGAACACCCCGATATTTTCCTTGCCCTGGCTACTACCACGGTTTTTCCGTCATGGACGGCCCAAAGAATGTCATGCAACTGCTTCTCCGGCCCGCCCAGGATGAAAAGCCCATTTTCTGTCATGATTTTTTGTCATAGAAGTAGCAGCCCACCACATCTATGATGATACCGGGTTTTGTCACAATTATCATCCTAGAAGTGTCATAAGTATGACAGAAATTTTTTTCGTTCGGCCAAAAATGTCACGGATGTGTCTTTTTTTTTGTAGTGCAAATTAGCGGTTGTGGGATCCCTTCCCGCCTAATATTTGGGAAGTGGACCCTGGCCTCTATATATAGGACGAGCCACCACCGTAGTGGGTCTCTCATCTTGGACCGGATCCATTCCACCAAGGCCACCACACAAGCTCACCGAGCTCAAGAACACCTCTCCTCAGGAGGCTGTTCATCCCTTGTATTGTTAATCATCAGCCCACAAGGCAATCCACCACACCACACTGGAGTAGGTTATTACACCACAATAGTAGCCCAAACCAGTATAAATCCTCGTGTCTCTTGTTCTTTTGGTTCGTCGAGTTAGGCCTTGAGATCCTTGCGAGAGCGAGCTAGAGAGAGAGAGAGAGAGAGAGATCTTCGTGCGCACCCCAGGGTTCGAACCTCGAGGGTTTGCCAGAACCCAGAATCCGACAGTCACTTCAAGGAAAATGTTTGCGCAAGGTGGCGTAACGCAAATAATTTTCAAGAGAATGTCGTGTGTGATTGTTCATTGATCCAACACACTTTATTCCTAGAAACTGTGTGCGTTGCCTGAGGTCATCGCCCACGGTGTTTTCACAATAACCGTTTGCAATAGGAAAACCCAATTAGCAAGCTAATTTGCTAATTAGCGGGCTAATTGTCCTATTATTAATAATCCATTTACTAATCTAATTGACATTCATATTAAGCACATAGTATATTCTATTTCCATATTAAGGAAGTAGGATTTCATAATTGAAATACATCGGAGTAAAACATGATATAGCTTCAGCACTCAGCTAGCCCATTACACAACTGCACCAGCAGCAAGTTTCACATGCAACATCTAGAACCTTTCAAAATTAGCATCATAGACGGTACATAGAGAGATGCATCTCATCTGGAAAACTGCTGAAGTGGAAGGCGAATATTGAGCCTTCATTCATGTTGAAGGTCTTTGCAACTTTAGGCCAGTGCCTGTGGATGATTGACCGTTCGTCCTTCAACCTCTTCAGGAACACTTCAATATTGAACCGTGGGTGTTGTATGAAAACTTTCATCGCCTCCTGGCCACAGAGGTGGTTTGAGAGGTAATCATCAGTGAAGCCTAAAAACAAGGATGTGCACAAATATCTTCTCTATATTGGAAATGGGGAAAAGGAATAAAAAAGGCAAGGCATAATAGTTAGTACCATCTTGTAAACCTTAGTGCTTCCCATTGTTTCCCTGCAACACATATAAGCTAGTTAGTCATCAGGTTAAGTAAGGGTTCGCATGCTATCAGTAAAATATGTTGACGATAAATAAGCACATTGCAGATTCATCAGATTAATTCAAGCCACATGGACAACCCATTTATCCAAACCAAGCATGATTAAGAACTAGGAAATATAGCACTTTTATATGTTTCTCATGTATTAAGTGCAACCAAATTGGATTTATTCCTCTCATGGTATATAATAACATAATGCAGCCACAACAATTCAACATCTTATTGTAGAACTGAACCTAGCAATTAACTAAACACCACAATAAATGAACCAAACATTAACTGAGCACCACACTGCACAATATAACATACTCCTAATAGAAGATCAAACAGTTAACCAAACCAAGCATGCTTAACAACTTTTAAATATTGTACCCTGAAGAATTGAACATCACATTTGCAGAATTGAACCAAGCAGTTTGAACACCACATTGCATGACATATGGAACATATACACTATAGCAGAAGATTGCATGGTAAAAGTAGATAGCACAATTCACTAGAATTTGTTAAGAAAAGGCAGTAGCTAGCAAACTGAACATGGTTCCTGTAGGACCTTGAAGTATGTCTAGAGGGGGGGTGATTAGACTACTTGACCAATTAAAAGCTATGCCTTTTCCCAATTTTAGACTTTGGCAGATTTTAGTTATCCTTAAGCAAGTCAAGCAATCTTCACGCAATTCAAGCAAGCATGCAAAGAGTATATAGGCAGCAGAAAATAAAGCATGCAACTTGCAAGAATGTAAAGGGAAGGGTTTGGAGAATTCAAACGCAATTGGAGACACGGATGTTTTTGTCGTGGTTCCGATAGATGGTGCTATCGTACCTCCACGTTGATGGAGACTTCAACCCACGAAGGGTAACGGTTGCGCGAGTCCACGAAGGGCTCCACCCATGAAGGGTCCATGAAGAAGCAACCTTGTCTATCCCACCATGGCCGTCACCCACGAAGGACTTGCCTCACTAGCGGTAGATCTTCGCGAAGTAGGCGATCTCCTTGCCCTTACAAACTCCTTGGTTCAACTCCACAATCTTGTCGGAGGCTCCCAAGTGACACCTAGCCAATCTAGGAGACACCACTCTCCAAGAAGTAACAAATGGTGTGTTGATGATGAACTCCTTGCTCTTGTGCTTCACGTGATAGTCTCCCCAACACTCAACTCTCTCTCATAGGATTTGGATCTGGTGGAAAGAAGATTTGAGTGGAAAGCAACTTGGGGAAGGTTAGAGATCAAGATTCATATGGTTGGAATGGAATATCTTGGCCTGAACACATGAGTAGGTGGTTCTCTCTCAGAACTGGTAAGTTGGAAGTGTAGGTTTGTTCTGATGGCTCTCTCCACGAATGAAGAGGAGGTGGAGGGGTATATATAGCCTCCACACAAAACCTAACCGTTACACACAATTTACCAAACTCGGTGGGACCGAATCATAAAACTCGGTCGGACCGATTTAGTAAACCTAGTGACAGTTAGGATTTTTGGTGGGACTGACATGCAACTCGGTAGGTGTCAGGACCCCGATTCCAAGTCACATCGATCTAGCTGGTAACACCTCATATCACTTTGCGGCCTCACGCACGGTATTCCCACGGGTGTCGCCTTACCATGGCCCGGTACCGTTTAGCCTTTTGGCTCACGTATATGATAGTGTCGCTAGCATCCATATGATGAAGAACCGGGCCGACATGGCTAGTCGTGAACCCAAAGCGGCACTAACCCATGGGGACAGGCATACATGAATCAACTTCGAGCATGTCGATCAGCAGCGTGTGAATCCGGGCTATAGCACTGGCTAACAGGACTCAGGAACCCGGCTGTAGCAGGCTAAGCGAGGACTCGGATGTCACCGTGACATTTCCCGAAGAACGTATACACAGAACGAAGTGAAACACATGCCGGCCAGTCAAGCTTCCTGAGCAGTAGTGCTGGGCTAGCAGGACTCCGGTGAACCGGGCTGTAGCGGACTACTATGGTTCAAGGAAGCACTAGACTACATTTCCCCATAAGAGAGGCTGCCAAGGATAAACAACTAGATTGTCGGATCCCACACATACCAAGCATTACAAACATACACACAATATGCTCGATATGTGTAAATACAACATGGCATCACAACATAACTCTACGACTCAAGTATTTATTCATTAGGCTCCGAGGAGCGAGATATTACAAACATGGTTCTCATGACCCAACATACAGAGCATACAAGTCAAAGCACAAGCGGAAGCTTAACATGTCTGAGTACAGACATCTACAAATGAAAAAGGCTGAGAAGCCTGACTATCTACCAGATCATGCCGAGGGCACAAGATCGTAGCTGAGGTATCAAGCTAAACGTCGAAGTCCACGCGGAACTACTAGTGAGACTGAAGTCTCTCTGCAAAAACATAAAATAGGCAAACGTGAGTACAAATGTACTCAACAATACTTACATCAGAACTAACTACATATGCATCATTATCAACAAAGGGGTGGTGGGGTTTAACTGTTGCAAGCCAGCTTTGACTCGGTGGCTATCCTGAACTACGACTGCAAGTAACTCTTTTGAGGTGGCGCACACGAGTCCACATATTCACCATTTCAATACACCACTATGGATCCGCTCCCGTCTCCCTACGAGAACGCCATCCATAGCACTCACGCTTATCTTGCGCATTTTAAAGTATCCACTTTCACTTGTCTATGAACTGTACAGGCAACCGAGAAGTCCTTTACCGCGGACACGGCTATTCGAATAGATGATGTTAACCCTGCAGGGGTGTACTTCTTCACACACGCTCTCGCCACTTACCGCGTTGTACATGTCATGTATCTCGGCAACCTTCAAGCGGAAGCCTGGCGAGGGAGTCGGCCATGACCTGACTAACCACACAAGTCTCTAGTCCAGGTTTATCGCCTATTCGGGTTCCATGTGCAAGGAGATCCGGCCGGGGTGTCGCTCACGGCCCCAAACGATATGTGCAGGGTTCCCAAGCCCACCTCGATGGGTGGATCTACGCTTGGTACACCATGCCACGGTGCCTAGTCTGTCCCAAGCCCACCTGTACCAGGTGCCACTTGGTAGACTACTAACACTACCTACAAACACTAGAAACTAGTTGCAACTCCTGGACAGAGATCAGGTTGATTAATAAGTCGAGAGGGGCACTTAAGCATTCCAATGCGTGGTAGTAACTGTTCATGGATCACAAAAACAGAACTCAGTTCCTGAGGACGGCTGCAATGAGACAACCCACCATGTACTCCTACATGGCCTCTCACTGCTACCTTTACCAAATCGTGTTCACCCACTTAGCTCTCAACAGTAGGACATGTTCACACACCTCCAATTCATCCCTGATGAATCAGACCAGACACAACTCTAAGCAATAGCAGGCATGACAAACAAGCATGAATGAGTAGGCACATCAGGGCTCAAACAACTCCTACTCATGCTAGTGGGTTTCATCTATTTACTGTGGCAATGACACGTCATGTAGAGGATAAAGGGGTTCAGCTACCGCAGCAAGTAACAGATGAATCGTTGTTGTCCTAATGCAGTAAAAGAGAGCAGGAGCGAGAGAATGGGATTATATCGGAATGAACAAGGGGTTTTTTCTTTCCTGGCACTTCTGAAGATAATATAGTTCTTCATCGGTGTCATCGAACTCATCGTCGGAGGCACGTCTATCGAGAGGGGACAAATACCGGCAACAGAGAAGGAAAACACAATCAATGCAATGCACAACATGATGCATGATCATGACATGTCAATATGCTGTGTTTTGAGCTAATGCAACTAGCAACATGTTAAATAGAGTTGGTTTGAACCCTAGGTTCAAATTCAAACTCCATATGTGAGAGTTAAAATGCCATTTATATGATTTGGCCTAAACAACAGCCATAAGTTGTTCTAACATGCATGAAAACAGTACAGATGGATAGATTGGATTTTTCTAATCATTTTTCATATATAACTTGTTTCATTTGGCGTTACGGTTTAATTTCTATGAATTTTAGAAGTTTAGGACATTTTCTGGATTTTCCTAAAAAGAATAAATCCAGAAAATGATTTCTCATCGTCGACTGACGTCGGTGTGGCGTCGCAGTCAACGGCCGGGTCCAGTCAAACCCGGCGTGTGGGGTCCACACGTCGCTGACTAACTAACTAATTGAAATTAATTAGTGTTAAACTACTACTAACTAAAAATGTCGATGGAGTAATTAAACTTAATTAAAACTAATCTAGGATTAGCCGGGGCTGGGCCCACTTGTCGATGACTTCGAAGTCAAACTAGGGTCAAACCGGTCAAACTCATGGAGTTGACTCGGGGCTCGTCGTCAGCGGGGCCGGGGGCGGCGGAGAGGTCTGAGTTTCCTCCTCCGTGACCAAATGGCAGCGAGGGCGGCTACATGGAGCTGGAGCTCGCGCGCTTCGAGTGGTGCCGGTGGGAGGTGCTGGGGTGGCTGGAAACGTCGTCGGCGATGACCTTGGCGGTCGCCGGAGTTCGGACGAGGTCGGCTCCGCTGCTAGGGGGGCACGGCGAGGCGCGTGGGGAGTGCTACGGGCTCGTGCGAGTGCTGCGGAGACAATGACGTGCTCGGAATCGATCCAACGTGGCTGTGGCCATAACGGCGACGTGCGGTGGCGGCGGCGGGTGCGGCCGAGCTCGGTGCGGTTGCTGTGGTGCTCAAGAGCGAGAACGAGAAGGGGGAGAAGGAAGAGGAGCTCACGAAGTCGTTAAGCAGTCGGTGGGCTCGGGGCGGCGGAGTGAGGCGAATCGACGAACGGCGTCCAGCGGGTACCGAGGTTGAAGACGGCCAGATGGTGGCGATGCAGGGACTCCGGCGAAGCGTGGCTCGGTGGGGAGGGTGAGGGCGTCGCGGCGGAGGTCTTGGACAGCACGGGGAGGCGAGGGGAGAACGGTGGACACGGTGGCAATGAACGGCGGCGTCGGCTTCGCTCTGCTTCGGGAGAGAGAGCGAGGGAGGCGAGGCGAGGAGAGAGTGGAGCGGTCGGTGGGTCCAAAGTGCAGTGGCAACGCCAGAGGCTTCGAGCCCTCGGCGTCGAGCAGGAGGTGGCGCCGACGGTGCTTGTGCTGCGTCGAACATCGCCTGTCCTCTGGCAAGGAGGAAGACAACGAGGAGGGCAGGCCGGGCTGGGCAGCGCAGGTGGGTTAGCCAGCTGGGCGCGACAGTAAGTCGTAAGTTCTCTCTCTCTCTGCTATTTTCTGTTTTCTATTATTTCTGTAACTTCAGGGCTTTATTAAAAATACTTCAACAGATCTAGAAATCATGAAACTGCTCAATGCCACTGTTTGGAATATAACCAACAGCAAACATTTTAGTTTATGATTATTTGAGCATTTAAAATATTGTATAGCATTTAAATTCCCAAACGCAAAAAGAGTATGATTTAATTCATAGCCCAATATGTCCTGCAAAAATAAGAACCTTTTTTGGTAGATGCTTCCACCTCAAACCAGAAATGTCGAAAATTTTAGAGGGCATTTTGAGTTCGATGAAAATGATTTTATTTTTGACCCTAGTTGAATTCATTTGGTACTAGGGTTTAAGCATCCCCATTTCAAGTTTCATGAAATTTTAAACATGATGCACACATGATGGGCTAGCCTAGAGCATACCAGAACTAGGGATGTGACAGTAGGACAGATATGGTTAGGGTTAGGGCATAACGTAATCTCGGTGAGACCGATTACACAAACTCGGTGAGACCAAATTTGGTAATTAGCTAACCAGAGAGTTGGTCAGGTAAACTCGGTGGGACCGATTTGCTATTTCGGTGAGACCGAAAAGTTACAAAAGGGAAACAGAGAGTTTACATTGTAATCTCGGTGGGACCGATCGCTCACTTCGGTTAGACCGAAATGTTACAATGGGAAAAAGAGAGATTACAATCCCATCTCGGTGAGACCGAGATTCCTATCGGTGAAACTGATTTGCCTAGGGTTTGTGGCAGTGGCTAAGACATCTGAAGTCGGTGGCGCCGGATAGAAAGAATCGGTAGGGCCGAGTTTGACTTTAGGTTTAAGTCATATGTGGATGTGAGAAAGTAGTGGAGGGTTTTGGAGCATATCACTAAGCACATGAAGCAAAAGGCTCATTAAGCAACACTTCATCCCTCCTTGATAGTATTGGCTTTTCCTATAGACTCAATGTGATCTTCGACAACTAAAATGTAAAATGTAGAGTCTTGAGCTTTTGAGCTTGAGCCAATCCTTTGTCCTTGATATTTTGAGGGATCCACTTTCATCATCCATGCCATGCCATTCATTGAGCTTTCCTGAAATATTTGTCTTGGAATAGCATTAGCTCAATGAGCTATATGTTGTTATGAATTACCAAAACCACCTAGGGATAGTTGCACTTTCAATCTCCCCCTTTTTGGTAATTGATGACAACATATAGATCAAAGCTTCGACAAATGATAATAAAATTTGAAAAACATCGTCGCTTTGAGAAGTATGTGATAAGAAAGAGCTCCCCCTAAATTTGTGCATAATAACATTTGCTTTGGACTGCAAATGCACAAGGAATTAGGCTCATGGGTTACTCTTCCATGTCACATACATCTTGGTGGAGCGCTCAAAATAACAAAGATTGAATACATGCACTCATCACCAAGCAAAGTGAATGATCATATAAGGGTAAGTAAGATAAAATCATAAGGAGCATAAGTGTAGCTTATGATCAAACACATGATCATCAATGTCTCACAGGTAATCGCATAGTATCTCAACCAATCAAAAGCAAATAAAGTTCAACCAAAAAGACAAGAGAGAACAAAAGTAAATCTCTCTCTCTCTCGAAGCCTATGATCTATACATTTTTCTCCCCCTTTGGCAACAAGTTACCAAAAAGTTCCTAGAAAATGCATAGGACTATATCATCTCTCAGGCTTGGTCTTCTGGTGGTGGTGGTGTCCGGAGAACTCCAAGAACGAAGGCTTCAGTCGATGTAGACGGAGCTGAAAGAGTTGGTGCTGGAGCTATAGCTGGAGCTGATGAAGTGACTCTGGTGTCTTGAACTGGCTCTGCAGCTGATCTCTAAGCTCGTGGCACTCTGGCAAATGCATCAGTCATTGTCCTGCCCTTCATCTCTTGCATGTCATCCTGTAGCTGCTCCACAGGTGACTGAATCTCGGTTACTTTGACATCAAGATCATAGAATTTTTGTTCCATGATTCTTTCCAGGCTCTCCTGGTTTTGAGTTAGGGTGGCCAACCCCTTCTCAATCCGCAGAGTTGATGCTATCAAGTAACCAAGCTGCTCCTGCTTGTTCTTCAGAAAGTATTCAGATGCCTCTGCTTGAGTTGGCATCTTGGCAGCCTTCTCTTTCCTTGCTTTCTCCTTCTTCTCTTGCGCTTGCACTGATGTTGGTTCATTCTCAGTCCTGAAAACTTGATTGTCCTCAAAGTCAGGATAGACAACCATGTGTTCCTTATCCAACTGATACTTCCCTGTGCCCATCTTTGAGTTTATCAACTCCTTAATCTGTGGGGCATATCCACAGCTCCTCTTCTGGCCTGCTGCAGTCCTCTTGATAGTTTCAACTATGAGGCTCATGACTTTGAATTTCTGAGGCACATCAAAAACGTGAAGCAAATTGATTGCATGCCCTATGATCATGTTGTGGTCACCTGATTTGGGCAAAACAGTGTGCCTCAGGATCCAGTTGATTGTAGGCAGCCCTAACAGAAGATAATGAACTGATCCAAACTTGAAGGACTCAAGTGCATCATCTGGGATTTCCTTGTACATGTGTGACATCGAGTTGTGTCCCATCTTCTTCTTGGCATAAATGTCCAAGTCATCTTCATCTTCCTTTGGGGCATTGATCATACTTGCCCATTCTTCTATGGTTGATTGATATCGTGTTCCTTCTGACATCCACACTATCCTGCCATCTGGATAGAAATGTGCTGTGGAGTAGAATTGCATAATGAGCTCGTCGTTCCAATTTGTGAGCTTCTGCCCAACAAAATCTGCAACTCCACAAGCACTGAAGCTATCATACACTCCAGGATAGTGTTCTTCATTCTCCTGAATGTAGGTCCAGTCGACCCACCTCATATCACAAACTATGGGCTTCTTATCCAACAAGATAGTCTCATAGAAGTCATGTTGTTCCTTGGTGTGGAACCTGTAATCCACAGCAGTCCTTCTGCTGGTGGCATATGGATCTGACTCTCTTCATAGCCTCAACCCTTGATCTCTCCTGATCTTCATGTTCTCAGCCACAGGATGAGCATCATTGTGGTCTGGGATCTTGGGTTTGAGCTTCCTTAGGACCTGCCCTTCTTCATCTCCCTTAGCATCAACCTCAGGCATTGGAGCCTTGTTATTCTCGGTTGCTGGTATACTCCTGGTATTCCTCTTTGGTGCACTCTTGGTCTTGGGGGCAACTTTGGGCTTTGAAGTTGCAGCCCCTGACTTTATGGCATCACCCATCAGTTTTTGTGCCTTGGGTGTAGGCTCAACAACCTCTTCTTCTTCCTCTTGTTCCATCATAGATGGCTTCCCAATCACTCTGGCCATGGTCTTCTTGACCCTTTCCTTCCTTTTCTTTCCTTCAGCAGCAGCAGGTTCCTTGGGTTGGGATTACAAAGAAGCTTGAGTGGAGACTCTGGCTTTGGACATTGGTTGTCTACCTGCTGGCCTTTTGATCTTCATTCCAGGCTTAACTGCTGTTGAGTTGTACTTTTTCTTGAGCACTTTCTTCTTGGAACTGGCCTCATCCTCAGCTGCCACATAATCTTCATCCTCAGACTCTGAGGTCTTCTTATTCCTTGTCCTTGTGGCAGCCTTGGGCAAATTAATGGGAGTGCTTCTGCTCCCCTCATCTGAGCTACTAGAGGGACTAGTGCCCCCGCTCATTTGAATCTGCTCTTCTGACCTGTTCTGGCTGTCACGTTGGTCTGACATGCTGCTCACACTGACTGACTGCTGACCCTGTGAATAGTTATAGATGAGGTAGAGTGGATGAGCATCACAAAATGCAGAGATTTTTGCAAACGAATGATTCAAAAACTTAGTTTTAGTTTCCAGAAAGCATTTTGGATCTACCGATTTTCAAACTCGGTGATACCAAGCAGTTTTGGAACCTAAACTAGTGAACTCGGTCGAGACCGAGTCACGAGTTGATGGTACCGAGACTGCTAGGGTTTCAATAAGTTCTAAAATCGGTCACACCGATTTGTAATTCTCCGTCAGACCGAGACTTACTAGTGCAATGGCGTTAGCCAAATCGGTCGAACCGAGTTTTTCAACTCGGTGGGTCCGAGATGGTTTCGGCGGAAACCTAACCCTAAATTTTCGAATCATACCTATTCTAAGGATTGTTTTGACTGGATAGGAGTGTTTCAATCGTGGCAAGATGCATTACGAATACAATGTGCTGAGAATTGTACGAGGATAGCACAGTGATCGAGTTCATACCCTAGTTCGACGGTGAACTCGCTACGGCGGCAACGACGGAGGAGAATTCCGTTGATGGCTGCGGAGACCAGCGGCTGGAGGTGGCTGGCGACGAAGTCGACGATCCGTAGACCAAGTAGGCAGAGCGAGCTATCTTGGCGCGAGAGTTTCGGAGAAATTTTTCCAAAATTTGCCCGTGTGATATATATAGCCCGACATCGTCGGTGTGACCGAAGTTGAACAACTCGGTGGCACCGAGATGCATAACTGATACTGATTCTGACAACTCGGTGGGACCGAAAAGTTAAAATCGGTTGCACCGAGATTGAAAACCTAGATCGACTTAGTAATCTCGGTATGACCGAAATGGAGGAATCGGTCAGACCGAAAATCACAAACAAGTTCTGGAAGTTTAAGTCTATGACGAATCGGGGACTCCGAGTGCTCCTCACACAGAGTGGTTCGAATCTGACTTGATCAAATTTTGTGATGTAGCATGAATAGAGTTTGAGACGAGAAAAGCGTAGATAGGTAGAGAAGGTTCTTAGGCATTCTTGTCCATCCACTTGACAAAAGAAAAATAAACCAATCAATCAAACAACAAGTGGATGTCCTCGAATGAGTAAAATATGCAACCAACATGCTCACACAATAAAATGACAAATGAAATATGTGACAAAGCATGCACAACCAATTCTAGCATCTATCAAACAATTGGCGATGACTAGGTCATCTATATATGAGTATATTGACTTAGGAGTCAAATGAGAACATTTGATCATAGGTCATACTCATCGTTTAAGCTCAAGTAGGGTTATCACTTTTACATAAAGCATTTATGTGTTCACATCATTAGAGTTGCTTTGACTCAATTCTTAGAGTTAAGCTCCCCCTAGATGTGAGATCCCCCCTTAGAGGGATAAACTAACCTTGGGTTGTCGTTGATGACTTCATGTAGGTGTTGAAGATGTGAATGCTCAATGTTGATGTAGATCTTTTGGAGCAATCCTTTGGAGTGAGTTGGACTTTCAATACCTACATGGGTTAGTCCCACAAGGAACAAACAAGAATATCCATAGACATAGAGTGATGCACACACAAAATGATGTCCATGAAAACATTAGGTTACCTTGTCCCTTGCCTTACCAACATGAGGGTTTGTGACTCCTTGAACTAGTGCAAGATATGGAAGTTGATTGCACTTGTCCTCGCCATAATGATATGAGTGAAAAATGTTGGTGGAGTCACCCTCAAGAACTCTCTAGTTCTTGTTCTTCGGGATCCACATCATCTTAATGGGAATCCTTGGTGTAGTAGTTGTGCATGATGAAGTAGAACTTGACGTAGTCTTGGGAACCCACTTGACCAAGGCCTTAGGTGCTTCTTCAAATGCATCAATCTCCTCTTGAAGCTTGTCCTTGCCTTTGTTCTTGTGGTCTTGTGGTGGAAGATCATCTTGAGCTTGTGTTCCCTTGAAGGAAGTAGGATCATACTTCTCTTGTTGAGGAACAAACTTCGTCTTGGGGTATTAATCTTCTTCCCACTCAACTCCATTGGCATTGAACTTTCGTTCAAAACCAACACCTTGATTCTTCCGGTGCCTTCCTTGCTTGCGTACAATTTCCTCAAATTTCTTACTCCCGGCAAGGCTCTTGTATACACCTTTCTCTATAATTCCCTTCAATAAGTTGTTTTCTTGCTCAAGATTGAGCTTAGGACCTTTGGCCATGAAGCTTCTTCCAATTCCTTCATTTGGTGATTCAAATATGTCGTAGGAGTTGGTTGACACAAGTGCTAAACCGGCAACACCTTCATCTTGAGTGTATTCGGAGTCGGAGTGATAGCTTCTCTCGGAGTGATTGTCGAGTCGGGCGGATACCCATTCACCAACATGAGCTTGATGTCTTCATTTTGTGTAGCTCTTTGATGACTTGTCCTTCCTTTCCGAGTCCTTGCTTCTCCGTGAGGGTCTTCGTTCATAACGATCATCTCTACTCCTTCTCTCTCTTGGTGGTGATTCTTCTCTTCTACTTCTTCTCTTGGGAGAATCTTCTCTTCTTTTGTAGGGTGCCGTACACTCATTGGAATAGTGTTCGGGTCTCCCACAATTGTAGCAATTGTGCTCTCGACTAGAAGATCTTTTGCCATTGTAGGACCTTGACTTGGAGCTTCTTTATTTGCTTCTACTCCTGTAGAATTTGCTGAAGTTCTTCACCATTAAGCTCAATTCTTCATTGAAGGTTTGTTTCTCACTTGATGATGTGGGGCTTCACATGAGGCTTTGTAAGCACCACTTGACTTGTTGTGAAGTTCCTCCTTATCCTTGAGTGACATCTCATGAGCAACAATTCTTCCAATGACTTCCGTTGGCTTGAGATCTTTGTAATTTGGCATCATTTGGATCAATGTGCTGCGGTATCATATTTTCCATCCAATGCTCTTAGGATCTTCTTGATGATGAATCATCGATCATCTCTTCACTTCCTAAGCCGCAATCTCATTTGTGATAAGAGCAAGCCTAGAGTACATTTCAGCGACACCTTCACCATCCTTCATTTTGAACTTGTCAAGCTGACTTTGGAGCACATCCAACTTGGATTCATTGATTGGTCGGTACCTTCATGCATATCAATCAAAGTATCCCAAATTTCCTTTGCATTATCAAGGCGGCTGATTTTGTTGAATTCTTGAGGCACAATCCGTTGAAGAGGCTATCACAAGCTTGAGCGTTGTATTGCAACATCTTCAACTCTTCCAAGACTAGCTTCACGGTTCGATTCTCTCCCATCAAAGAATTCACCTTGCAAGCCAATACACACAATAGCCCAAATAGCAGGGTTATGTCCGAGAATATGCATTTTCATCTTATGCTTCCAACTAGCAAAATTAGTGCCATCAAAGTAAGGACCTCTCGGTGATAATTTCCTCGCTAGGCGCCATACTCTCCTAGGTTGTGAAACCAAGGCTATGACCACCAAAAGCTATGGAAATCAAAGAAAATGGAGACCAAAGCTCTGATACCACTTGTAGGACCTTGAAGTATGTCTAGAGGGGGGGGGTGATTAGACAACTTGACCAATTAAAAGCTATGCCTTTTCCCAATTTTAGACTTTGGTAGATTTTAGCTATCCTTAAGCAAGTCAAGCAATCTTCACGCAATTCAAGCAAGCATGCAAAGAGTATATAGTGTTGGATTTCGGGTTCCGGCAGACCCTTGAGGTTCGAACACTGGGGTGCGCGCGGAGATCTCGCCCTCTACCTACCTGCACCCCGCCGCCTCGCTAGGATCTAAACTACGAAAGGAACAACACAAGAGACACGACGTTTATACTAGTTCGGGCCACCATTGTGGTGTAATACCCTACTCTAGTTTGTGGTGTGGTGGATTGCCTCTTGGGCTGATGGTGATGAACAATACAAGGAAGAACAGCCTCACGAGGGTCTGTTCTTGGCTGATGCGATGAACTGCTAGGGGGAGTTCAGTCGCTCTCTCTCTCTCTCTCTCTCTCTCTCTCTCTCTCTCGCTATTCAAGGTGCCTCCAGCTACCGACTGGGTGCCAGATGCCTCTACTCTGTGGGTGGCTAGTCCTATTTATATGCAAGGGCCCTGGGCCTCTTCCCAAATATTGAGCGGGAAGGGCGCCAACAATTGTCCATTTTGAAGGGGAACATCTAGTACACTTATCCTGACTAAAGTTGATCCTCGCCTGTCAAAGGCTCTGGTGGTGACGCCAGCTGGGGCTCCACAGTGACTTCCTTCCTGCCGTTGGACTGGTCTTGGTCTTGTTGCACCGAAATGGACGCCTTTTCTTGATGCTCTCGCCTGCGCTTGCTCCCTTTGCACCAAAAAGGAAAGGAGGACACTGCGCGGGCTGGCGCCCGCCTGGCGCCCTTGGTCATCATGGCTTGCATCATGGGCACCTCGCGAGGTACCCCGCTTTGATCTCTCCGCCTCGCGAGCCAGCCTGACGAGGCCGTGCGAGGAAGCTCCCTGTCGTCCGCCCCGCGATGCTTGGCCCCTTGCGAGGATCTTGAGCTCGTGTTGATCAAGATGGCCCGTGATGGGCCCCCCTTTGAGCCACGCCGCAGGCCGCAGGCAGGCAAGTCTGGGGACCCCCGTTCCCAGAACGCCGACATATAGGCAGCGGAAAATAAAGCATGCAACTTGCAAGAATGTAAAGGGAAGGGTTTGGAGAATTCAAACGCAATTGGAGAAACGGATGTTTTTGTCGTGGTTCCGATAGGTGGTGATATCGTACCGCCACGTTGATGGAGACTTTAACCCACGAATGGTAACGGTTGCGCGAGTCCAAGGAGGGCTCCACCCACGAAGGGTCCACAAAGAAGCAACCTTGTCTATCCCACCATGGTCGTCGCCCATGAAGGACTTGGCTCACTAGCGGTAGATCTTCACGAAGTAGGCCATCTCCTTTCCCTTACAAACTCCTTGGTTCCACTCCACAATCTTGTCGGAGGCTCCCAAGTGACACCAAGCCAATCTAGGAGACACCACTCTCCAAGAAGTAATAAATGGTGTGTTGATGATGAACTCCTTGCTCTTGTGCTTCAAATGATAGTCTCCCCAACACTCAAATCTCTCACATAGGATTTGGATCTGGTGGAAAGAAGATTTGTGTGGAAAGCAACTTGGGGAAGGCTAGAATCAAGATTCATATGGTTGGAATGGAATATCTTGGCCTCAACACATGAGTAGGTGGTTCTCTCTCAGAACCGGAAAGTTGGAAGTGTAGGTTTGTTCTGATGGCTCTCTCCACGAATGAAGAGGAGGTGGAGGGGTATATATAGCCTCCACACAAAATCTAACCGTTACACACAATTTGCCAAACTCGATGGGACCGAATCATAAAACTCGGTCGGACCGATTTAGTAAACCTAGTGACCGTTAGGATTTTTGGTGGGACTTACATGCAACTCGGTAGGACCGATATGGTTAGGGTTAGGGCATAATGTAATCTCGGTGAGAACGATTACACAAACTCGGTGAGACCGAATTTGGTAATTAGCTAACCAGAGAGTTGGTCGAGTAAACTTCGGTGGGACCGATTTGCTCTTTCGGTGAGACCGAAAAGTTACAAAAGGGAAACAAAGAGTTTAAATTGTAATCTCGGTGGGACCGATCGCTCACTTCGGTTTGACCGAAACGTTACGAACGGAAACAGAGAGATTACAATCCCATGTCGGTGAGACCGAGATTCCTATCGGTGAAACCGATTTTCCTAGGGTTTGTGGTAGTGGCTGAGACATCTGAACTCGGTGGCGCCGGATTGAAAGAATCGGTAGGGCCGAGTTTGACTTTAGGTTTAGGTCATATGTGGATGTGAGAAAGTAGTGGAGGGTTTTGGAGCATATCACTAAGCACATGAAGCAAAAGGCTCATTAAGCAACACCTCATCCCTCCTTGATAGTATTGGCTTTTCCTATAGACTCAATGTGATCTTGGATCACTAAAATGTAAAATGTATAGTCTTGAGCTCTTGAGCTTGAGCCAATCCTTTGTCCTTGATATTTTGAGGGATCCACTTTCATCATCCATGCCATGCCATTCATTGAGCTTTCCTGAAATATTTCTCTTGGAATAGCATTATCTCAATGAGCTATATGTTGTTATGAATTACCAAAACCACCTAGGGATAGTTGCACTTTCAGTTCCTTATAGTGAGCTAATAAGACAAGCTAGTCCTCATTGTCGGAGATATCGTTGACGATTGGGTCATTGGACATGGAAGAGGGCGAGGCCTCTGCATTGTTGGTGCCCTCGTTGTAGTGGTGAGTTGCCTGAGCCGCTCCAGGCAACAACCTGCTGGCTCTCGAGATGAGGTAAGCACGTGCACACTGAGAAAACACCTCGTAGTCTTCGTTGAAGGCACCGACGGTGGCCTCGAGAAAACGCCATGAACTGTCGTTTAAAGCAGCCAACCACGTTGCAGCGTCGGCGCGCGAGGCGTCAACGGTGGCCTCGATGGCGAGGTGCTCCTCCAAGATCTAGGGGTTGGCACGAATGGCAGCCATCGTGACCTCATCCGCGTGTGCGGTCGCGATTTGCTTCTCCACTACCAAATGCTCCTTGAGATCCTGGCTATACTGCGTGCACCATGGCTTGGGCTGGCGCTTATTGGGTGAAGGGGTTGGTGATTTGGGTGGAAGGTGTCGCGCTTGCGCCGGTGGTCGGGGCATGTGGGATGTGGAAGGAGGAGGAGGATGGGGGTCGGGTGTGGACTACCTGCCTGGATAGGCAAGGCCGAAAGCAGCAATGGTCGCCCGGCGAGGGCGGCGCTGCAAGCAAGGAGTGAAGGTTTCAACTTGGAAAGGAAGGCGAAAACAGGGGAAATGTGGCTTTTGGTAAGAGGGAGGGGGCGGGGAGGTAGATATTTCCACGGAAGCCGAAAATTTGGAATCGCTTCAGTGAAAAAACTGGCGCGCAAAGTGTCATCAGACACGGTCCCTTATTCAGAGCAGGTTGTGGACTGTAGCCGTCGCACCTTCTCGCGTAAGCCGTATGCTTACTATACTCCGACGGTGCTCCAAGATATTTTGTGCTGCATCTCACACAGTTGGTTATAATAAACTGTGTGCGGTCTACTTGATTTTTCATCTTGATTTGAATTACATAATGAGGTCACAACGGCCATGGACGGTGTTTGAATTGCTAGACCTTTTATCTGCAGTGAACATGCAACTATATGTGTGTCATAAAATAATTGGAGTTATTCTGGGTTCGTTTGGATATTTTTATGCATTAAGTGAGTTTTCAATGCATTTATGTGCATAATTCAAATTTGAACTACATGCACATACTCCGGTGCAAATAAATTGGTTGAAAATCAAATCTTCATCCTTGGGTGCATGCTTAGGTCCCATGCAAGAAATGGGAATGAATGTCAAACACCCTGCCACCGTCACTCGGCCGCAAACATTGAGATACCTAATTTTTAAATTCTAGTAAATCGAAAACTCGTCTGAAATTCATGGAACTTGGCATGCTATCATGGAGTGGCATCAACATGCCATGGTAAATTTTTGCCCCATTTGGGGCAGGTTTGGGTATATGCTCACCACAAACCAGATCTTCTCACAACAAGCACGATGGTTTCGGTAGGGAATGCCCCACGTTTGGGGCCGAAACGATATCCATTGCCTCTTATTGCTTTCAAAAAATTTCTCGTGTCAACATAGAACAACAGGAGTCACTACAAAAAAAAAGACACATCCGTGACATTTTGGGCCGAACGAAATATTTTTCTGTCATACATATGACACTTCTAGTACGATAATTGTGAAAAAACCCGGTATCATCATAGATGTGGTGGGCTCCTACTTCTATGACAAAAAATCATGACAGAAAATGGGCTTTTCTTCCTGGGCGGGCCGGAGACGCAGCTGCATGACATTCTTTGGGCCGTCCATGACGGAAAAAACTGTGGTAGAAGCGAGGGGTAGGAAAATTTCGGGAGTTTCGGTTCTGGTGGGAGGTCGAGGGCGGCGATGCGTGTTTCTCTCAGTGCGTATGCGCGTGTGTGCGAGTGTTGGCTCTAATCGAACCCGGCGAGGTGTTGGGCTCCAATCTGAACCCGTGCGATTACTGCGAGCTCGCATTCGAACCGAGAGATCGATCGATGGCTATTAATCGAACCCGATCGGCGATTCGCCGCCATCGCTGCTAATCAAGCGGTCGATTGGATGAGCAGATGGCGTTGCGGGGGTGGGGGGTTTCGATGAGCGATGGCGGTGGCGTTGCCTCGGATGAACAGGACCCCATGGTGTGGAGGGCTGGATGAACAGCAGACGGTGGAGGGTGGCCGTGGAGGGTGGTTGAACAGGACCCCGTGGTGTGGAGGGCTGGATGAGCAGTGAAGCGGTGGAGGGGTGCCCACGGAGGGGTGGTTGAGCGAGAGCTGATTGGAGTAGCACGCGGTGGAGGCTGGATGAGCAGGAGCCCGTGGAGGCCGGAGGAGGTCGACGGTAGCATGTGGAGGCTGGAGGACGTCGACGGTGGAGATGAACAGTATCTCGTGGAGTCCCGTTTTGCGGTACGCCACACCCTTCCCGATGAACAGGACCCCCGATTCGACCGTAGCGCTCCAACACAAGTCCGTTTCGTCCTTTTTGCGGTACGCCACACCCCTCCCGATCAACAGGACCCTCGTTTCGACCGTAGGAGGTCCGTTTCTTCCGTTTTGCGGTACGCCACACCCCCCCGATCAACAGGACCCCCATTTCGACCGTAGGAGGTCCGATTCCTCAGTTTTGCGGTACGCCACACCCCTCTCGATCAATAGGACCCCGTTCCGAACGTGGCCGGTCGAACACAAGGCCGTTTCCTCCATTCTGCGGTACGCCAGGCCTCGTTTTCATCGCCTGTTCCGTCCAAGCCGGTTGGCTCCCACGCGTTCCGTTGCCTCCCGATGAACACAATGCATTCCGTTGCCTCCCCATGAACACGACGCATTCCGTTGCCTCCCCATGAACACGACGACGACGCTGTTTCTCCATTCCGACCCAGCCATGTACGTATGCGCGAGTAGGCATTCGAGACCCTGCCTGTATGTACGTACGTGGCCGTATTTTCTTTCTTGCACCCTCGCCGCTGTACGTACGTGTACATGCTATGTGTGCGCCTATACTACGACACGTGCGCGCCTCTACAACGACTAGTATGTACGTACACGTTCGCGACCAGAATGACAACGCTACATACGCTTCGACCAGGTGGGTCCCGACTGTTAGGCACTTCCTTGCGTACGAAAATGTAGCTGGTGGGTCCCAGCAGTCAGAGGGGCGAATCGTATTTTTTTTTGCGCGGACGCACTTCCTTTGCGTGCGAAGATGTAGCTGGTAGGTCCCAGCAGTCAGGAGGGCGAATCGTTTTTTTTGCCCAGACGCACTTCCTTGCATGCGAAGATGTAGTTGGTGGGTCCCAACAGTCAGGGGAAACGTTTTTTCGCGAAATACGGTGGCCCGTCTGGTGGGTCCCCGCTGTCAGGTGGAGGAATCATTATTTTGTGCATAATAAGGAGGCACTTCCTTGCTGCGGCCGTGGACCCAGCTGTCAGCCTCTCCACGTACAGTCCATGTCCGATGGAAGTCGTTCCTTGACCACGTTGACCACGCCGCGCCGAGAGCACCACGGCAGTGGGCGATGGCGTGGCCTAGGAAGGGACGACTTCGTGGCGGGGAAGACGCAGTAGTGGATGCCCACGCCAAGAGGAGTACGAGGTTCACTGGTTGGGCTGCGGTGTGAGGCTCTTTGTCGCCGCAGAATAACAGGGGGTGTGGGTGAGTAGAGGGATGGCCTGCCCAGCGGTGGGAGTAGTAGGGGGCGGTAAGGCCTCCGCGGCATCACAGCTGGCCACGGGATGTAGGAGCACGCGGCACGACGGACGCTGGTTTGGGCGGCTAGAGCAAGAAGACCAGAGGTTGAAGAAGCACTACGGCCGTTGGATGAACATCGTACAATAACAGGAGCTAGAATCGTTCATATTGACTAAGTTGACAAAGCCCTCCGTCCCCATCAACTTGGTAGGCCCACAAGTCAGCCTCCCACTATGCTGGGTTCCAGCTGGCAGGGGGAGTACTCATTTTTCTGTGAATAAGGAGGCACTTCCTTGCGTGCGAAGATAGCTGGTGGGTCCGATATGTCAGCGGGGGGCACGTTTTTTTCGCGAAATACAGAGGCCCTTCCGGTGTGTCCCAGATGTCAGGTGGAGGAATCATTATTTTGCGTGTAATAAGGAGGCATTTCCTTGTGTGCGGTCGTGGACCCAGCTGTCAGCCTCTCCACGCATAGTCTACTTCTGATGGTGTCGTTCGTTGACCATGTTGACCACGCCGCGCCAAGCGCATCCAAGGTGGTGGACGACGGCGAGGCCCCGGACAACAATGAGCCGGAGATGGGAAGACGCGGGAGTAGAGTCGCAAACGGAGAGGTGTATGAGGGTTAACTGGTTCTAGTGCAGTGTGGTTCGACAGTCGGTGGAGAAGAACAGGAGGAGTGGAGGGGTGGAGGGATGGCCTGGCCAACGGTGGAGTAGCGCTTCATAGCAAAGCGTGCTAAGCAGAGCTGCTAGCAACAGGAGGCGGGAGGTGGTCCCGGCGGCGCTAGAGGAACAAGATGAGAGATTGAAGATGGATGCCGGTCGTTGGACGTAAATCCAACAGCTAACATGTCAGAATCATTTGTTGACTAAATTGACAACGACTTGCCTTGGCTTCCACCTATTGGCCCACATTTCAGCTCCAAAAATGTGGCACGTATTCAACCCATTTTTTCATAATTTACAGTCTTTTTTTTGCGCGGTAGAATTTACAGTCAATTAGATCTTTTTTTTGAATTACTGCCATTAGCTGGGCTGGGTGAACAAATAATGTAGCGTCCATGCGGCCCGTTTATTTTATTTCCTAAATAATTACATGCCATTTGCACTTTCTCGAAATACACGATTTTGCTGGGCTGATTCTAATTATAATGTTGGGTTGGGCCAGCAATGTTATCAAAAAATAAAAAGAGGCTGAGCATTTTGTTATAAATATATTTAAATAATAAGTGATATTGTTACATTCGTCCTTAAATCTTACCAAGCTTTTGTACACAATCACTAGGATTTTCGTGCCAAAATAATCCAGGATTTTATTTGTTAAGAAATTATTTTTATAAGTTAATAAGATGTGGGATATTGTTTCCTTACATATGTAAGTACCTGTTAAATATATGATGACAATAAAAATAATATATAATAACATATAAAATATTTTTTTTTAGAAAAACAGGGAGCATCTCCCCGGTTCCATTGCTGAGAATGAAACCACAACATATTCTGGTACAGCAGCTCAAAGAACAGTTCGAAAGCAAAGGTAGAAAAGCTACAAACTAGGGGGTGGATGAACAAGTTCTCTGAATAACACAAATCACCCGAGCGGTGCCAAAGGCAGAGCGTATAGAGCACTCAAATGACACAAGGAGGGTCTAGCGAAGCCTTCATGGTCTTCAGCCGAGGGGCCGTGTCAGCCTGCGGTGACCAGTAAGCAAGCGGAGACACCAGGCTGGAAGGCGTAGCATGGTGGATGTCCCTCTTTTTCGGAGCCAGGTGCCCATCATCTTCATCAGAGATCTTGAGACGAGTCCACGGGTCCAGCCCCAGAGCAGGTCGAGCCTTGTTCAGCCACAAGTGATCGCCAACGGTTTCTGGAGGGATCTTGTTAGGATTTCCATGAAGCTCATCAACTTGTCCTTGTCCGATTCGGAGGAGAGAATCGCCAAGTTCCTCACCATGTTCTTGATCAACCTCAAGACCTGCGGAATGGAAATCCAGGAGGTGTTACTAAAAATCATAGCATTTCTATATTTCCAGAGGCACCAAAGGACAGCTGAGCAAACAGTGTTTAAAACTAAGCACTTTTTGTTAGCAATCCAGAATCTGGCGACAGATTCGAAGGATGAGCCAGTCTAACTAGAGAAATATTCCTCAATGTGGGCCCAGAGATGTTTAGCAACTATACATTCAAAAAATAGGTGAAAACATGACTCTTGTTCCAAGCAGTAAACACAATCAAGGGGTTTGATGATGTGTCTCTTCCTAAGGTTATCCCTAGTCATCAATTTGGTTTTGGAGAGAAGCCAGAGAAATACATGAATTTTAGGGGTGAGGGAGTCCTGGATTAGGGGGTGTCCGGTTAGCCGGACTATAGCCTTTGGCCGGACTCCTGGACTATGAAGATACAAGATTGAAGACTTCGTCCCGTGTCCGGATGGGACTTTCCTTGGCGTGGAAGGTAAGCTTGGCGATACAGATATGTAGATCTCCTCCCATTGTAACTGACTCTGTGTAACCCTAGCCCTCTCCGGTCTCTATATAAACCGGAGGGTTTTAGTCCGTAGGATGAACAACAATCATACCATAGGCTAGCTTCTAGGGTTTAGCCTCTCTGATCTCGTGGTAGATCTACTCTTGTACTACCCATATCATCAATATTAATCAAGCAGGAGTAGGGTTTTACCTCCATAGAGAGGGCCCGAACCTGGGTAAAAACATCGTGTCCCTTGTCTCCTGCTACCATCCGCCTAGACGCACAGTTCGGGGCCCCCTACCCGAGATCCACCGGTTTTGACACCGACATTGGTGCTTTCATTGAGAGTTCCTCTGTGCCGTCGCCATCAGGAAGGATGCCTCATCCTGTCTTTAAAGACGACACTGTTGCTAAAGGAGCTTTGGCTATCGGCCAAACTCTCCGGCTAGGCGGTTTTCTTATGACCGCCTGTTCGGCTGCCGCGCCGACGATGACTTCTCGGGTCATCGAAAGCAATCTTCACGTCAACTTGGAACTCGCCGAGCAGTTATATCCGATGGAGCTCTCTTCCTTAAACGAGCTCCTGGATCGCATCGCCGCCCTAGGAGTCGCTACGGACTACGATTAGATTGGGCCTAAACCCGATCTAAGAGAGATTAACTCTCCCCAGGTCACCCGTCACGTGGCTGTGGTGGAGGAACAATGCGGCGACCCTTCATCTATCTTAAGGACTAGCTATGTCGGATTCGATCCTCAAGCGGATACCCGCGGAGGGAGGACGTCCTCAGACCTGAACTTAGAGTCAGGCAACGGGCTAGATTCATTGGACAACATCAAAGAATCCAAGCTTCCGAGTTCCGAAACTCCTTGGCCCTTGAGCCTCAGATTGGGTGAGGTTTCGGATCTAATTCCACCCACCCACCCGAACATAGGCGATCTATCCAAAACTAGGCAAGAGCCCGAGGAAATAGTACATCATTACTGGGCCAGATTCCTCCTGGTTATGAACAGGATAAAGGACTGCCGCGAGGAAGACACAATTTCATTCTTCTGCAATAATTGCATGGACAAGGGAATCCTCAACGCCATAGGTCGTCGTGAAATTACACTTTGCTGACTTGGCGTCCATAATCTGAAAATCTTGTGCGATGGAAAACGCCTGGAAAACCGAAGTAAGATTTTGGGACAATCCGGCCCCGAATACAAACCCAGTCCGAAATAAAAGGGTGCATCATCGCCAATCACCCGGGTTAAACACAAAAAAACAAAAAACCCCTACGGGGCATGGAACCGTACTAGAGGGATGGCTCAACGGACCCTGTAAAATTCATAGTACAGAGGGTGCCACACCAACTCATAGCCTTGGAGCATGTTGGATACTCCGGCAGGTGGCCAAAAGTGGCGAAGAGCTTCTAACCCCATCATCCATAGAGCACCAGCCCAGGGATACCAGTACGGTATTAACAGTCTTTGAGACTTTCGCATCAAATAATATGCGAAAACGATCACTCCGCAGCCTTGCCGAAGTCTACCAAGTAGCAACATTAAATCCATGGAGTGACACGGCTATTACCTTTTAATGCCAGTGATGAACTTAAATTCCGAACAGCCCGAGCACCAGCAACATTGGTCCTCAGTCCAATAGTGGACGGCTTTCGCCTTACCAAGGTACTCATGGACGGTGGCAGCGGATTGAACCTCATTTATGAGGAAAACCTTCGAAAAATGGAAATAGACTGGAGCCGCATTGAGCGAAGCAGCACAACCTTCAGAGGAATAATACCCAGTCGGGAAGCATGCTGCACAGGAAAAATCACACTGGATGTGGTGTTCGGCACGCCGGATAATTACAGGTCCGAGGAGGTCACGTTCCAAGTGGCCCCGCTCAGCAGCGGATACCATGCTCTATTAGGGCGAGAGGCATTCACAATTTTTCAAGCTATACCCCATTACGGGTACATGAAGCTCAAAATGCCCGGGCCCAACGGAATCATCACTCTTGCTAGCGACCTGGACATAGCACTCCGCACCGAAAATAAGACAGCCGCACTAGCCCTTGAGGCACTATCCGAAGCCCTAGCGGCCGAGGAACTGACTGCGCTGCGCTCCACGGTGAACAGGGACGATGCGATACTCGATAAAAGATCCAAGTCCACCTCCTTTAAACCAGCGGACGAAATAGTCAAATTCCAATTCCACTCAACAGACCCTACAAAAACGGCCTCCATCGGGGCACAATTAAACCCTGATGTAGACGCCGCACTACGAGAATTCCTACGCGAAAATTGGGACATTTTGCTCGCACCTTCAGACATGCCAGAATCCCACGCCGGCTGGCGAGCACAGCCTAAACATCCTAAAAGGATTCAAGCCAGTCAAACAGGTCTTCGGCGTTTCTCCGAACCTAAGAGACAAGCCATGGGAGAGGAGCTAGCCAAACTATTGGAGGCCGGATTCATCAGATATATAAAACATCCGGACTGGCTAGCAAACCTGGTGATGTTACCAAAGAAGGAAAAATCCTGGCGCCTATCGTCGATTTCAAGGACCTCAACAAGGCTTGCCCAAGGATCCCTTCCCCTCCCGCATCGATCAAATTATCGACGCTACCGCAGGTTCACGATTCATTGTGTTTCCTCGATGCATACTCGGCTACCATCAAATTAAGATGGCGAGCTCGACCAAGCCGCAGCGGCATTTATCACCCCATCGGCCCATTCTGCTTCAACACAATGCCCTTCGGGCTCAAAAACGCCGCGCAACATATCGGCGCATGATTCGTATATGTCGGCAAACCAGATTGGCAAAACAGTGGAGGCAAACGTAGATGATGTGGTCATCAAAACTAAGAATGTCGAAACTCTAGTAGACGACTTGAGGCTCACATTCGATAATCTCCGAACATATGACACCAAGCTTAACCCGGAAAAATGCGTTTTCGGCGTACCAGCCGGAAAGCTCTTGGGCTTCATTGTATCCGAGAGAGGAATTAAAGCAAACCCAGCCAAGATCCGAGCTCTTTCACAATTGGATACCCCAAAGGACCTCAAACAAATACAATAATTGACTGGATGTGTGGCGGCTCTAAGCCGCTTTATCTCCCGTTTGGGAGAAAAGACATTACCCCTTTATCGCCTCCTCCAGCGCACCGAACACTTCGACTGGACGGACCGCCACGGCAGGACTCGAAGAAATAAAAGCCATATTGGCAACAAACCCGTTCCTGGCCACGCCCAACATGGGCGAACCAATGCTATTATACATCGCGGCAACTCATCAAGTAGTAAGCGCGGTGCTCTTTGTCGAACGAGAAACGGACGGACACAAGTTCCCCCTTCAAAAACCAGTTTACTACGTGTCCACTATCCTCACTCCATGCAAGTCACGGTATCCGCATTATCAAAAGATAGCGTACGCGGTGTTTATGGCATCCCGGAAGCTGCGACACTACTTTCAAGAGTGTTCGATAACAGTAGCCTCCGAAGTACCTCTTAACGACATTATAAACAACCACGACGCGACGGGCCGGATTGCCAAATGGGCCATTGAGCTCCTCCCGTTTGACATAACCTATAAGCCACGGCGAGCCATTAAGTCGCAAGTTTTGGCCGACTTAAATCGCCGAATGGATGAAGCGAACTCCCTAAAGAGTACGGCACATATTCAAACTGGATCATGCACTTGACGGCTCCAAAATGTTGGCTGGTGCAGGGGCTGGCATCGTTATAGCGTCCCCAATAGGAGATCAGATTCAATACATACTCGAGATAATGTATACGGACTCCAACAACGCAGCGAATCGAGGCCCTTCTACATGGTCTCCGGATGGCGATCCATGGGCATTCAACGCCTAGAGGTGCGTGGGGATTGAACCTCGCGATATCCCAAATAAATGGAGACTTTGATGCCAAGGATCCAAAATGGCAGCTTATCGCAACGCCGTCCTAAAAATGTCAGCTCGGTTCGAAGGGCTCGAATTTCACCATATAGCTTGGGAAAACAATCAGGCAGCAGACGTCTTGGCACCCATTGGCGCAAAGCGCGATGCTGCCCCCTCCCAATATCTTCTTAGAGAGGTTGTTCAAGCCATCCGTACTATGGGAAGGGGAGTCCGGAAATAAAAGCCCGGACCCAACAGCACTGCCCGACACCGAACATTCTGACACAATTGGAGGCACTGCCAACGAAGTAACATCTTCAGCCCACGTAATAATGGCAGTCATTGCCCCGTGGACGGAACCATTCCTAGCCTACCTAACTAGGCAGGAACTTCCCGAGGACCAAAACGAGGCACACTGCATAGTGCGGCGATCTAAAGCCTATAAAGTCCATGAGGGAGAGCTTTATAAAAAAGCATCACCGGAGTCCTTCAAAGGTGTATCTCCGAAGAGGAAGGGCGGAATCTTCTGGCTGAAATTCATGCCGGACTCGGCGGGCACCACGCCGTAGCCCGGGCCCTTGTAAGCAAGGCCTTCCGTACAGGATTTTATTGGCCGACGGCCCGGGCAGATGCTCAGGACTTAGTCCAACGATGCGTCGGTTTCCAGCTCTTTGCTAATCAAAGCCACATGCACCCACGGCCCTCCAAACTATACCCATCACCTGGCCCTTCGCGGTTTGGGGGCTTGACATGGTTGGACCCCTTAAAGGAGGAAGCCACAAGCAAAAATACCTACTGGTCATGGTGGATAAATTCACCAAATGGATAGAGGCCAAGCCTGTTAAGACGGCCGAATACGGACCGATGATAGACTTCATATCATGGGCCGTACACCGTTACAGCGTCCCCCACAGCATCATCACTAATAACGGCACGAACTTCATGGCCGACGAGGTCAAACTCTGGTGCAAAAACATGGGCATCAAGCTCGACTATGCTTCAGTCTATCACCCTCAAACTAATGGTCAAGTCGAGCGAGCAAATGGTCTAACCATGAGCGGCATCAAACCCAGATTAGTGCGGTCCCTCAAGGAATCTAACACGCGCTGGGTAGAGGAGCTCGACTCCGTACTCTGGGGGCTGCGGACCACGCCGAATCGCACCACCGGATTCACACCATTCTTTATGGTATACCGCGCAGAGGCAGTTCTGCCCTGCGACATAATTCATGACTCACCTCGCGTGCGCATGTACGAAGAGAGAGAAGCCGAGCTCGGTCGGCAGGACAGTTTGGACGCCTTGGACGAGGAGCGTGACGTGGCAAAAGCCCGTTCCGCATTCTATCAACAGCAGGCCCGAAGATATCAAAGCAGAGAAGTACGGGCCAAAACTTACAATGTTGCCGAGTTAGTTCTACGCCTGCCGGACAAGAAAAAGGACAAACTCAAGCCCAAATGGGAAGGTCCCTTTATTATCGACCAAGTCCTGACCGGCGGAGCATACCGTCTGCGAGATGCACCGGATAACCGACTCGAGCCGAACCCATGGAACGCAGCCCGTCTCCAAAGATTCTACGCCTAGCGCCGAATTCTGAGTTCGTCTCCTTCCTCTGTCTATTTTTTACACATTAGCTGTATAAAGGCTCGTTCGCACATTGTTCGCACACACTTGACACGCTATCCGCGCTCATTATACCTGGGGGCTCCTTTAACAGAAGCTTATTTATACGGGCTTCATGCCCAACACATGTGTCACACTTCCGCATGTACCTTTTATTCACCATTATATGCATCGTTATGACTTAAGTTTTGGCCAAGATGGGTTGCCTGGCTCCTGTGTTTACCCCTACGTTCCCGATTGTTCGGCTAGGCGGTAAAGGAGCACCTCTGCGATTATTACGCTGGTCAGCCGGATGTGTACCTCAGACTGGGTGAAGCCGAAAGCTAGCGTTCTTAAGGGAATATTCGTTCGGTGAACTAAAGATGATTTCTCACTTGTTTATTTATCTGCCCCCAGATGCTCTTCTGCACTTTAGGGCATGCCTCCCAGGGAAAGGAACCCCTAACGAAACTATTCTCCCTGGAAGATGTTTCTTACTAACCATGTAATATAACATAACTAGTTGGGCACTTGTATGTTCAAGCACTAATGACCCCTACGCCTGGTCTCCATGCATGCCCCGGTTCCTACATAACCGAGTGGGTATTCGGACACACTCCAGACTGTCGGGTCCTGAGGTTGAAGCGAAAAGGTCCGCCGTGACAAATGATCTACAATCCGGCTAGAAGGCATTTTACATGTCATCTTAAATTACATAGTCAATTTGACTTGGCATATTCCTCTTCAATACCATCCAACAGGCTGTTTAGTTTACAGTCCTCTTGGGAATATTTGGCGGCCAACTCTACTTGGCCATACACTAAGCTCACAGGGATCTCCTTCCCATCAGCCCCCACAGGTCCGACCTCGGCCATGTGGTTTGGATCAGCCTTCGTGTACCGCGTCTTCACCATGGCCCAGGCCTCCCTGGCGCCTTGACGGCAGGCCGATATCTTCCATAATCGGAGCGCGCCGCGCCCCTTAAGCCTCTCTGCAAGCTCTCCAAGGCCTTCGGTAGGGAGACAGATGGCCACAAGGCTCGGGCGCGCTTTCATCATCTGCCGAACTCGTTCGATGCAGTTGTAAGAGCTCGAAGAAGGTCACCCGTGAACCGGCATTTCCTCTGCAGGATGACCTGTGAGCATACCTACGCAGACATAACTCTGTTAGTCGACTTCCTCGCCGAACTCTTTTTTCAAAGTTCGTTCAAGCACTTACTAAAAATACCGCGTCGAAGCCGTCGATTCTCCTTCACGGAGTCCGACAGCTGGGCAAGAACAACCTTTAGTTCCTCGCCCAGCCGAGTGTTGGCATCTTGGAGATTATTCTTCTCCTGCCTCACCCTCGTAAGCACACTCTCGACGGCCTTTAACCGATGCAACAGTTGTTGCTTGTCCGGATCTACTCCGGTGCCATCTGCAATGATATTGTCAGATTTACACACATGCCGCACTGAACAACATACTTATCTTTCGAAGCGTATATTACCAGAGGGGGTCTCCTTGGCCTCCCCTGCAGCGGCTAGTGCGGCCTCAAGTTGGGCTTTCCACTCTTCCAGCTCCTGGGACAGTTGGGTATTCTTTTTTGTAAGATCCTGCATAACAAATGATCCTTAAATCAGTTATTCTAACTGTTTCAAGTCTCAGGGGCTACTGGCATATATAACCATCAAATTTTCTCACCCTTATGTCTTTCACATATTGCTCTTTGGCTCTGGCTAGACCATTTTGAGCGGCACGGAGGTGCGCATCTCCCGAATTGAAGGCATCCAATGCCTCTTGGGAGAAACATGCGTCACGAAGAACTGTCCGGCGACGCCTGTGATTCATGGCACTCTCCACCTCGGAATTGGTGGCAGATAGTCTGTCGGCATCCTCTGTCGGAGGAGCGTCCGACGCACGCCTCGTGTTTGCCTCTGCTTCTGGGCCTAGCTTTGGAGCCTGGCTGGTGGAGGCTCGATTGGCAACCTCTCCAGATATAGTCCGGTGAGCGCTCTTTTTCCTGAAGAGAGCACGAGCGTTAGTATGCCTTCCGGGAATAAAACCTAGGAATAAGATGGCACGCCATACCGTTGCACCGGAGTCTCAATCCGGACCGCACTTCTTTTCAACCTGTTGGGCCTTGCTGCCCCTTGTTGGCTAGCCACCGCAGGCTCGGCCTTCCACCTCAAGGGCTCCCCCTACAAAACACCATTGGTATACGGTGATAAAAAATAAGGAAGGATGGATCATTTTCAAAGTATTGGGACTTCGGTCTCAGTTACCTGTGAGGCTGGAAGTATTCCGGGGTAATCGGCCGTAATGGCGACCAAGGCATTGTCGATGCTCAGTTGATAAAATACCCCATCAATCAGCTCCACGGATATGTCCGGATCCTCTTGGAAGGCCGGATCGAGGGACCGTTCCGGATCCTCGGGTTGTGGAGGAGGGCTGTTTATATCCTTCATGGCCCGGCGCAATTCCTGCGTTGAAATCACAAGATAAGTTACTTAACTATGGGAATATGGAACGGATGGGCAAAAAGAAGTGTCCTCTTACCCATCTTGGAGGATTGTACATAGAAAATCCGTCCTGTGGATTGACGCGAAGGAACTCCTCCTCTTCTCCCTTGTACAATGCGGACAGGGCCTTCGTCAGAGCAGCAACCGATCCCGGCCCCTTACGGCCGCTGCGGGTGGCATCATCCTCCCCGTTGAAATCCTACATGGGGTGGCCTCTATACTGAAGCGGCTGCACCCCCCGCATAATGCATGTGGCCATGACCCCGATCATGGTCAGTCCGGAATGAGCTAACAACCTTATCCGGCTCATCAGGTAAAGGACGTCCTTGTCATTTTCCCTCTGAGGGCTCCGTGGACGCCAGCTTAGGCGCTTCTTCAAGGGCGCATTATTGAACTCGGGGAGGCTGATCCGAACTGTCACGCCCAATATGCGACCCTATCCAAAAGGAACTCGATGGTCCCGCCAAGGATAGACCCGCATATTGAAATGCTTTTGCAAGGTGGATATCATCACATCAACATTACATAATAGATGGGGATACATACATAAGGCACAAATGCCACAAGAATACATCAGCATCATATACAAGATCAACATCCGACTACGGATGAAACATAAACAGAAACTCAAACGACATCCACCCTGCTAGCCCAGGCTGCCGACCTGGAACCTATCCCCTGATCGAAGAAGAAGCAGAACAAGAACTCAAGACAAGCAAGCATCGCTCTCGCGTCATGATCATCGCAAACTTGTACATGCAACTGGTGGTGTAGTAATCGGTGAGCCACGAGGACTCAGCAATCCCATTACCATGGGTATCAAGACTAGCAAAGCTTAATGGGAAAGGAAGGGATAAAGTGGTGAGGTTGCAGTAGCGACTAAGCATATATGGTGGCTAACATACGCAAATGAGAGCGAGAAGAGAAACAAAGGAACGGTCGTCAACTAGTAATGATCAAGAAGTGATCCTGAACTCCTACTTACGTCAGACATAACCCAGAAACCGTGTTCTCCTCTCGATCAACCCCGAAAAGAGACACTCACGGTTACGCACACGGTTGGTGTATTTTAGAAGAGTTTGCTTCAAGTTTACTACAACCGGATATTAACAAATTCCCATCTGCCACATAACCGCGGGCACGGCTCTCGAAAGTTTATACCCTGCAGGGGTGTCCCAACTTAGCCCATGATAAGCTCTCGCGATCAACGAAGGATATTCCTTCTCCCCGGGAAGACCCGATCAGTCTCAGAATCCCGGCTACAAGACATTTCGACAGCAATAAAACAAGACCAGCAAGACCTCCCGGCGTGCCGACACCCTGATAGTAGCCGCACAGATCTCGCCTCAAAGCACGACCGGATGAGCAGTACGTACGGCAACCGACGATACCCCAAGTTGCCTAGGGGCGGCACCGCAAGTGGTTCTGGTTTGGACCAACACTTAGACAAGCATTGGCCCGGGGGGCTGAATAAAGATGACCCTTGGGTTAATTACTCCCAAGGGAAATGTAGGTGGTGGTGAGGCAAATGGTAAAACCAATGTTGGGCCTTGCTGGAGGAGTCTTATTCAAAGCGAACTGTCAAGGGGGTCCCATAAATCACCCGACCGCGTTAGGGACGCAAAATCCGGGAACATAATACCGATATGACGGAAACTAGGGCAGCAAGAGTGGAACAAAACACCAGGCTTAAGGCCGAGCCTTCCACCCTTTACCAAGTATATAGATGCGTTAATAATATAAGATATATTGTGATATCCCAACAAGTAAACATGTTCCAACAAGGAAAAACATCTCCATGTTCCAACAAGGAACAAACTTCATCTTCACCTGCAACTAACAACGCTATAAGAGGGGCTGAGCAAAGCGGTAACATAGCCAAACAACGGTTTGCTAGGAAGGGTGCAAAAGTTTAGAGGCTGACATGGCAATCTGGGAGGCTTGAGGAACAAGTGATGGGTAGCGGAGCATAGCGATAGAACGAAACAACTAGCATAGCAATGATAGTAGTGAGATCCAGGGTAGCGGTCATCTTGCCTGAAATCCCGCAAGGAAGAAGAACGAGTCCATGAAGAAGATGAAGCCACGAAGACGAACCAAGCGTAGACGAACGAATCCTCACGATCGCAATGAAACGGGAACTAACAAGAAGAAGCACACAACATAGTAAACACACCACACATAGACAAGACATGATGCACAACCAAGCATGATGCATGACAACGCTAGATGAACCTACTCATGGCAAGAGATGATGCATACAAGAGCAACACATCAAAGCAAGTTTAAATGAGGCCGGAAACAACATATAACAATTCCGGTAAGTCCTCATATGCAAATTTCGAAATTGGTCCAGATCTGAATAAACCTTATGTTCAAGTTGTTAAACATCAATTTAAGATGCACCAAGATGATCTACACAAAATTCTAGTCAAGTTACATATAAAGTTCATTAAATTCAGAGCTACGGCCTAGAAGATATGAGCAAAACAAGTTAAACATGGCATTGATGCAAAATGCATACAAACATCAAGCAAACACCTCAAAACATGGATGCAACAAGATAATATGAAGCTACATGCAAAAACAAGCAAGTTTCATATAGAGCACACTCAAAACGGAGCAACGGTGCAACACATACACACAATACAAGTTTAAAGGACAAGCTGTCCAAAACAGCAAGTAGGCATATTACAAGCATCAAAACAACATGCTACAACATCTCAACATGAAAACAAAAGACATGGGCATGATGTATAGGTAAAGCATTACAAAACATGAACACTGAGCTATCTCCAGAAATCACTAGAACATGCTCAAAATGACATGGCAAGATTGCAAATAATAACAGGTTCACAGACTTCGCAGAATTTACAGGACATGGCAGAAATAACGTCAGGTTGCAATGTTTAGAGCTATCAAACAACATGTTACAGCAAGCTATCAAGTCAAACTAGAGCATGGAATGAATCTACTCAAAGCATATAACAAAAGTCCCTTAGTGACCATAAGCCAAAAGGGATCAGAAAATACAGTTGCAAGCATGTGAATATAGCAAAAACATAAACAGATTCATACATGGCAGGAACAACAATAAGTAGGCATGTTGGTGAGCTTGAACCACTCACCACAGAGCAATACATGGCATGGCAAGGCAACTCACAGTAAGAAGACATGGCATAGAAGCTATACATGGCAATAACAACATCATAGCATACACGGATCAACTACAACAACCTTGGCAAAATTGAATTACATGTAAACAACCGGCCAGGAAACATTTGATAGCAAAAGTAGAGCTCGATTGACTCAAGCTATGGCACTCCATAATTGCAAACAAGGGCATGTATGGATAGAGCATAACCATATGTTCAAAACATCCTTACTGAAGTATCTCAAAATATGCATGGATCTCTCGGTAGCATCTAGTTTACATGGCATAAAAATATCAGCAGAACAGGGCTGAAATCAGCAACATCATGAAGCCTAGTTTGCATGCTTGTGCTAGTCACCACAGAGATCACAAAAATACATGGCATAAACCCCTGTAAAGATGGCATGGCATAGTACAAACCACATGTAGGACTCAAGTTCATAGGGTGCACACATCAATCATGGCAAAAATGACAAAAGTGCATGTTCTGATAAGAATCTGAAACTAACATCACATAGCCCTCTTCTAACAACATTTAGGGCATCAAGATGAGCTCAAATGAAAATGATGCAATGAGAGGAAATGATGTACTCGTTGCGACGAACAATTTGACATATTACACGCACGAAACGGAGCTACGGATGCAGTGATACGGCAGGTTGCACACGGCATGAAAATATGCAAAATCTGGGACTTAGTGAAATTAACCACCTCGCGAAAATGGACGAAGGGGTTCGGGATGAGTAGGTCCAGGGCGCGGGGCGGCGCGTTTGATCGGTGGTCGGTGGATCTCATCCCACCCGACCGGATCCGAGGCGGGCGGCGGCCGACGAGGTCGCCGGAGAGCGACGACCGGGCGGCGGGAGGGTCCGGCGAGGCTCGGAACGGCCGCGCGCCGGTCCGGTGGCGGCGGAGCTAGCCGGGCAGAGGCGGGCACCGCGCGCACCGCGACCGCGAGGAGAGGCGTCGGGCAGGAGAGCCGCGGGCTCGGCGGCGTGGTGCTCGCCGAGGCGGCACCGGCGACGAAGAAGCGGCGGCGGGGTCCGAGGGCGACCGGGAGGAGGCGGCGGAGGGCGCGGCGCACGCCGGCGGCGGATGCCGGGCGGCGGGCGGCAGCGAGACGACGGGCGGGCGGCGGCGGCAGGCTGGGCCGACCCGGCCCCGGCGGGCTTCGCGGGCCACGACGGGAGCTCAGGCGGCAAGGCGGCTGGGAGGCGGCGCGGCAGGTGGCGGCGTCTGATTGGTGCGGGCGCGGCGGCGGGTTTCGTCCGGCGACGCCGGACGTGTCCGGCAGGCGAGAGGGAGGAGAAAATAGGGTTTGGACCGTGAATTTTCGGGGGAGGCACATATTTATAGGTAGAGGGCGCTAGGAGACTCCAAATGGAGCACGGTTTTCGCCCACACGATCGTGATCGAACGACCGAGAGCATGGATGGGAGTTTGCTGGGTTTTGGGCCACTTTGAAAGGGTGTTGGGCTGCAAGATAAAAGGGGCTTTTGCGGTTACCCGGTTAACCGTTGGAGTACCAAACGACCTCCAAATGGCACGAAACTTGACAGGCGGTCTACCGGTGCTATATCAAGGCCGCTTGGCAAACCTCGGGCCATTCCGAGAAAGTTTAACACCCGCACACGAAAAGAGGCAAAAGGCGTGCCGGGAGACATAGGAGTGCCGGATTGCAAAACGGACAACGGGGAAAATGCTCGGATGCATGAGACGAACACGTATGCAAATGCGATGCACATGACGACATGACAAAATGCAACACGCAAGCAAATGACATGGCAACAATGACGAATAACTGAGAGACACCTGGCGCATCGAATCCGGGGCGTTACAACACTCCTCCACTAACAAGAGATCTCGTCCCGACATCTTAGGACCAAGACGCAAGGGAAAAAAAGGATGAGGTGAAACAAGAACTCAAAGAAAAAGCAAGGAATCAAGAGCACTCGATAAGAAGAGATGAACGACGAGAATGACGAGAATGGAAAGCTCACGGAATCAAGATAGACTCTGAAACAACTCCGGTTAGAACGAGATAAGAAACAAATAAGACTGAAACGATTTAGGCAGCACTCCGGCCGAAAATGGAAAGAATAGAACAAGAACTTCACAAGATGGGATGGTACTTGACGAGATGAACAACGCAAATCCTCAGGAATGAATTGAAAGAGGATTGAATGAAAAGAATTTAGAATGATTGAATGGAGTTGTTGAGAAAATCAACAACGCAAGAAATAAGCTTGTTGTGGGCTTATAGGTAACATCTCAAGATCATAAGATGATAACCGGCCACAAACGAAAATGATTGGATAGCTGAGAAGAACGAAGAAATACAAAACTCCACTTCAAAAGAATACGGAGAGTTAATTGCACTTGGAGATGTGAGAAGAAAAGATACTTGAATTCCTCCAAAAGAATCTTGATGAACACTTGAAGAATGAATTAAATCATGACGAGCCACCGTGAAGAACTCCGGTAACAAAAGGATGATAAGATAGAATGAAGGAAGAAAGAATAAGATTAAAGCTTGCGATGATTTAGATGGAGGTTCCGACGAGATGGCCAAGTAAATTTGAGCTCCGGAAAAGAAAAGATGAAGACACTTGGAACTAGAATTTATTCCTCAAGAAAAAACTCCGAAGGAAGGGATTAATCACTTGGATGAAATAAGAATAAGATTTATTGTATGCTTATCCTTCATCAACTTAGATTGATGACAGGCAATGGATTTTGCATATTACTTATTCTTCTTGACAAGGATTGAGTGGTGACATCTCGCAAACTTGAGAAGATCTTCATGAACCACCGGTAGGATTGGATAGAACGAATGAATTAAAATGATAATCAAAGAAAAAGAATCTTGAACGAACCACCGTAAGAATTTGGAAATGACTGATGAAAGAGAATGAATCACCGGGAAGAATTAGAAGAACCAATAAGCGAGAGGGGATTTCGATGCAAAAGAACAAAGAGATCATGGGCTGATTAAAGAACACTTGAACAAGGCACTGGGATAAATAGAGAACGATAACTGAAATGATGGCCTCCGGTGAAAAGAAATGGAAAAAACAACTCGTGACATACTCCGGATGGGTAAGAAAGAATATCTGACAAACGGAATAATTCGAGAGGATAGCATGAAGCTAGTACCACGAATCTTCTAGAGAAGGAGCAAGATTTAGAGGAAAAACTCTTCTTCGGTCTTCAAATTATGACGAGAAACACCACCAAAATTTCTGAGGTACTCCGGGAGAATGAAAAGCAAAGAGGTTGAGCCAACAATGAAATGATTCGAAATCGATCTTGGAAAAGGCAAGTGACTGATGATATTCATTCTTACGTCACACTTGAAAAGAATTGGGAATAACTCCGGGAAAATCAGAAGAGTCAGGTAAGATCCTGGGAAAAGACCTGTGGGTTAGGGCCCACTGAAGAGAAAAACACCGTTGGAAAGGGATGATGAACAGATAGATGATGCACCAGAACAATTGAAATATTTGAATGAGGTGACAACCTCGAATTAATTAGAACACATACGAATCTCCTGAGATGTCTTGAGCACTCTGGAAGGATAAACTGGCAAGAGGAGAACGAGCAGGAAAAACACTTCGAGGAAAAGAATATGATTAACCCGAAATACTTGAATTGAGTCCACCGGAGAAGAAAAAGAGTTGAAGAATGTCAAACGAGACGAGAAAACACCGGTTGAGATAATTTACAAAAGACTGAAGAGGTTCCACACGAATGAGATAGCTGGACGAGAGAGAGTCAGACTCCGGGGAGAAAAGGGTGGGTGGGCGGGAAAAACAAAGGCAACTCGGGAGGGGAAACTGACGAATGAGTTCAAGAGGAAACACCGGTTGAAACCATTGAGGAAAGAAAGCAAAGACTTCGCACGAGTAGGATGGATACTCAATTACGGACTCCGGCTCCGAGAGGAAGAAGGGAGGGCGGGTGGGAATAACAAGGACAACTTTGGACAAGGAAAAATAACGACGTCGGAGGAAGAACTGAGGATTGAACTTGGCAAAGATGAAGATGGTCGAGTCGACTTGACGAGAAATGCATCGGACAAAAGAGGATGGACAACTCACGAAACAAACCATGTGATCCTAAAGAAAAATTTGAATGGGAAGAGGAGTAATTCAAAACACCTACGTCAAGATTCCTCACCAGAGCGACGAAGGGGCTGAGGAGTAAAAAGAAATCCCACTCTCCGATATAACTAGACTCTGAAAACAGTTTTCTTCTAGACTCAACAACGGCCAAACTACACGATCAATCAAGGGGCCCCTAGGGTCGGTCGAGGCTCTCATACCAACTTGAAACACGCCCAATATGCGACCCTATCCAAAAGGAACTCGACGGTCCCGCCAAGGATAGACCCGCATATTGAAATGCTTTTGCAAGGTGGATATCATTACATCAACATTACATAATAGATGGGGATACATACATAAGGCACAAATGCCACAAGAATACATCAACATCATATACAAGATCAACATCCGACTACGGATGAAACATAAACAAAACTCAAACGACATCCACCTGCTAGCCCAGGCTGCCGACCGAACCTATCCCCGATCAAGAAGAAGCGTAAGAAGAACTCAAGACAAGCAAGCATCGCTCTCGCCATGATCATCGCAAACCTGTACCTGCAACTGGTGGTGTAGTAATCAGTGAGCCACGAGGACTCAAAGCAATCCCATTACCATGGGTATCAAGACTAGCAAAGCTTAATGGGAAAGGAAGGGATAAAGTGGTGAGGTTGCAGCAGCGACTAAGCATATATGGTGGCTAACATACGCAAATGAGAGCGAGAAGAGAAACAAAGGAACGGTCGTCAACTAGTAATGATCAAGAAGTGATCCTGAACTCCTACTTACGCCGACATAACCCGAAACCGTGTTCTCCTCTCGATCAACCCCAAAAGAGACACTCACGGTTACGCATACGGTTGGTGTATTTTAGAAGAGTTTGCTTCAAGTTTACTACAACCGGATATTAACAAATTCCCATCTGCCACATAACCGCGGCACGGCTCTCGAAAGTTTATACCCTGCAGGGTGTCCCAACTTAGCCCATGATAAGCTCTCGCGATCAACGAAGGATATTCTTCTCCCGGAAGACCCGCTCAGTCTCGAATCCGGCTACAAGACATTTCGACAGCAATAAAACAAGACCAGCAAGACCTCCCGGCGTGCCGACACCTCGATAGTAGCCGCACAGATCTCGCCTCGAGCCACGACCGGATGAGCAGTACGACGGCAACCGACGATACCCTGTTGCCTAGGGGCGGCACCGCAAATGGTTCTGGTTTGGACCAACACTTAGACAAGCATTGGCCCGGGGCTGAATAAAGATGACCCTTGGGTTAATTACTCCCAAGGAAATGTAGGTGGTGGTGAGGCAAATGGTAAAACCAATGTTGGGCCTTGCTTTGGAGGAGTCTTATTCAAAGCGAACTGTCAAGGGGTCCCATAAATCACCCGACCGCGTTAGGGACGCAAAATCCGGGAACATAATACCGATATGACGGAAACTAGGGCGGCAAGAGTGGAACAAAACACCAGGCATAAGGCCGAGCCTTCCACCCTTTACCAAGTATATAGATGCATTAATAATATAAGATATATTGTGATATCCCAACAAGTAAACATGTTCCAACAAGGAACAACATCTCCATGTTCCAACAAGGAACAAACTTCATCTTCACCGCAACTAACAACGCTATAAGAGGGCTGAGCAAAGCGGTAACATAGCCAAACAACGGTTTGCTAGGAAGGGTGCAAAAGGTTAGAGGCTGACATGGCAATTTGGGAGGCTTGAGGAACAAGTGATGGGTAGCGGAGCATAGCGATAGAACGAAACAACTAGCATAGCAATGATAGTAGTGAGATCCAGGGTAGCGGTCATCTTGCCTGAAATCCCGCAAGGAAGAAGAACGAGTCCATGAAGAAGATGAAGCCACGAAGACGAACCAAGCGTAGACGAACGAATCCTCACGATCGCAACGAAACGGGAACTAACAAGAAGAAGCACACAACATAGTAAACACACCACACATAGACAAGACATGATGCACAACCAAGCATGATGCATGAAAACGCTAGATGAAGCTACTCATGGCAAGAGATGATGCATACAAGAGCAACACATCAAAGCAAGTTTAAATGAGGCCGGAAACAACATATAACAATTCCGGTAAGTCCTCATATGCAAATTTCGAAATTGGTCCAGATCTGAATAAACCTTATGTTCAAGTTGTTAAACAGCAATTTAAGATGCACCAAGATGATCTACACGAAATTCTAGTCAAGTTACATATAAAGTTCATTAAATTCGGAGCTACGGCCTAGAAGATATGAGCAAAACAAGTTAAACATGGCATTGATGCAAAATGCATACAAACATCAAGAAAACACCTCAAAACAAGGATGCAACAAGATAATATGAAGCTACATGCAAAAACAAGCAAGTTTCATATAGAGCACACTCAAAACGGAGCAACGGTGCAACACATACACACAATACAAGTTTAAAGGACAAGCTGTCCAAAACAGCAAGTAGGCATATTGCAAGCATCAAAACAACATGCTACAACATCTCAACATGAAAACAAAAGACATGGGCATGATGTACAGGTAAAGCATTACAAAACATGAACACTGAGCTATCTCCAGAAATCACTAGAACATGCTCAAAATGACATGGCAAGATTGCAAATAATAATAGGTTCATAGACTTCGCAGAATTTACAGGACATGGCAGACATAACGTCAGGTTGCAATGTTTAGAGCTATCAAACAACATGTTACAGCAAGCTATCAAGTCAAACTAGAGCATGGCATGAATCTACTCAAATCATATAACAAAAGTCCCTTAGTGACCATAAGCCAAAAGGGATCAGAAAATACAGTTGCAAGCATGTGAATATAGCAAAAACATAAACAGATTCATACATGGCAGGAACAACAATAAGTAGGCATGTTGGTGAGCTTGAACCACTCACCACAGAGCAATACATGGCATGGCAAGGCAACTCACAGTAAGAAGACATGGCATAGAAGCTATACATGGCAATAACAACATCATAGCATACACGGATCAACTACAACAACCTTGGCAAAATTGAATAAGATGTAAACAACCGGCCAGGAAACATTTGACAGCAAAAGTAGAGCTCGATTGACTCAAGCTATGGCACTCCATAATTGCAAACAAGGGCATGTATGGATAGAGCATAACCATATGTTCAAAACATCCTTACTGAAGTATCTCAAAATATGCATGGATCTCTCGGTAGCATCAAGTTTACATGGCATAAAAATATCAGCAGAACAGGGCTGAAATCAGCAACATCATGAAGCCTAGTTTGCATGCTTGTGCTAGTCACCACAGAGATCACAAAAATACATGGCATAAACCCCTGTAAAGATGGCATGGCATATTACAAAACACATGTAGGACTCAAGTTCATAGGGTGCACACATCAATCATGGCAAAAATGACAAAAGTGCATGTTCTGATAAGAATCTGAAACTAACATCACATAGTCCTCTTCTAACAGCATTTAGGGCATCAAGATGAGCTCAAATGAAAATGATGCAATGAGATGAAATGATGTACTCGTTGCGACGAACAATTTGACATATTACACGCACGAAACGGAGCTACGGATGCAGTGATACGGCAGGTTGAACATGGCATGAAAATATGCAAAATCTGGGACTTAGTGAAATTAACCACCTCGCGAAAATGGACGAAGGGGTTCGGGATGAGTAGGTCCAGGGCGCGGGGCGGCGCGTTTGGATCGGTGGTCGGGTGGATCTCATCCCACCCGACCGGATCCGAGGCCGGGCGGCCGCCGACGAGGTCGCCGGAGAGCGACGACCGGCGGCGGGGAGGGTCCGGCGAGGCGGAACGCGCATGGCGCCGATCCGGTGGCGGCGGAGCTACCGGCGGCGAGGCGGCACAGTGCAGCGCGACCGCGAGGAGAGGCGGCGGGCAGGAGAGCTGCTGGCTCGGGCGGCGCGGTGCTTCGCCTGGGCGGCATCGGCGACGAAGCTAGCGGCGGCGGGTCCGAGGGCGACCGGAGGAGGCGGCGGAGGGCGCGGCGCGCCGGCGGGCGGATGCGCCGGCGGGCGGCAGCGAGACGACGGGCGGGTGGCGGAGCGCTGGGCCGACCTGGCCCCGATGGGCCAGGGGCCACGCTGGGCTCAGGCGGGCCTGGCGGCTGGGAGGCGGCGCAGGGACAGGTGGCGGCGTCGATTGCGCGCGGCGCGCGGGGGTTTCGTCCGTGAGGCCGGACGGTCCGCAAAGTAGAGGAGGAGAAAATAGGGTTTGGACCGGGAATTTTCGGGGGAGGCACATATTTATAGGTAGAGGGCGCTAGGAGACTCCAAATGGAGCACGGTTTTCGCCCACACGATCGTGATCGAACGACCGATAGCATGGAGGGGAGTTTGCTGGGTTTTGGGCCACTTTGAAAGGGTGTTGGGCTGCACGATAAAAGGGTTTTTTTTTCGGTTACCCGGTTAACCGTTGGAGTACCAAACGACCTCCAAATGGCATGAAACTTGACAGGCGGTCTACCGGTGCTATACCAAGGCCGCTTGGCAAACCTCGGGCCATTCCGACAAAGTTTAACACCCGCACACGAAAAGAGGCAAAAGGGGCGCCGGGAGACATAGGAGTGCCGGATTGCAAAACGGACAACGGGGACAATGCTCGGATGCATGAGACGAACACGTATGCAAATGCGATGCACATGACGACATGACAAAATGCAACACGCAAGCAAATGACATGGCAACAATGACGAATAACTGACAGACACCTGGCGCATCGAATCCGGGGCGTTACACGAACAGGGTCCGGCAGGGGGACATCTTCTATATAAAACCATTCTGAAGGCTAGTCTTCGGACACCTTCCTTGGGGTTCCGGATAGATATCCGGTCCCGGCGATGCGCCATAGTTCGGCTCCGCCCACTTGATATATCGGCCCCTCCTGAGAACCGGGCACAAGGCAGAACAGCTTCTTCCACAGCGCGAAATGAGCCTTGATGCCCAAAAACAGCTCGCAAAGGGCTCAAGCCCGCAATATGTAAAATGGAGGCAGGCGAAGGTTGTGCAACTGGAGGTCAGAGAACTCTAGGAGCCCCTGACAAACGGATGAATTGGAAACCGAGCCTCTTATCAAATAAGGGACAAGGCATACCTGCTCTCTTTTGAGGGATTAGACGCCTCCGCCGCTTCCGCCATTATAGGTGGCGAGTCCGCCTCGAATCGGGACCATGAAGGCTGGGGAAAAATCCGCTGGTTTGGAGCGCCACTAGCTCGCTGTCTTGGGACGGAACATCTCTCCCAATATCCAGGCTGAGGGCTGGGAGGGCGAGAGGAGGAGCTGCGCCGACCGCCATGATGGAACGGATTTACCGGATGCGCCCGATGAACGCCTTCTGAAGGGACGATGGTGTGATTCGGATCTGAATCTCTCTCTTTATAGGCAGCTCATTTGCGCAGCTAGGGGGTAAATGTAAAAAACACCCTGGCTTTTCGCATTCGTTTGAAACGTGGAACACGACCATTATTGGGCGTGGAACCAAGGAGCACAATATTCACGAGAAGCCGGACACTATTCAACAGGTACACAGAATTTGGAGAAGAACCCGCCTTGCAATGCTGAAGACAATCTGCGCGCCGGACTCATCGTCATTGAAGCCTGGTTCGGGGGCTACTGAGGGAGTCCTGGATGAAGGGGTGTCTGGATAGCCGGACTATAGCCTTTGGCCGGACTCCTGGACTATGAAGATACAAGATTGAAGACTTTGTCCCGTGTCCGGATGGGACTTTCCTTGGCGTGGAAGGCAAGCTTGGCGATACGGATATGTAGATCTCCTCCCATTGTAACCGACTCTGTGTAACCCTAGCCCTCTCCGGTCTCTATATAAACCGGAGGGTTTTAGTCCGTAGTACGAACAACAATCATACCATAGGCTAGCTTCTAGGGTTTAGCCTCTCTGATCTCGTGGTAGATCTACTCTTGTACTACCCATATCATCAATATTAATCAAGCAGGAGTAGGGTTTTACCTCCATCGAGAGGGCCCGAACCTGGGTAAAAACATCGGGTCCCTTGTCTCCTGTTACCATCCGCTTAGATGCACAGTTCGGACCCCCTACCCGAGATCCGCCGGTTTTGACACCGACAAGGGGGAACTCTCAATTTCCAGACAACAGGGATAAACACGGGTTGAACCCCTCTAAAGTTGATAACATGATAGAGGGAGCTGGAGGAATACTTCCCTTATTGTCCACCGCCAAATCAGGCATCCGCTCGGCAAGAAGGTAATGCTTTTGGCAATTTCTCCAACTCGAACCATTTGTTCCATGAGACTATCACTAAAGTTCCTTCTAAAGAGAGTTTTAGGCATTGACCCTCCCAAACTTCATTGACACTTTTGTTAAGCTCATTGCGCATGAGTAAATAGGCCAAAATTGACTGCTAGGGGGATGTGCCAAACCAAGTATCTTCCTGTAACCTGTTCTGCTCCCATCCCCTATGTTCCATCTCAGAGCCAAATTTCATAGCATACATAATAGATTTTAATCCTTTCCAGAATCTAGAGGTCTTAGGGTTGGAGGAAGGGACAAAAATATTAGGTTTATTTCCTAGGTATTTATGGGCAATAAGAAGCTTCCAGGGTTTCGGGTCTTCCTCATAGAATCTTTTAATCCAAGACCCTAGAAGACAGATGTTAATTTCTTGGAGGTGAGGTATGCCTAGGCCTCCAAAATCTTTTTTCATAGAGACTAGGGCCCAATTAGCAAGGTGTAGCTTCCTATTTCCCTCAAAATTATTCCACAAGCAATGAGACATCTGAGAATTGATGAGGTTCACTGCCCATTTAGGGAACTTGATGAAGGAGAGGAGATACACTGGAATGCTAGCCAAACAAGCTTGTATGAGGATCAATCTACCTCTGTAAGAGAGAAGTTTGCCCCTCCACCCAGAAATCCTTTTAATGATTTTATCCGGAAGGGGTTGGATATCCTCTCTCCTCAGTTTATCATAGTGGAGAGGGATACCTAGGTACTTAATGGGGAAGTTACCTTTATTACAGACTAGAATAGAGAGGAAGTCAGCTAACTCCTGATCATCCATGTTGGTAGGGATGAGCTCACTTTTAGAGTAGTTCATTCTCATGCCTGAGACTTGTTCAAAACAGGGTAGAACAATTTTCAGATTGCTAGCATGTGTGCATTCATTGTCTAAGAAAAGGATGGTATCATCTGCATATTGAAGGTAGATGATGCCACCAGGGCAGACCTCAGGACAGAGCCCTGCAATCAGACTATGATCAGCAGCTTTGCTCAACATTTTAGTAAGAATTTCCACTACTAAATTAAACAAAAGCGGGGAGATGATGTCACCTTGCCTAAGGCCTTTACCAGCAAGGAAAAAAATCACTTTCATAGTTATTTAACTTGACCCCAACAGAACCCCCATGAGTAAGTTGCTGGATCCAACTCTCCTCTATGAAAGGCTTGGAAAAGATCTAAGAGATCATTTTTCACCAAGTCCCAAAAATGCTGGTAAAACAAGAAGGGAATCCCATCAGGACTAGGAGCCCCATCAGGATAAGAGCTAAAAATGGCTTCCTTCACCTCTGTCTCTGAAAAAGGGGCTTCTAGCAGCTCATTTTCAGCAGGAGAGACTTTTTCAGAAGCAGAGAAAAAATTGTTTTCTAGAGAGAACCCAGAAGGGTTTTCTTTCTTAAACAGGTCTTTGTAGAAGTCACTAGCCACTTTCAGCATCTCATCTCAGTAAAAGGGCCATTATGGCCATCAAGGGAGTGAATGAGGGTTTTCCTCCTTGAGGGAGTCCTGGACTAGGGGGTGTCCGGATAGCCGAACTATCATCACGGCCGGACTCCAAGACTATGAAGATATAAGATTGAAGACTTCGTCCCGTGTCCGAATGGGACTTTCCTTGGCGTGGAAGGCAAGCTTGGCGATACGGATATGTAGATCTCCTACCATTGTAACCGACTCTGTTTAACCCTAACCTATTCGGTGTCTATATAAACCGGAGGGTATTAGTCCGTAGGACAAACAACAATCATACCATAGGCTAGCTTCTAGAGTTTAGCCTCCTTGATCTCGTGGTAGATCTACTCTTGTACTACCCATATCATCAATATTAATCAAGGAGGAGTAGGGTATTACCTCCATCGAGAGGTCCCGAACCTGGGTAAAAACATCGTGTCCCTTGTCTCCTGTTACCATCCGCCTAGACGCACAGTTCGGGACCCCCTACCCGAGATCCACCGGTTTTGACACCGACATTGGTGCTTTCATTGAGAGTTCCTCTGTGTCGTCACCTATAGGCCCGATGGCTCCTTCGATCATCAACAACGACGCGGTCCAGGGTGAGACTGTTCTCCCCGGACAGATCTTCGTATTCGGCGGCTTTCCACTACGGGCCAATTCGCTTGGCCATCTGGAGCAGATCGAAAGATACGCCCCTGGCCTTTAGGTCAGATTTGGAAGTTTGAACTACACGACCGATATCCGCGGAGACTTGACCTTCGACGGATTCGAGCCGCAGCCAAGTGTGCCGCACTGTCTCGATGGGCATGATCTAGCTCTGCAGCCGAACAGTGCCATGGAGGCCGCACCAGCATCCGCTCCGACCCTTAATCCGGAGCCGGATTCCCCGATCAAGGACGAGTGGTTGGACACCGCCTAGGGGGCTACAATCTCTACGGCGATTGAGCCGAACTCCGTTCGTGTCCTTTGCGAAGACCTCGACTCCGGTGCCGGACTCTCTCCGGACTCAACCTCTCGAGCCCTCGCCAATCGAATCGATCGGGCGCCGTCATGGAGTTCACGCCACGGACATCTTTTAGCACCCGCCTTTGGCGACATCCTGAATTCACTAAAGTCTCTCTTTATCCGGAGAGCCCTGGCCGGACTACGGACAGGAAGGTTTGGATGCGGACGACGAAGAAATTCAACACCCACCCACCACCCACTTCGTAGCCACTGTCGAAAGCTTACACGACGTGCTCGATTTTGACTCCGAAGACATCGACGGTATGGACGACAATGTACGAGACAACAATGAACCAGCACCTATAGGATGCTGGACAACCACCTCATCTCATGATGTATACATGGTGGATACACCTAAAGGAAATGAAGACGAGGAACAACGGACGCCACGGGATAAATCCTCGAAAAGCAGTCAAACGGCAACGTAAACGCCGAACCAAGTCCCGCCAACAGAGACCCAACCATAGAGCAGGGTGAACCGATGGACGCATTTAACACGCTTATCGAGCAATCGTCCAACAAAGACAACTTGATAAACAACCCGCCCCGGCGAAGACAACAGTCCGGACGATCTCACGCCGGACAAATTGTTGGAGCAAAATAACCTCCAGAAAAGGCTCGTCGCCACTGCTCATAGCCTGAAAAAGCAGAAGCGGAAGCTGAAAACAATGGAAGATGCACTCAGAATCAGATGGAGCAGAGTAGTCAACACCGCAGACAAGTATGGCGACAGTCGCCGAACAAAGAGCTACCCAAAGAGAAAGCTACTGCCCGAATTAGATGAGGAGGCCATAGAGCCCCCACAATCAAAAACTAAGAAGGCCACCCGGTCGGATGGATGACCCCACGGCAAAAAGAGAGCGGCAACTGGCGCCGCACACAAACCGATGCGCGATCCGCATAAGGATCCACATCAAAAGGATGGCCCAGTTAGGTCCATCTACGGGCCAAGAAAGCAAGCTCTTCAAAGCAATGCAACATGCCAAATATCCGAACATCACGGCACACTTAAATACAGGGGCGCCGCACACCCCCTATGTTTCACCGATGAGGTGCTGGATTATGAATTTCCAGCGGGATTCAAACCCGTAAACATAGAGGCATACGACGGAACAATGACCTTCGAGTCTCGGATTGAGGATTACATCCTCCACATACACATGGCTAGAGGAGACGATCTCCACGCCATAAAATACTTACCCCTTAAACTCAAAGGGCCAGCTCACATTGGCTTAAAAGCCTCCCCGAAAATACCATTGGAAGTTGGGAAGAGCTCGAGGATGCGTGTCGGGCAAATTTTCAGGGGACCTATGTCCGCCCTCGATGCAAAATCTAAGTCACATAGCTCAACAGCCCGAGAGTCAGCCCGAAATTCGGAACAGGTTCCTTACTAAAAGAACCAAATAGTCGATCGTCGGACGCCAAGCCTTAGCAGCCTTCAAACACAACGTCCGAGACGAATGGCTCGCCAGACACCTCGCCAAGAAAAGCCAAGAACAATGGCCGCATTAATAAGCCTCGTGACCCGCTTATGCTGGAGAGGATAGCTGGCTAGCAAGATGCAGCACCAGCGACCCAAGTACATCCAAATCAGGGATGGAATGGGAAACCACGGCGCAACAAGGACCAACGCCGGATTAAAAGGAACGGTCCAAAGAGCGCGGCGGTCAATGCCGGATTCAAAAGCTCACGGCAGAACAATAAAAACTGCCCTCAAGGACAATAGCGATGAGCTATCCAACTTAAACAAAATCTTGGACAAGATATGTCAAATCCACAAGATTCTGGAGGCCTGCAAACCATACCCACAGAGATTGTTGGGTTTTCAAACAGTCCGGCAGACTCAACGCCGAACACAAGGGGCTCGACACACCAAGTGAAGATGATGACGAGGACCACAAGCTGAGCCCCGGAAAACAAAAGAATTTCCCACAAGAGGTTAAAACAGTAAAATCACTTCACGTGATCGAAGGTTAAAACAGAGCGGCGCCCACTAGAATGCGCGCCGCACAAACTACCCTAGCAGAGTACCAACACTGGTTGTCAAAACCAATCACCTTCGACCATCAGGACTATTCCGAAAGTATCCGGAACGCAGGATGGACTGCCTTGATATTGGACCCTATAATCGACGGATTCCAATTTAGACACGTCCTCATGGATGGTGGCAGTGACATAAACCTGATATATCAGGACACAATCCGCACGATGGGGATAGACCCAACCAAAATTCACCGTAGCAACACCTCCTTTAAAGGAGTAATGCCAGGCACATATGCCCATTGTACGGGCTCCATACTGCTAGAAGTTGTGTTCGGTTCATCCGACAACTTCCGTCGTGAAATGTTGATCTTCCATGTCGCCCCGTTTAAAAGTAGCCATCAAGCACTATTGGGACGCCAAGCTACCGCTTTAACGCAATGCCGCATTATGCATCTCTAACACTTAAAATGCCCGGTCCACGCGCGCCATCTCATTGAAAGGGAGCATTATGTTACTTGAGCACGGAAGAACGTGGACTGCCTTGACAGCCCCACACCTATCCGCTCCGCTTAGTCAAAGAACCCGAATAGGTCATTCAAACCCGAACACGGCTAGACGAGTCCGGCGCTTACTAGCGGCATACCCCATACAAGGGCTGCATGCATGTATCACAAGATACAATAAAGCTCAATCTCATTTACTTCTTCGAATCGTATCGCTTATTTAATATAAAGTACATCTTTCACACGATCTTTTTCCTTTTAAACTAAGTTCTCTCTTTTACAGATGAACAACGTATACACCCGCCCGTGATACGCACAACGCAGACACCGCGCGCAGACGCAAGAAGGACCCGCTGTAAGGATTCTTTTCGGATTAAGACCCTGCGTAAACCTTTTTTACTGTCTCTTGTTGATATACATCCCCGCTTACTAAAACCGAGGAGGAGGCTGGCGTCTTGGCATTGGCCGCACCAGAATTTTTGCTGCACTGACACTAAGGGCTTAGGGCATTATTCTGCCTGCTTTTATAAAGACCGAATACCTTAGGGAGTATTCGGCGCCTCGAATTAGGCCTTATATGCATCAGCTCGAATCATGTCTTTGGTCAAATGTTTGGTTTGCCCGGCTCCTGTGTTTTGCTGCCTTACGCCCGCTCTATCGCTAACGCGCACCGTGAGAACTATCGCGATTGTGCCCGGTTCGCCGGGCGAGCACCTTAGTAGAGAAAGCCAAAACTGACTGTCATGATATAGCGAGACTGGTCAACCACTGACGACTCATCGGAATGTTTAGGATTCCTCCGCGATTAACGAAGGACCGTTTTCGGTCAGCACATACGCACTTTAATTCGGGAGAGTGCGGTGCCCTGTGGGCTGTATAGTAGCCCCACCTCGAACTCCTATGGCTAAGTGAAAGTGATAAAGCATTATAGTCCGGTTGCCTAGTTTGCTACGCTACCACCTCCTTAACAGGACCGAGACGTTGGATTAAGTGTGAAAAAGCGCCTTCTCTACAAACACCCCCGCATTATGTGCGTGGGGGCTGAGGCCAAGGACTGCCACCTTTCAGGTTATATATACATATACATAAACGGCCGCACAGGGAGTAGTTTACTACTTGAATGCACAAGTATAAAAAGCTCTTATATCATATTGAAACATTGTTTTCAAAAATCATACATGTCATTTAAAACATAATATCCTTCGAGCACTGTGTCTCTATTAAACGAGCGCCCTGCAGGACTTCTTCAAAGTAGTGCTCGGCAAGTACTCGGCTTCTGTCCGAATTTTGGGATGCAACGTCGGTGGCCTTCATATCTGCCCAGTATGTCTTGACACGGGCCAGAGCCATCCGCGCCCCCTCAATACATGCCGACCGCTTTATTGCGTCGATACGCGGTACCGCACCAAGGAACTGCTGCACTAAACCAAAATAACTCTTCGGCTGGGGTCCGCCTGGCCACAAATGAGTCATGACATGCTTCATGGCAAGTCCGGATAGTCGATTCAGCTCGGCCCATTCGGCCAACTGATCGGTCAATGGAAGAAGACGCTCCGAACTATGGAATTGCGACCAATATAGCTCTTCCCATCTGTGCCCCTTCTGGCCTCGGAAGTGCTCAATCGCGTCCGCAGCGCTCGCCGCTAAGTCCAGATAAGCATCCTCCGAACTCCACAACTTGTCCAATTGAGCATACTTTGGATCCGTATATTTCCTTCGTAGTAGAAACGGTATTCACCCCGCAATTGCCCCGGCCTGACTCATGTAACGCCCCGGATTCGATGCGCCAGGTGTCTGCCAGTTATTCGCCGTCGTTGCCATGTCATGTGCTTGCGTGTCTCTCTTTGCCATGTCATCATCTGCATTTTATATCATGTCATCATGTGCATCGCTTTTGCATACGTGTTCGTTTCATGCATCCGAGCATTTTCCCCGTTGTCCGTTTTGCAATCCGGCACTCCTATGTCTCCCGGCGCCCTCTTTTACCTCTTTTCATGTGCGGGTGTTAAACTTTCTCGGAATGGCCCGAGGTTTGTCAAGCGGCCTTGGTATACCACCGGTAGACCGCCTGTCAAGTTTCGTGCCATTTGGAGGTCGTTTGGTACTCCAACGGTTAACCGGGTAACCGCAAAAGCCTCCTTTTGTTTGCAGCCCAACACACCCTCCAAAGTGGCCCAAAACCCAGCAAACTCCCCTCCATGCTCTTGGTCGTTCGATCACAATCGCGTGGCCGAAAACCGCACCTCATTTGGACTCTCCTAGCTCCCTCTTTCTATAAATATGTGTTCTCCCCGAAATTCCGCAGTCCATCCCCCCCGAAACCCTAGTTTTCCCCTCCGCGCCGCGCCGGACATGTCCGTCCCCGGCCGGACATGTCCAGCCGCCGCCTACCCGACCAATCGCGGCCTGCCGTGGCTCAAGCCGCCCGCCCGCACATGTCTGGCCAAGGACCCGCCTCGCCCGCGCCTCGCCCGCCGCCCATCCCATGCTGCCGCACGGACCCGCCACACAGAAGCTGCCCAGCGCCGCCGCCGCTGCTACGCCAGCGCTGCGCGCTGCTCCGCCGCCGCCGCCACCTCCTGTCAGGCCCCGCCGCCGAGCGCGCTTGCCTCCGCCTCGGCTCAAGACGGGCCCCTCGCCGCCCGGCCGCCCTCCCCCGAGCTCCCGCCAGCGCCTCCTCGCGCCGCCGCCCGGGATCCGCCGGATCCGTCCGGGCCACCTCCGCCGCCCTCCCGATCTCCTCCTCCGCCTCCTCGCCTCTCTCCGGCGAAGCCTCCGATGAGCTCGCGCCTGCCTCAAATTATGTGTTCGGTCAACCCCAGATCCGGAGGGTATATTTCTAAGTCCCGTCAGATCTGCTAATATTTTCTTGCCATGTTTGACCTATCGATCTCTGCATCTGTAGCTCCGTTTCATGCGTGTAATATGTCAAAATGTTCGCCTCGACGAGTACATCATTTCATCTCATTGCATCATTTTCATTTGAGCTCATCTTGTTGCCCGAAATTGCGTGCCCGGTCAACCCCAGAACCGGAGGGTATATTTCTCTAAGTCCCCGTATCTGCTAATATTTTCTCTCCATGTTTGACCTATCGTGTCTCTGCATCTGTAGCTCCGTTTCGTGCGTGTAATATGTCAAAATGTTCGCCTCGACGAGTACATCATTTCATCTCATTGCATCATTTTCATTTGAGCTCATCTTGTTGCCCGAAATGCTGTTTGAAGAGGGCTATGTGATGTTAGTTTCAGATTCTTATCAGAACATGCACTTTTGTTATTTTTGCCATGATTGATGTGTGCACCCTATGATCTCAAATCCTACATGTGTTTTGTAATATGCCATGCCATCTTTACAGGGGTGTATGCCATGTATTTTTGTGATCTCTATGGTGACTAGCACCAGCATGCAAACTAGGCTTCATGATGTTGCTGATTTCAGCCCCTGTTTTGCTAATATTTTTATGCCATGTAACCGTGATGCTACCGAGAGATCCATGCTTATTTTGAGATACTTCAGTAAGGATGTTTTGAACATATGGTTATTCTCTATCCATCCATGCCCTTGTTTGCAATTATGGAGTGCCATAGCTTGAGTCAATCGAGCTCTACTTTTGCTATAAAATGTTTCCTGGCAGACTGTTTACATGTTATTCAATTTTGCCAAGGTTGTTGTAGTTGATACGTGTATTATATGGTGTTGTTCTTGCCATGTATAGCTTCTATGCCATGTGTTCTTACTGTGAGTTGCCTTTCCATGCCATGTATTGCTCTGTGGTGAGTGGTTCAAGCTCACCAACATGCCTACTTATTGTTGTTCCTGCCATGTATGAATCTGTAATATAACTTGCCATGTTTACATGGGTGCCATCATATTTTCTGATCCTTTTTGGCTTATGGTCAGTAAGGGACTTTTGTTCTATGCAATTATTAGATTCATGCCATGCCTTTTATTGCAATGTTAAGTTCCTGTAGCATGTTGTTTGATAGCTCTAAACATTGCAACCTGATGTTATTTCTGCTAAAGTCTGAAACTGTTATTATTTGCAATCTTGCCATGTCCTTTTGAGCATGTTCTAGTGATTTCTGGAGATAGCTCAGTGTTCATGTTTTGTCATGCTTTACCTGTACATCATGCCCATGCCTTTTGTTTTCTTGTTGAGGTCCTGTAGCATGTTGTTTTGGTGCTTGCAATATGCCTATTTGCTGTTTTGGACAAATTGTTGTCATGTCTTGTTTCATGTGTATGTGTTAAACCGTTGCTCCATTTTGAGTGTGCTCTATATGAAACTTGCTTAGAATTGCATGTAGCTTCATATTATCATGTCGCATCCTTGTTTTGAGGTGTTTGCTTGATGTTTGTATGCCTTTTGTAGCAATGCCATGCTTATCTTGTTTTGCTCATATCTTCTAGGCCGTAGCTCCGAATTTAATAAACTTTATATGTAACTTGACTAGAATTTCGTGTAGATCATCGTGGTGCATCTTAACTTGCTGTTTAACAACTTGAACATAAAGTTATTCAGATCTGGACCAATTTCGAAATTTGCATATGAGGGCTTACCGGAATTGTTCTATGTTGTGTCCGGCCTCATTTAAACTTGCTTTGATGTGTTGCTCTTGTTTGCATCATCTCTTGCCATGAGTAACTCCATGTATCTTTGTCATGCATCATGCTTGGTTGTGCATCATGTCTTGTTCATGTTTGGTGTGTTTACTATGTTGTGTGCTTCTTCTTGTTAGTTCCTGTTCCCTTGCGATCGTGAGGATTCGTTCGTCTACGCTTGGTTCGGCTTCATCCGTCTGTCTTCTTCATGGACTCGTTCTTCTTCCTTGCAGGATTTCAGGCAAGATGACCGCTACCCTGGATCTCACTACTATCTTTGCTATGCTAGTTGCTTCGTTCTATCGCTATGCTGCGCTACCTATTACCTGTTTATCAAGCCATCCCAAATTGCCATGTCAGCCTCTAACCTTTTGCACCCTTCCTAGCAAACCGTTATTTGGCTATGTTACCGCTTTGCTCAGCCCCTCTTATAACGTTGTTAGTTGCAGGTGAAGATGAAGTTTGTTCCTTGTTGGAACATGGAGATGCTGTTCCTTGTTGGAACATGTTTACTTGTTGGGATATCACAATATGTCTTGTTTAATTAATGCATCTATATACTCGGTAAAGGGTGGAAGGCTCGGCCTTATGCCTGGTGTTTTGTTCCACTCTTGCCGCCCTAGTTTCCGCCATATCGGTGTTATGTTCCCGGATTTTGCGTCCCTAACGCGGTCGGGTGATTTATGGGACCCCTTGACAGTTCGCTTTGAATAAGACTTTTCCAAAGAAGGCCCAACATTGGTTTTATATTTGCCTCACCTAGCCTTTTTCCCTTGGGAGTCGCGATCCCGAGGGTCATCTTTATTTACCCCCCGCCATTGCTTGTCTAAGCGTTGGTCCAAACTAGAGCACCGTCGGGACCATCCCTTGGCAACTTGGGTTACGCCGGTACTGTACGCTTAGCTTATCCGCTCGTGGCTCGAGATGAGATACGCCGCTATTATCGTGGTGTCGGCACGCCGGAGGTCTTGCTGGTCTTGTTTTATTACTGTCGAATGTCTTGTAGCCGGATTCCGAGACTGATCGGGTCTTCCCGGGAGAAGGAATATCCTTCGTTGATCGCGAGAGCTTATCATGGGCTAAGTTGGTACACCCTGCAGGTATAAACTTTCGAGAGCCGTGCCCGCGTTATGTGGCGATGGGAATTTGTTAATATCCGTTGTAGTAAACTTGAAGCAAACTGTTCTAAAATACACCAACCGTAGCGTAATCGTGAGTGTCTCTTTTCGGGTTGATCGAGAGGAGAACACGGTTTCGGGTTATGTTTGACGAAGTAGGAGTTCAGGATCACTTCTTGATCATTACTAGTTGACGACCGCCCTTTGTTTCTCTTCTCGCCTCATTTGCGTATGCTAGCCACCATATATTCTTAGTCGCTGCTGCAACCTCACCACTTTACCCCTTCCTTTCCCATTAAGCTTTTCTAGTCTTGATACCCATGGTAATGGGATTGCTGACTCCTCGTGGCTCACAGATTACTACACCACCAGTTGCAGGTACAGGTTTGCGATGATCATGACGTGAGAGCGATGTTTGCTTGTATTGGAGTTCTTCTTATGCTTCTTCTTCGATCAGGGGATAGGTTCCAGGTCGGCAGCCTGGGCTAGCGGTGGTGGATGTCGCTTGAGCTTCATTTATGTTTCATCCGTAGTCGGATGTTGATCTCTTGTATATGATGTTGATGTATTCTTGTGGCATTTGTGCCTTATGTATGTATCCCCATCTATTATGTAATGTTGATGTAATGATATCCACCTTGCAAAATCGTTTCAATATGCGGGTCTATCCTTGGTGGGACCGTCGAGTTCCTTTTGGATAGGGTCGCTTATTGGGCGTGACAAGTTGGTATCAGAGCCTCGACCGACCCTAGGAGCCCCCCTTGATTGACCGTGTAGTTTGGCCGTTGTTGAGTCTAAAAAAAACTGATTTCTGAGTCTAGTTATATCGGAGAGTAGGATTCTTTTTACTCCTCTGCCCCTTCGTCGCTCTGATGAGGAATCTTGACGTAGGTGTTTTGAATTACTCCTCTTCCCCTTCAAATTTTTTCTTTAGCATCACGCAGTTGGTTTTCCGATCGTTGTTCCTCAGCTCTTTTCAGCCGGTGCATTTCTCGTCAAGTCGACTCGAGCCTCTTCATCTTTGAGTTCAATCCTCAGTTCTTCCTCCGACGTTGTTGTTTTTCCTTGTCCGAAGTTGTCCTTGTTTTTCCCACCGCCTCCCTTCTTCCTCTCGGAACCGGAGTCCGCTATTGAGTATCCTTCTACTCGTGCGAAGTCCTTGCTTTCTTTCCTCAATGATTTCAACCGGTGTTTTCTCTTCAAGATATTTGTCGGTTTCCCCTTCAAAGTTGCCTTTGTTTTCCCGCCCTCCCACCCTATTATTCCCGGAGTTCGAGTTTCTTCCGACCATCAATTCCATTCGTGTGGAGCCTCTTCAGTCTTCCCTCAATTATTTCAACCGGTGAATTCTCTTTTGTTTGACATTCTTTATCTCTTTTCCGGTGCACTCAATTCAAGTTTTTTTTTCGGGTTGATCATATTCTTTTCCTCGGCTCAAATGTTTTCCCCTTGCTCGTTCGCCTCTCGCCAGTTTATCCTTCCGGAGTGCTCAAGTTATCTCAAGATATTCGTCTGTGTTCAAATTAATTCGAGGTTGTCACCTCATTCAAATATTTCAGTTCTTCCGGTGCATCATCTATCTGTTCATCAACCCTTTTCAACGGTGTTCTATTTCAGTTGGCCTTAACCCACAGGTCTTTTCCCAGGATCTTACCTGACTCTTCTAATTATTCCGGAGCCATTCCTAATTCTTTTCGGAGTGTGACGTAAGAATGGATCACATCAGAAACATGCCTTTTCCAAGATGGATTCCAAATCATTTCATTGTTGGTTCAACCCCTTTGCTTTTCATTCTACCGGAGTACCTCAGTTATTTTGGTGGTGTTTCTCGTCGTCATTTGAAGACCGAAGAAGAGTTCCTTCTAAATCTTGTCCGTTCCCCCGGAGATTCATGGTGCTAGCTCGATGTTATCCTATCTAATTGTTTCCAGTCGTGCAATTATTTTCATCCATCCGGAGTATTTCAGGAGTTGCTTTTCTGTTCTGATCATCCGGAGGCCATCTTTTCGGAATATCTCTCCATTCTAAGTTTTTCAAATTCGTTCTCCAATTATTCTATATCAGTGCCCCTTCGTTCATCTCAATATTATCCCGGTGCTTCGTTCAAGTATTATTTATCAACTCGTTGCCTCTTTGTTCTTGTGCATCTAAATTCCCTCTAGCATATTTGTTCTTCTAATTCTTCCCGGTGATTCATTCTCTTTCATCAGTCATTTTCAATTCTTACGGTGGTTCGTTCAAGATTCTTTTCTTTGTTTATCTTATTAATCCATTCCTTCTTTCAACCCTACCGGTGAATCATGAAGACCTTTCCAAATTTGATGCCATATCCTCTCCCCGTAATCCTTTTCATCAAGAATAAGTAGAATGCAAATCCATTGCTTCTCATCAATTTAATTTGATGAAGGATAAGCATACGATAAATCTTATTCTTATTTCATCCAAGTGATTAATCCCTTCCTTCGGAGTTTGTTCATAATGAATAAATTCTAGTTCCAAGTGTTTTCATCTTTTCTTTTCCGGAGTTCAATTTCCTCAGCCATTTCGTCGGAACCTCCGTCTAAATCATCGCAATGCTCATCTTATTCTTTCATCCTTCAATTTTATCTCATCATCCTTTTCGTTACCGGAGTTCTTCATGGTGGTTCTTCATGATTTAATTCATTCTTCAAGAGTTCATCAAGATTCTAATCGAAGGAGCTCAAGTATCTTTTCTTCTCCCGTCTTGAAGAGCAAATAATTCTTCATTTTCTTGGAAAGTGGAGTTTTGCATTCCTACGCTTTTCTCAGCTATTCAATCATTTCCGCTTATGGCTGGTAGACACCTCATAATTTCGAGATGTTATCCATAAGTCCACGACAAGCTTATTCTTTTCATTGTTGATTTTCTCAACAACTCCGTTTAAACCTTCCTTCTAAAGGTGCTTTCTATTTCATTCGTGACACAAGTTTTCATTTTCTTCTCCGTTCTTTTCATCCAACTCTTTTAATTCTTTCCGGAGGTTTTGTGTCATGTCTTCATCAAGTATCATTCCATCCTCTCAAGTTCATGTTCTAATCCGTCCTTTTTCAGCAGGAGTGCTGCCTAAATCCTTTCAGTCTTATCCATTTCTTTTCTCATTCTAACCACTCCGGTTAGAACGAGTTGTTTCATAGTCTATCTTGATTCCATGAGCTTTCGATTCTCGTCATTCTCGTCATTCCTCTCTTCTTCTCGAGTGCTCTCGATTCTTTGCTTCTTTTCTTCAGTTCTGGTTTCACCTCTTCCTCTTTCCCTTCTGTATCGGTCCTAAGATCTCGGGACGAGATCTCTTGTTAGTGGAGGAGTGTTGTAACGCCCCGGATTCTATGCGCCAGGTGTCTGCCAGTTATTCGCCGTCGTTTCCATGTCATGTGCTTGCGTGTCTCTCGTTTCCATGTCATCATCTGCATTTTATATCATGTCATCATGTGCATCGCTTTTGCATACGTGTTCGTTTCATGCATCCGAGCATTTTCCCCGTTGTCTGTTTTGCAATCCGGCACTCATATGTCTCCCGGCGCCCTCTTTTACCTCTTTTCATGTGCTGGTGTTAAACTTTCTCGGAATGGCCCGAGGTTTGTCAAGCGGCCTTGGTATACCACCGGTAGACCGCCTGTCAAGTTTCGTGCCATTTGGAGGTCGTTTGGTACTCCAACGGTTAACCGGGTAACCGCAAAAGCCTCTTTTTGTTTGCAGCCCAACACCCCCTCCAAAGTGGCCCAAAACCCAGCAAACTCCCCTCCATGCTCTCGGTCGTTCGATCATGATGCGTGGCCGAAAACCGCACCTCATTTGGACTCTCCTAGCTCCCTCTATCTATAAATATGTGTTCTCCCAAATTCCAGCCCATCCCCCGAAACCCTAGTTTTCCCTCCACGCCACGGACATGTCCGTCCCCCGCCGGACATGTCCCGCCGCCACCTCCCGACCAATCGCGGCCTGTCACAGGCTCAAGCTGCCGCTTTGCGCCGCCGCCCAGCAGCGGACACGCCTGGCCCGCGCCTGCGCCCGCCGCCCATCTGCGCCACAGCCGCCGACCTTGCCGCGCCTTCGCCCATGGCGCGCCCGCTCCCCCCCGCCCGCCTCCTCCTGCCCGCCACCTCGCCAGCTTCGCCGCCTGCCCACCGCTGAGCCGCGCCGTCCCGCCTCGCTCCGCCCGCCCCTCGCCTCCCGCCGCCGGCCTCGGCCCCGAAGCCTCGCCAGCGCCTGTCGCCGCCCCCGGCGGATCCGGCCGGATCCGTCCGGGGCCACCTCCGCCGCCTCCTGAGCTCCTCCTCCGCCTCCTCGCCTCTCCGGCGAAGCTCTCCAGCGAGCTCGCGCTCTGCCTCAATTATGCGTTCGGTCAATCCTGATCCGAGGGTATTTCTCTAAGTCCCCGTATCTGCTATTATTTTCTTGCCATGTTTGACCTATCGTATCTCTGCATCTGTAGCTCCGTTTCGTGCGTGTAATATGTCAAAATGTTCGTCTCGACGAGTACATCGTTTCATCTCATTGCATCATTTTCATTTGAGCTCATCTTGTTGCCCGAAATGTTGTTGGAAGAGGGCTATGTGATGTTAGTTTCAGATTCTTATCAGAACATGCACTTTTATCATTTTTGCCATGATTGATGTGTGCACCCTATGATCTTAAGTCCTACATGTGTTTTGTAATATGCCATGCCATCTTTACAGGGGTGTATGCCATGTATTTTTGTGATCTCTGTGGTGACTAGCACAAGCATGCAAACTAGGCTTCATGATGTTGCTGATTTCAGCCCTGCTTTGGTTGATATTGTTATGCCATGTAAACTTGATGCTACCGAGAGATCCATGCTTATTTTGAGATACTTCATTAAGGATGTTTTGAACATATGGTTATTCTCTATCCATCCATGCCCTTGTTTGCAATTATGGAGTGCCATAGCTTGAGTCAATCGAGCTCTACTTTTGCTATAAAATGTTTCCTGGCAGATTGTTTACATGTTATTCAATTTTGCCAAGGTTGTTGTAGTTGATCCGTGTATGCTATGATGTTGTTCTTGCCATGTATAGCTTCTATGCCATGTGTTCTTACTGTGAGTTTCCTTGCCATGCCATGTATTGCTCTGTGGTGAGTGGTTCAAGCTCACCAACATGCCTACTTATTGTTGTTCCTGCCATGTATGAATCTGTAATATAACTTGCCATGTTTACATGGGTGCCATCATATTTTCTGATCCTTTTTGGCTTATGGTCAGTAAGGGACTTTTGTTCTATGCAATTATTAGATTCATGCCATGCCTTTTATTGCATGTTAAGTTCCTGTAGCATGTTGTTTGATAGCTCTAAACATTGCAACCTGATGTTATTTCTGCTAAAGTCTGAAACTGTTATTATTTGCAATCTTGCTATGTCCTTTTGAGCATGTTCTAGTGATTTCTGGAGATAGCTATGTGTTCATGTTTTGTCATGCTTTACCTGTACATCATGCCCATGCCTTTTGTTTTCTTCTTGAGGTCCTGTAGCATGTTGTTTTGGTGCTTGCAATATGCCTAGTTGCTGTTTTGGACAGATTGTTGTCATGTCTTGTTTCATGTGTATGTCTTGAACCGTTGCTCCGTTTTGAGTGTGCTCTATATGAAACTTGCTTAGAATTGCATGTAACTTCATATTATCATGTTGCATCCTTGTTTTGAGTTGTTTTCTTGATGTTTGTATGCCTTTTGTAGCAATGACATGCTTATCTTGTTTTGCTCATATCTTCTAGGCCGTAGCTCCGAATTTAATAAACTTTATATGTAACTTGACTAGAATTTCGTGTAGATCATCATGGTGCATCTTAACTTGCTGTTTAACAACTTGAACATAAAGTTATTCAGATCTGGACCAATTTCGAAATTTGCATATGAGGACTTACCGGAATTGTTCTATGTTGTGTCCGGCCTCATTTAAACTTGCTTTGATGTGTTGCTCTTGTTTGCATCATCTCTTGCCATGAGTAGCTCCATGTAGTTTGGTCATGCATCATGCTTGGTTGTGCATCATGTCTTGTTCATGTTTGGTGTGTTTACTATGTTGTGTGCTTCTTCTTGTTAGTTCCTGTTCCGTTGCGATCGTGAGGATTCGTTCGTCTACGCTTGGTTCGGCTTCATCCGTCCGTCTTCTTCATGGACTCGTTCTTCTTCCTTATGGATTTCAGGCAAGATGACCGCTACCCTGGATCTCACTACTATCTTTGCTATGCTAGTTGCTTCGTTCAATCGCTATGCTGCGCTACCTATTACCTGTTTATCAAGCCATCCCAAATTGCCATGTCAGCCTCTAACCTTTTGCACCCTTCCTAGCAAACCGTTATTTGGCTATGTTACCGCTTTCCTCAGCCCCTCTTATAGCGTTGTTAGTTGCAGGTGAAGATGAAGTTTGTTCCTTGTTGGAACATGGAGATGCTGTTCCTTGTTGGAACATGTTTACTTGTTGGGATATCACAATATGTCTTATTTAATTAATGCATCTATATACTTGGTAAAGGGTGGAAGGCTCGGCCTTATGCCTGGTGTTTTGTTCCACTCTTGCCGCCCTAGTTTCCGCCATATCGGTGTTATGTTCCCGGATTTTGCGCCCTAACGCGTCGGGTGATTTATGGGACCCCTTGACAGTTCGCTTTGAATAAGACTTTTCCAAAGAAGGCCCAACATTGGTTTTACATTTGCCTCACCTAGCCTTTTTCCCTTGGGAGTCGCGATCCCGAGGGTCATCTTTATTTACCCCCCGGCCGTTGCTTGTCTAAGCGCTGGTCCAAACTAGAGCACCGTCGGGACCATCCCTTGGCAACTTGGGTTACGCTTGTACCTGACGCTTAGCTTATCCGGTCGTGGCTCGAGACGAGATACGCTGGCTACTATCGTGGTGTCGGCACGCCGGAGGTCTTGCTGGTCTTGTTTTATTACTGTCGAATGTCTTGTAGCCGGATTCCGAGAGTGATCGGTCTTCCCGGGAGAAGGAATATCCTTCGTTGATCGCGAGAGCTTATCATGGGCTGTTGGGACACCCCCGCAGGTATAAACTTTCGAGAGCCGTGCCCGCGTTATGTGGCGATGGGAATTTGTTAATATCCGTTGTAGTAAACTTGAAGCAAACTCTTCTAAAATACACCAACCGTAAAGCGTGAACTGTGAATGTCTCTTTTCGGGTTGATCGAGAGGAGAACACGGTTTCGGGTTATGTTTGACGAAGTAGGAGTTCAGGATCACTTCTTGATCATTACTAGTTGACGACCGCCTTTGTTTCTCTTCTCGCCTCATTTGCGTATGCTAGCCACCATATATGCTTAGTCGCTGCTGCAACCTCACCACTTTACCCCTTCCTTTCCCATTAAGCTTTGCTAGTCTTGATACCCATGGTAATGGGATTGCTGAGTCCTCGTGGCTCACAGATTACTACACCACCAGTTGCAGTACAGGTTTGCGATGATCATGGCGTGAGAGCGATGTTTGCTTGTATTGGAGTTCTTCTTCGCTTCTTCTTCGATCGTGGATAGGTTCCAGATCGGCAGCCTGGCTAGCAGTGGTGGATGTCGCTTGAGCTTCGTTTATGTTTCATCCGTAGTCGGATGTTGATCTCTTGTATATGATGTGGATGTATTCTTGTGGCATTTGTGCCTTATGTATGTATCCCCATCTATTATGTAATATTGATGTAATGATATCCACCTTGCAAAAGCGTTTCAATATGCGGGTCTATCCTTGGTGGGACTGTCGAGTTCCTTTTGGATAGGGTCGCATATTGGGCGTGACAACTCAGCTCCTCCTTGGCAGCTCTCAAAGCCGAATGGGCATTCTTGGATTCGGCGGCGGCCTTTTTCAGGCCCTCTTGCTCCGCTTGACGTTCTTTTTCAAGAACCTCGCAGCGATCGGCAGCATTCTTCAACTTTCTGGCCATACCAGCCATTTCCTATTTGCTTCGGCAGTGAGCAACTCGTTCGGCTCTTAGCTCTTCGGTCGCCCTTAAAGCGGCCGCATTACTATTTCTGGCTTGCTCTTTAGCTCGGGCGAGTTCCGCCTGCAACTCCTCCATAGCAGCGGCACCATCTGCATTAAGCATACAAATAGTAAGACATGGGCGTCAAGCTCCCTTACCAGGTGTCCGCGTAGAAGTCGCACAACTTGCGACTCATCAAACCGTTTATTGACCAGCGATGTCCGTGATCCGCCTCGCTGTTGCCGCTTTAGTTCGCCATATTCATCAATCCGGCTGGCCACCGGACGCCCCGCCACCTGTTTAAGGGCGGCGATATGTTATAACTGAGATTTTGATCCTCGGCACGCTGTCCATTTTGACAACATACCGAGTCTCAGGGGCTACTATCTATACAGGGCGCATTCTACATGCATAACTGTCAGAAGGTACATCATTTTTGCGTACCTCAAACCCCGTCAGTAAGCTTCTGACGGCTTCATGCAAACCACTCTCCGCGGATGCAATCCTTTCAATCACCATACCCATTAGAGCACGGCAATCTTCTAAGATAGCCGCTCGCCCGAGCAGATCCTTCAGCTCCTCCGACCACACACCACTTGGCGCCGGACCTTCCGGCCTCGCCGGACTTGGGGGAACCCTACGCGACGACACCTCAGGGTCGTCCGCCTCGCATGAGGGTGCAACAGGTGGAGGCGTTTCGCTCTCCATCATCTCCGAAAGAAGATCCCCCGAAGACAAGCTCTGCTGAGAAGGGCTGAGGTCCGAACTACAAGGTACAATTTCGGTTATCTTCATAAATAAATACAGGGATGTTCCTTATTTACAAGACCCCTTCTTACGGCTCGCTGGAGCGCTGATCCCCTTGGGGAAATAGTGCGGCTGGGTTACTTCCCAGCGCCAGACTCTCTGATGAAGATTCCTTTCCCATCTTTGAGGCCTTGACCTCCGGATCTTCCGAAGTGTTCCTCTTCTCTCCTCAAGAGATGGGACTTTTAATCCCTCCTTCCTGGATAGCCTCCTTCGTAGAGGCAGTTGCTTCCCCGTTCCCTCCTTCGCCTTCTTCAAAAGGCGCAGCCTTCAACATCTTGGTCAGCATGGGATCCGGCGTGGTCTCTGGGAGGGGAGCCGGACACCTTATTAACTTCTCCTTGGCTATCCACTCCTATTCAAGAAATGGCTCCTTTAAAGGGAATATATATATGATAAATGAATGAACAGCTTGTCCGGTTACAGGACTACTTACTTGAGTATATGGGCGATTGCAGCTTAGTCCTGCGTCCTCAGTCAGGTCTGGACACTTCTCTTGTGATCCGAAGAACAGTTTATACATCTCCGCAGGCATCGTGCCCATAAAATTTTGGAGAGCTCGTGGTCCCTCCGGATTAAATTCCCACAGGCGGAGGGGGCGACGTTTGCAGGGTAGAAGGCGTCGGATCAACATAACCTGCGCCACTGCAACCAGATTGATCTCTCTTCTTGGAGGTCTCGAATATGGCCCTGCAGCAAAGGAACGTCCTTAGACGGCCCCCAGTCGAGTCCCTTGTTGACCCATGACGCCAGCCGCTGTGGTGGACCTGAGCGGAAGGCGGGGAGCGCCACCCATTTGGTGCCCCCGAGCGGTGATATAAAACCACCCCGTGCCACAAACTAAGCTCCTCTTGAAAAGAGCCCTCGGGCCACGGAGCATCAGCACATTTGTTTATGACCGCCCCTCCGCACTCTGCTTGTTGCCCCCCGATCATCTTTGGCTCCACCTTGAAGGTCTTGAGCCACAATCCAATGTGAGGGGTAATATGGAGGAAGGCCTCACATACTACAATGAATGACGAGATATGGAGGATGGACTCCGGATTCAAGTCGTGGAAATCCAACCCATAATAAAACATGAGCCCCCGCACAAAGGGATCCGCTGGAAGCCTAAACCTCAAGGAAGTGAGACACGAACACCACGTTCTCGCCGGGCTCGGGAGTGGGAATGACCTTCCTCGAGCAGGCAGCCTATGCGAGATCTCGCCGTTAGATACCGGCGCTCGCAGCTTTAGCACATCTTCTTCCGTGACGGAGGAAGACATCCATCGGTCGTGCTGGTCGGAGCCGGACATCTTCGAAGGTCCGAAGCGCCTGAATCTGAAGCTTTGGGTGTTAGAACTCGGAGCGCAAGGCGAACTCGATAGAGGGTGTAAAAAGAAGAGGGCCTTGGTCTCATTATAAAGAGGTTGAATACCAAGAGCCCACCCCGTGGTCGACTAGGACACGCCTTTGATAGAGGAGGCGTGCCGACGGGCACGGTTGGGTTACCCACGTCCGTATTGATGAGAATCCTGAATAAGGGGCACGATCTATGCTTTGATAAGACGTACAAGGAAACCGCCTCACCGAACGCGCTAAGGTGGAACGGTAAAAATGATTCATATAAAGGCCTGGCCGGGTGTGATGTCACGCCATGAATATGTCAGCAGATCTGTGCAAAAATTATTCTCTACGGTGTTATGTGGAACTTGTTTTGCAGAGCGGACACTATCCTGGTGTTCAAAACCTTCTATGAAGTATTCGTGGAGGAACCCTCCTTGCAATGTCAAGACAATATGTGTGCCGGACTCGCTGTCATTGAAGCCTGGTTCGTGGCTACCGAGGAGTCTCGACTAGGGCGTGTCCGGATAGCCGAACTATCATCACGGCCGGACTCCAAGACTATGAAGATACAAGATTGAAGACTTCGTCCCGTGTCCCGATGGGACTTTCCTTGGCGTGGAAGGCAAGCTTGGCGATACGGATATGTAGATCTCCTACCATTGTAACCGACTCTGTAACCCTAACCTATCCGGTGTCTATATAAACCGGAGGGTTTTAGTCCGAGGAAAAACAACAATCATACCATAGGCTAGCTTCTAGGGTTTAGCCTCCTTGATCTCGTGGTAGATCTACTCTTGTACTACTCATATCATCAATATTAATCAAGCAGGAGTAGGGTATTACCTCCATCGAGAGGGCCCGAACCTGGGTAAAAACATCGTGTCCCTTGTCTCCTGTTACCATCCGCCTAGACGCACAGTTCGGGACCCCCTACCCGAGATCCGCCGGTTTTGACACCGACACTCCTCCTCTGGGTAGCTACCGCATGGAAGTAAGCCGTATTTCTATCACCCTCCTTAATGCTCCTATCTCTAGACCTTTGTTTGGCTTTGATTTCTTCTTGAAACCAAATTTTCTTGAGCTCTCAATGGACAAAGTTTAAGCTATTAGTCTCAGCCTCAGAGAGGTCAATGGTTTCTGCCTTAATATCTAGAGAATCAAACTCAAGGAGGAGAAGCCATTTGTATCTTCTAAGATTAGCTTCCTCATTGGAGTTCCACCCTTTGGTAGTTCTTCTAAATATCCTGATTTTGATCTGCCAATTTTCTAGGGGGCAGCTGCTCCCAGTAGGCTCATTCCAGATTTTTCCTAACTAGCTCAGTAAAATCTTCTCTAAGCAACCACCACTTTTCAAATTTAAAACTATTGCTCTTTGGAGTTTGGTTAAGAACAGAGTCCCAGAGCAAAGGAGTGTGGTCACTACCACATCTGGGCAGAGCTCTACAACTATAAAGGGGAAATAAACTATCTAATTCTGTGTCACAGAAAATTTTGTCAATGGTGGACATAATCCTGGAGCAGCACTTCCAACATATCTAGCAGAACTGTGGGTTTTCCTTCTGACAGGGCAATTCTCAACTTTATGGGTAACCATTTTGCAGATAAAACAACTCTTGGGCTTGACACATTTATCCAAATGATGCCCTGGTTCCCCACAGTTTGTAGCAGATCACCTCAGAGTATGCCATAAGGCCCGAAGCAGGGGCAGGAGCAGTTTTCTGGATGTCCTATCTCTTCTTTTGCTGATTCTTGCCTTGAGATTTCCCACTGATCTGAGAGTCAGAACCACCAGCAGATTGATCTTGGGTAATTACAGGAGCCTGCCCATATTGTGCCCCTATTTCTGGCGGAGGTGGGCCGTACCACTGCCCAACCGGCGCTCCCCCCCATTGTGATAGGGGATATTCATTGGAGTTCCTGGTTCCTTCTCATCCTCCAGCCAGATGTGGTCTCTCAGGAAGCAGAAATAACCACCAGACAGCTCAATTGAAGCAGATTGCAAGCCTAATTTCAATCTTCTACAGGTTTCGGGGAGAGGTAAGGTAGGGGATCCACCTACTCCGGCTCCGGTGGCGTGCTAGTGGGCAGGAGTCCAGTCAAGCATTCCCATCTCGCAGCACAGCGTGGATCTCCTGAATTCACTTCTCCTTTCGCCCATCGAACGAACGCAATCGGCGGCTCACTGGGGTGGGGCATCCTGTGCTTCTCCGAGAAATCTCCTTCGAAGTAGATCCGTAGGGCTAGATTCAACAGCTCCCAATCCACATGATCCTTGCACATCTGAGCATACCTGCGCGAGTGAGAGAACGGATTCGGTCCCTCCTCGGCTTCCTCCCTCGCAGCTTCCTCCTCTGCTTCCCTCCATTCGCGCGTGCACCGGGTCCAGGAGAGAGCGCCATCACGATCCAGACGCCCGCTCCTCCATCTCCTCCTCGAAGTCTCCCACAAAGACACGGGCGCGACGGAGTCGAGCGGCTGGAGCATCCGGGAAGGCTTTGTAGACATGTGGGAGATTCATCTTGTACATCTGCCTGTCTTCCAGCCATTCCCCCGTGGATATGGCCGACGACTCCATGGGGCGCGCGAGCGGACTTGCTGAGGGGGGCAGGCGCGCCCGGAGTCAGGAGGCGGGGAGTGGCGGCGAGATCTATGGCGGCAGCGAGGGTGGAGGTAGTGGCGGGGGCGGCGGCGAGGGTGGAGGTGGTGGCGGGGGCGAAGGGTATCGCGAGAGTGGTCTTCTATTTGCCAATTATGTGAACTAAACAGTCAACATATAAAATAATTTAAATATATATACTCCCTCCGTCTAGGTGTGTAAGTCACCTTACGAAAACCAAATAAGGCTGGTCATAGTGGGGAGTAACATCTACTAGTATCATGCATATGATACTAGTGTATGATACTACCTCCATAGTGCATAGTAACATAAAGTAGTATCATAGACGATCATATTTATTGCCATGCATGACACAAAGTAGCATAGCATTTAACATGATATGGTATCTACCTATGTTACTCTAACCCTCTCTCTCCTCTTTAATTATGTGCCACATAAGCATGTTTGCTAGTCCCAAGTGCATGTTACAGGTTATGCTACCCCCACTATGGCCAGCCTAATCCCAAAACACTTAGGCATGGTACATTAACTCCCTCCTCGTTTCTTGTTTTGTGACATATCAACCAATAAGAGATGTGGGCTGTGCATGCTTTCAATGACTTGAGACTACCAAACATGACATGCAGTGGTTAGTTCATTGCAGGCAATGCTATTAATTAGCAAAGAGACATTAAGTTTTCTCGTTTTCCACTCCGCCTTGGTCGTGGTGCACAACGTAAGATGACATACACACCTAGAAGGAGGGAGTAATATAGTTAGAAGGGAAACATAATGAAACGCCCTCGATGCGGCTATATCTCCCACGTGTCGAAGCACGACTTAGAGGCATAACCGCATTGAAAGCAATGTCGCAAGTGAGGTAATCTTCACACAACCCATGTAATACATAAGGGAAAGAGATACATAGTTGGCTTACAATCGCCACTTCACACAATACATGAGTAAAACATTACATCATACAGATACAATCAAGGTCCGACTACGGAACCAAAATAAAAGAAGACTACCCCAAATGCTACACAGATCCCCGATCGTCCCAACTGGCTCCACTCATGATCACCTGAAACGAAACAACACAATGAACAAGATCTTCATCAAGATCCTCCTTGAGCTTGATGCGCCACCGCACGGTTCATCGGCACCGCAAACTGGTTTTGAAATATCTGTGAGTCACGGGACTCAGCAATCTCACACCCGCGAGATCAAGACTATTTAAGCTTAAAGGTAGGGCAAGGTAGTGAGGTGGAGCTGCAGCAGCGACTAGCATATATGGTGGCTAACATACGCAAATGAGAGCGAGAAGAGGAGGCAAGGCACGGTCGAACAACTATGATCAAGAAGTGATCCTGAACTCCTACTTACGCCAAACATAACCCAAAACCGTGTTCTCCTTCGATCAACCCCGAAAGAGACACTCACGGTTACGCACACGGTTGGTGTATTTTAATTAAGATCAACTTCGGTTTTCTACAACCGACATTAACAAATTCCCATCTGCCACATAACCGCTGGCACGGCTTTCAAAGTTCAAAACCCCGCAGGGTGTCCCAACTTAGCCCATGATAAGCTCTCGCGATCAACGAAGAATAGACCTTCTCCCGGAAGACCCGATCAGTCTCGAATCCTGCCACAAGACATTTCACAGCAATAAAACAAGACCAGCAAAGCCGCCGGATGTGCCGACAAATCTCGATAGGAGCTGCACATATCTCGGTCTCGTGGCACACCGGATAAGTCAGCCTACGAGTAAAACCAGCCCTCGAGTTGCCCGAGGTGGCCCCGCCGCTCGCTTCGGTTCGGACCAACACTCGAAGGAGCACCGCCCGGGGCTAAAATAAAGATGACCCTCGGCTCCGAAACCCAAGGAAAAAGGGCATAGGTGAGGCAAATGGTAAAACCAATGTTGGGCCTTGCGGAAAAGTCTTATTCAAAGCGAACTGTCAAGGGGTCCCATAAATCACCCGACCGCGTTAGGGACGCAAAATCCGGGAACATAACACCGGTATGACGGAAACTAGGGCGGCAAGAGGGAACAAAACACTAGGCATAAGGCCGAGCCTTCCACCCTTTACCAAGTATATAGATGCATTAATAATATAAGATATATTGTGATATCCCAACAAGTAAACATGTTCCAACAAGGAACAACATCTCCATGTTCCAACAAGGAACAAACTTCATCTTCACCGCAACTAACAACGCTTATAAGAGGGGCTGAGCAAAGCGGTAACATAGCCAAACAACGGTTTGCTAGGAAAGGGTGGTTAGAGGCTTGACATGGCAATGTGGGTGGCATGATATAGCAAGTGGTAGGCATCGTAGCATAGGCATAGCAAAAGAGCGAGCATCTAGCAAGCAAAGATAGAAGTGATTTCGAGGGTATGGTCATCTTGCCTGAAATCCCGCAAGGAAGAAGAACGAATCCATGAAGAAGACAAACGGACGAAGTCGAATGAATCCTCACAACTCCGGAACGGAACCGAAGCTAACGAGAAAAGCAAACCGGAAAGAAGCAAACAACATAGTAAACAACCATCACATGAACATGGCATGATGCACAATCAAGTATGATGCATGTCCGGTTTAAATATGCATGGCATGGCAATATGCACAAACAACACTACAAGTTAAGTGGAGCTCAATATGCAACGGGTTGCATATTGACAAAACACCACAACAATTATTTAGTTCACTCTTGTTTAGGCTACCCAACAATATTAAATGTTATTAAACATGGCAAGAGGTGAAGCATATGAAACTAACTATTTAGGCAAGATTAAATGAGGCCGGAAACAACGAACAACAATTCCGGAAAATCCCCATATGCAAATTATGGATTCGGAACAGATCTGACCTAAAGCATATTTTAGAGTTGTTAAACATGCAAAGTAATGCTACCATGTTAAACTAGGCATTTTTCTACCCCATTTACATATATAATTTATTTAAAATGGAGCTACGGTTATTTAGTTATGAAATAAATCATTTTAGCATGGCAATTAAGAAAATTAATGCAAACAACAATTATTAAACAATTAAATGTTGTTATCATGATGCGGATGACATGAGCAAGATTATGCAATATTATGAAAACGTTGACAAGAGCATTATGAAGCATTATGTCACCGTGGTGGAAGAAAGGGGTGCCACGGCAACGAATCCGAAAATGGTGCCACGGCAACATATCGGTCCCGATAACTCGATTGAGATATCGGTGCAAAGGAAAGCGTGACGGAAGCGAGTCATGCAAGATGGTGGGGTGTTCCCGGTTACCGGGTTCCCACGGAACGGTGGCATGGCAAAAGAAGGGCATCGCAAGGATGATTCGATCAGGGTCGGTCATCTCGGTGGTTATACCTTCGAAGCGTGCAATCGGGACGGTGCTCGTTCGGTGTAAAGTAGAGGAAGTAGACGTTCTCGCAATGATCGTCGAGGGAAGTAGTCGTACACGGCGTAGGGGGAAGTCGTTGTTCACGTTCGATGGTAGTGGTACATCTCGTCATCGGAAGTAGTTGTTCATGTCCCGTGGATGTTCGGGTCCACGGGTCTTCGAGGGTCGACGGTAGTGGTTCACGCTCGCTTTCAAGATGTTCGGTTCGACGGTAGCGGTACTTGAAGAATCCCGAACGGACTTGGCGCCTTCGCGTAGGGGTACTTGACGCTTCCGGAGACGACGGTAGAGGTACTTGGTGTTTCCGGTTCGGTGGTCGCTCGCGCCGTAAGTCGTGGTACTTGTCGGTCCGGTCTTGGCGGTGTAGATGTATACGCTGTCGGGTACTTGTCGCCTCATCGAATGTAGTTGTACATGAAGGACTCGATGAACCGAAGGGACTTGGCGATCCAAAACTTTTCCTGTTCGGTAGGCATCGTGACAACAGCTCGAGGCCGAGGCCACGTATGGGCGCGCCGGATCGATGGGGACGACGATGAAGCACAAAGCAGGGAGTAGCAGAGGAACTAGGCGCGGGAGGACCGAAACCGAGGCGGGATGAGGCCACAGGCGCGGGCGACGAGCTGCGGCCGGCCTGGACTCGCCGGGCACGGCTGGAGGCGGCGACGGCTCTCGTTTTAGAGGAAGCGGCGGCAGAGGCGCAACAGCAGGTCGACGCTGGGCGAGGCGGCGCTGCACTTGGCGCGATCTCCTGTGGGGCGGCACGGCGAGGAGGAGGTCGGAGGCGCTGGTGACTCGCTGGAGCTCGGACGGCCGGAGGACGCAGGAGGCGGGATCTCGCATGGGCGCCCATGGCGACGAGGAGGAGCTCGGCCAACGGGAGCTCGACCAACGGGAGCTCGACCCCGCGAGGAAGATGGCCTGCAGGCTCGCGGGAGGTGGTCGCCAGCGACGAGGTTCACCGGGGCGACGGGTCACGAGGTAGAGGAGCGCTCGGGCGTGGGACGGAGGAGATGCAGCGCGGGGCAGGGGAAGAACGGTCGAGGAGGAGCTGGAGAGGCCAAGGGGAATCGGGCGCAGGGGGTGGAGAAGAGAGGCGGCGAGGTGGAGAGAGCGAGGGAGACGGGATCGAGGGGAAGGAGGCGACGAGGGGATCGGGCAGCGATGTGGTGGCGCTGCGGGAGGACGAGGGGATCGGGCAAAGCTCTCCCTCGGCTAGGGTTAGAGGACAGGGGCGGCTGGGCCATGGGCCTTGGGAGGCCGCGGGCCTGGAGGGAGGCCCAGGAGGAGGAGAAAGGCCAGGGGCCGGCTGCGGGAGTTGGGAGGCCCAGGAGGCCGGCTGGGCTTAGCTCCTCTCTCTCTCTCTAATATATATTTAGCAGAAAAATAAATAGAGAGAGACAAAAGAACGAGAGGGTTAGGGAAAGAATTTGGACATGGGGATTATTTTCCCGGACTCATAAAAATATGAGGAATTTAACAAAAATGGCCCGAGGGTTTTGGTGGAACTCCGGAAAAATGATAGAATAATAATGACGAGGTTTGGAGACCAAACTTGAAGTAGAAAGGGCATTGGAATTTAATATGCAAGTGTGTTAAGATCAATTCCAAATAAATGGAATAATTATAATATAGCTCCCTAATATCGGGAGGATATGTTATAAAGAGAAGTCACCCTTCCCTCGATTTAAATGGACCGAGAAATCCATGCAATTTATTTAGAAGAGTTTTTAAAAAAATTAATGAATGATGGCATGATGACATGATGCAATGCAAAAACAAAACAAACCACACGACAAAACTCGAAACCCCGAAGGCAATCAAGCTCCGTCTTGGGGCGCCACAACACTCCACCACTACGAGAGGATCTCGCCCCGAGATCTAGGATGGCACCGAGAAAAGCGGAAGAGGAAGAGGTAAAACAAAGTTGCTTCTCCGACAAACGAGTGACACCAAAGAACCTTGAGAGGTTGAGCAAATGAAAGAAAGAAAACAATGAAGATGAAGAAAGTTGAAAACACTCTGTTAGAAAAGAGGAACAAGGGATACGACGAAAACCAAGAGGTTTAGTGATAAGATAGATACTGAAACCACTCCGGTTAAAACTAGATAGACTAGGAATACGATTGATAAAATTTGGGCAGCACTCCGACTGAAAATGGAAGGAATTAGAATCATGAACTGGTCAAAATGAAAGCACATGGATGAGACTCCGGTTAAAAGAGGAAAGATAGACCCAACACTCCGGTTAAATGGATAAGCACGAAAAGAACTTGATCTTGGCAAAACGAGATGATGGGTGAAGAGAGCAACATCACAATGCCTCCGGAAACAATGCATGATCGATAGAAAGTTGGAATGAATAGAACGAAGAATGAAACCAACATCTTCCACCATAAATAGCAACAATCCTTAGGGAAAGCTTTAGGTGAAATATAGCCCAAGACAACTCCAATGGAGAGATTGATGGATTTAAAATACCTCATTCTTGACAACATGTGAATCATGAAACACGAACTCAAATTATCGAGAATGACATAACACCACCTCAAATGATAAGGTAGAACGAATTGCACTTCGGAATGCAAGGGGACGAATACTTGAACTCCTCAAAACAAAACATGTGTTGAACACCATGCTTATTTTAGAGTAAAGCTTGACGGATCTTAACTCCGCGAGAAATCTTGATGAACAATTGGAGAAATGAAAAAGAATCCTTGACGAACCATCCTGAAGAAACTCCAATGAAGAACTCCGGTAAGAAAAGGATGATAAAAGAAAGAGAAGTTGAAAACACAAGGTGAAGCCTTGCGGTGATAAGATGAAGCTTCGCGATGAGATAATACAGAAAACTTGGAGCTCCGGAAAGAAAGATGAACAAATGAAATCAAGAATTTTTTTATGAACCTCCGGAATAAGGAATTGAATTTACTCGATGAAACAAGAATAAGAATTACATTATGCTGATCCTTCACCAATAAAATTGATGGCAAGCAACGGATTTGGCATACTACTTATTCTCGTAGAAAGGATTAAGATAGATATGGCGCAAACTTGAGAAGGTATTGATGGAACCACCGGTGGGATTGAAACAACAAATGAATTGATATGATAAAGAAGGAAGTGAAATCTTGAACGAACCACCGTAAGAATTAAAAATGAAAGTAGCAAAGGCACAATTCACCGGGAAGAATTGGAAAACGAATAAAGATGCTTGACAAAATTTAGATACATTAGAACGAAGAGATGACGAACTGATTGTAGAATACTTGAATGATGCACCGGTCAGATTTGGAGAACAAGAGCTGAACGCTGGAATGGATAATTCTGAGATGATGGGCTCCAAAGAATCAAACTGAAAAGACTCCTGAAATGCTCCGGGTGGGTTAAAAGAATTCTCACAATCGAAAATAATTATGAGAGGATGGCATCAAACTAGAACCAAGAATCTTGAAGAGAATGGAGCAAGATTTAGGAGAAACTCTTCTTCGGTCTTCAAAATTCGAGAATGACGACGAGAAACACCACCATGAATTGTTGAAGCACTCCGGAATGAAAATTAGAAAGGTTGAACCAACAATGAAAATAATTTGAAAGATCTTGGAGAAAGACATTTGACTGATGATAACTCATTCTTACGTCAAACTTTGCAATGAATTTGGGAATAGCTCTTGAAAAAAATTAGAAGAGTTAGGTAAGATCCTGGGAAAAAACCTGTGGGTTAGGGCCCACTCAAAAGAACCACCGTTGAACAATTGCTTGAAATAGATATTGCACCGGTAGAATTAAATGGCTAGAATGAGATAGCAATCTCGAAAGAACTTGAGTGAATTGAGAATGGAAACTAGAATCTTCTGAGATATCTTCAACACTCCGGAACAAATGAATAGCGAGAAGTGGATGATTAGGGGGCACCGCATGAGAAAGCACTTGAAATGATGAAAAGAATACGATCAACACGAAAACTTGACTTAAATCCACCGGAGAAGAAAATTAGAATGGAACAATGATAAGGTAAAAGCTTCCTTAGCGTCTTCATGAGAAATCACCGGATAAGAGCATTAAAGGAAAAGAATGAAGAAACTTCACTCAATATAATGGATACTTGATTAAGAAATCTGAGTCCTTGAAGAAAAAGGGTGGGAGGGCGGGAAATCAAAGGCAACTTAGGTCGGATGAAACGAACACCGTTGAGAAAAAGCTTAGAATTGATCTCGCAAATGTTGAAATGATCGAATCCACTTGAAGAGAAGCACGCCGGTTGAGAAAAAGAATTAACATGACAAGCTCAAGGATCAAGAAGGATTAGTATTCACATAGCAATATGAGAACACCAATTAGGAAAGGTATGGAATCAACACTTGACTTCAAGCAACTCAATACCACAAAACAAAACAAAACAAAGGATTTGGCTTGCAGTAAGCCGAACAAACACATGATAGAGATTTCGCCAAAGTGTTCGTGGTGGGGCCCACACGGACACGACGATAGCGGACGCCACGAATGACAAACAAGACGCCCCGAATCAGCATAGCCAAGGATTCTTTAAAACGCCTCACACCATCAGAATCGACCGTGAATGGGCGGACCACTAAACTTTGAACCCCAATCTCCAATCATACATCCGCCGGAAAGATATCCCGTAAGCTACTAGAATTCCCACCTATAAACTCCGAAACTTTCTGGTTATGCAATCTGGTGTTGGGGATACAGGGACACAAAATATATCACCCAAACTAACAATACCTAGATCCAACAGATCCATCCTTCAACACATAACCAAGAAATCCTCGAAATCGTGGTACCTCGACCTTCAAAAACATCCGTTATACAAGTCATGGCAATATTCCCGACTCGCCACAAGATCGGGCTATCAGGTTATCTCACCAACAACTGCACAAAAGAGATTTCGATGTCGGTAAAACTCGTATTCCAGAATCGCAACGATAAAATTGTGACGACAACACCTCGGAGCTCAACTCCCCGGACACCGCCACAACCCCTAAATGTCGAGGCACCAAGAACAATGTTCTCGCCACAAAACCATCGAACGATTCCAAGATACCCACGTGATCCTAAAAAAATTTTAGTGAAATTTGAGGAGAGAAAAGTCAAAACTCTACGTCAGATACCTCACCAGAGCGATTTAAGGACCGAGGAGTAAAAGAATCCTACTCTCGATATATATAATCCTAAGACTCAAAACATTTTCCATTCTAGACTCAACAACGCCAGAGAAACAATCAAGTAGGGGCTCTAAGTCGGGAAGGCTCGATTACCAACTTATAACGCCTCGATGCGGCTATATCTCCCACGTGTCGAAGCACGACTTAGAGGCATAACCGCATTGAAAGCAATGTCGCAAGTGAGGTAATCTTCACACAACCCATGTAATACATAAGGGAAAGAGATACATAGTTGGCTTACAATCGCCACTTCACACAATACATGAGTAAAACATTACATCATACAGATACAATCAAGGTCCGACTACGGAACCAAAATAAAAGAAGACTACCCCAAATGCTACACAGATCCCCGATCGTCCCAACTGGGCTCCACTACTGATCAGCTGAAACGAAACAACACAATGAACAAGATCTTCATCAAGCTCCTCCTTGAGCTTGATGCGCCACCGCACGGTTCATCGGCACCGCAAACTGGTTTTGAAGTATCTGTGAGTCACGGGGACTCAGCAATCTCACACCCGCGAGATCAAGACTATTTAAGCTTAAAGGTAGGGCAAGGTAGTGAGGTGGAGCTGCAGCAAGCGACTAGCATATATGGTGGCTAACATACGCAAATGAGAGCGAGAAGAGGAGGCAAGGCACGGTCGAACAACTATGATCAAGAAGTGATCCTGAACTCCTACTTACGTCAAACATAACCCAGAAACCGTGTTCTCCTTCGATCAACCCCAAAAGAGACACTCACGGTTACGCACACGGTTGGTGTATTTTAATTAAGATCAACTTCGGTTTTCTACAACCGACATTAACAAATTCCCATCTGCCACATAACCGCTGGCACGGCTTTCGAAAGTTCAAAACCCTGCAGGGTGTCCCAACTTAGCCCATGATAAGCTCTCGCGATCAACGGCGAATAGACCTTCTCCCGGAAGACCCGATCAGTCTCGAATCCCGCCACAAGACATTTCACAGCAATAAAACAAGACCAGCAAAGCCGCCGGATGTGCCGACAAATCCTGATAAGAGCTGCACATATCTCGGTCTCGTGGCACACCGGATAAGTCAGCCTACGAGTAAAACCAGCCTCGAGTTGCCCCGAGGTGGCCCCGCAGTCGCTTTCGGTTCGGACCAACACTCGAAGGAGCACCGCCCGGGGCTAAATAAAGATGACCCTCGGCTCGAAACCCAAGGGAAAAAGGGCATAGGTGAGGCAAATGGTAAAACCAATGTTGGGCCTTGCTGAAAAGTCTTATTCAAAGCGAACTGTCAAGGGGTCCCATAAATCACCCGACCGCGTTAGGGACGCAAAATCCGGGAACATAACACCGTATGACGGAAACTAGGGCGGCAAGAGTGGAACAAAACACTAGGCATAAGGCCGAGCCTTCCACCCTTTACCAAGTATATAGATGCATTAATAATATAAGATATATTGTGATATCCCAACAAGTAAACATGTTCCAACAAGGAACAACATCTCCATGTTCCAACAAGGAACAAACTTCATCTTCACCGCAACTAACAACGCTATAAGAGGGCTGAGCAAAGCGGTAACATAGCCAAACAACGGTTTGCTAGGAAAGGATGGTTAGAGGCTTGACATGGCAATGTGGGTGGCATGATATAGCAAGTGGTAGGCATCGCAGCATAGGCATAGCAAAAGGGCGAGCATCTAGCAAGCAAAGATAGAAGTGATTTCGAGGGTATGGTCATCTTGCCTGAAATCCCGCAAGGAAGAAGAACGAATCCATGAAGAAGACAAACGGACGAAGTCGAATGAATCCTCACAACTCCGGAACGGAACCGAAGCTAACGAGAAAAGCAAACCGGAAAGAAGCAAACAACATAGTAAACAACCATCACATGAACATGGCATGATGCACAATCAAGTATGATGCATGTCCGGTTTAAATATGCATGGCATGGCAATATGCACAAACAACACTACAAGTTAAGTGGAGCTCAATATGCAACGGGTTGCATATTGACAAAACACCACAACAATTATTTAGTTCACTCTTGTTTAGGCTACCCAACAATATTAAATGTTATTAAACATGGCAAGAGGTGAAGCATATGAAACTAACTATTTAGGCAAGATTAAATGAGGCCGGAAACAACGAACAACAATTCCGGAAAATCCCCATATGCAAATTATGGATTCGGAACAGATCTGACCTAAAGCATATTTTAGAGTTGTTAAACATGCAAAGTAATGCTACCATGTTAAACTAGGCATTTTTCTACCCCATTTACATATATAATTTATTTAAAATGGAGCTACGGTTATTTAGTTATGAAATAAATCATTTTAGCATGGCAATTAAGCAAATTAATGCAAACAACAATTATTAAACAATTAAATGTTGTTATCATGATGCGGATGACATGAGCAAGATTATGCAATATTATGAAAACGTTGACAAGAGCATTATGAAGCATTATGTCACCGTGGTGGAAGAAAGGGGTGCCACGGCAACGAATCCGAAAATGGTGCCACGGCAACATATCGGTCCCGATAACTCGATTGAGATATCGGTGCAAAGGAAAGCGTGACGGAAGCGAGTCATGCAAGATGGTGGGGTGTTCCCGGTTACCGGGTTCCCACGGAACGGTGGCATGGCAAAAGAAGGGCATCGCAAGGATGATTCGATCAGGGTCGGTCATCTCGGTGGTTATACCTTCGAAGCGTGCAATCGGGACGGTGCTCGCTCGGGTGTAAAGTAGAGGAAGTAGACGCTCGCAATGATCGTCGAGGGAAGTAGTCGTACACGGCGTAGGGGGAAGTCGTTGTTCACGTTCGATGGTAGTGGTACATCTCGTCATCGGAAGTAGTTGTTCATGTCCCGTGGATGTTCGGGGTCCACGGGGTCTTCGAGGGTCGACGGTAGTGGTTCACGCTCGTTTCAAGATGTTCGGTTCGACGGTAGCGGTACTTGAAGAATCCCGAACGGACTTGGCGCTCTTCGCGTAGGGGTACTTGACGCTTCCGGAGACGACGGTAGAGGTACTTGGTGTTTCCGGTTCGGTGGTCGCTCGGGCGCCGTAAGTCGTGGTACTTGTCGGTCCGGTCTTGGCGGTGTAGATGTATACGTTGTCGGGTACTTGTCGCCTCATCGAATGTAGTTGTACATGAAGGACTCGGCGAATCCGAGGGGACTTGGCGATCCAAAACTTTTCCTGTTCGGTAGGCATCGTGACAACAGCTCGAGGCCGAGGCCACGATGGGCGCTTCGGATCGATGGGGACGACGGCGAAGCACAAAGCAGGAGCAGCAGAGGAACTAGGCGCGGGAGGACCGAAACCGAGGCGGGATGAGGCCACGGCGCTGGCGACGAGCTGCGCGCGGCCTGGACTCGCCGCTTGCACGGCCGAGGCGGCGACGGTGCTCGCTGACGAGAGGAAGCAGGCGGCAGAGGCGCAACAGCAGGTCGACGCCAAGGGCGAGGCGGCGCTGCACTTGGCGCGATCTCCGTGGGGCGGCACGGCGAGGAGGAGGTCGGAGGCGCTGGTGACTCGCCGGAGCTCGGACGGCCGGAGGACGCAGGAGGCGGGGATCCTCGCATGGGCGTCCATGGCGACGAGGAGGAGCTCGGCCAATGGGAGCTCGACCAACGGGAGCTCGACCCCGCGAGGAAGATGGCCTGCAGGCTCGCGGGAGGTGGTCGCCAGCGACGAGGTTCACCGGGGCGACGGGTCACGAGGTAGAGGAGCGCTCGGGTGCGGGACGGAGGAGATGCAGCGCGGGGCAGGGGAAGAACGGTCGAGGAGGAGCTGGAGAGGCCAAGGGGAATCGGGCGCAGGGGGTGGAGAAGAGAGGCGGCGAGGTGGAGAGAGCGAGGGAGACGGGATCGAGGGAAGGAGGCGACGAGGGATCGGGCAGCGATGTGGTGGCGCTAAGGGAGGACGAGGGATCGGGCAAAGCTCTCCTCGGCTAGGGTTAGAGGACAGGGGCGGCTGGGCCATGGGCCTTGGGAGGCCAAGGGCCTGGAGGGAGGCCCAGAGGAGGAGAAAGGCCAGGGCCGGGCCAAGGGAGTTGGGAGGCCCAGGAGGCCGGCTGGGCTTAGCTCTCTCTCTCTCTAATATATATTTAGCAGAAAAATAAATAGAGAGAGACAAAAGAACGAGAGGGTTAGGGAAAGAATTTGGACATGGGGATTATTTTCCGGACTCATAAAAATATGAGGAATTTAACAAAAATGGCCCGAGGGTTTTGGTGGAACTCCGGAAAAATGATAGAATAATAATGACGAGGTTTGGAGACCAAACTTGAAGTAGAAAGGGCATTGGAATTTAATATGCAAGTGTGTTAAGATCAATTCCAAATAAATGGAATAATTATAATATAGCTCCCTAATATCGGGAGGATATGTTATAAAGAGAAGTCACCCTTCCCTCGATTTAAATGGACCGAGAAATCCATGCAATTTATTTAGAAGAGTTTTTAAAAAAATTAATGAATGATGGCATGATGACATGATGCAATGCAAAAACAAAACAAACCACACGACAAAACTCGGAAACCCTGGAAGGCAACTGAAGCTCCGGTCTTGGGGCGTCACACATAAGCTGGACCTGGCATTCCTATTCTTATTATATAGAAAAATAGAACAGACCTCTGCGTTTTCTTAAAAAAAATACATAAATTGGGCTGCCAAAAATAAAACCTCGGATGGGAGGTCCATAGTCCGGTCGATACATGACGGCCCTAAGAAAATACAAACAGGCCTATGGACCTCCCATCCGAGGTCGTGGGCTGCGCACGTTAAAAATAAAAGCCTAGACGGGGCAGCCCAAAACCACATCCAACACTTGCCAAAACTTTGTCCCTCGTTTTCTCTGCGTTTCGCACACTCGACATTGTGTGGGCATTTTGACTGTGCATCATATGAAGATGTGCTATGCATGAATGCTGATCAGCATGATGTTAACTGGCTGGTAGTTCCATTTTCGACCATGAATAAAACTTCCAACATGATGTTAACCCTGTTTGAAAAGGTCGTGTTAATATAAATGATCTGCCTCTAAAAGTTGCAGTTTCTTATCTGAAACTGAACTTGCGGTTTCTTATCTGAAACTGAAACTTGCGCTTTTCTCTCGAGAATCACACTGTCTGCACTTTTATACTCCTATGAAACTACATTTTTTAAGTGCTAAAAATAGATCTCTAGAATTCATAAAATACTTCATATGCTCAATACTGCAAATCTGAAATTCAAAAGACATTCATATCTAAAAGTAATCTCAAAATACACAACACAAAACACAATTCACAACCTGCAAATACTGACAACCCTAAGCTCCTCCTGACAATTCACAACCTGCCCGACTATTGGGCTGGGGGGGCAGCCCCCTCCTATTCCTCGGTGGCAGACAGCCGCCTTGTGAGACGATGTGAACGGCGAGGGAGACGATGGCGGGGAAGCGTCGTTGGGCCAACTGCTTTTCTCCTCTTGTAGTTGGGTTCGGTCGATGAAGACTCCACCGGCTCGCTCTGGCAGGACACCCTCACAAACGACACCTTGTAGATGCTCGATCCTTCAATCTCTGGTGGATGCTCCATCTGGGATCGACATCCCACCACCGCTCCCTCACGATCGGATTCGTGAATCTGTTTGCTCCATGGCCCGAGGAGCAGTTTCTATGTACTCCGCGCGATTCCTCCGGAGTATCGCCGCCTTTTCGCTTCGCTGCAGATATTTGGCCATGGATGTCGCTGTTGCCGCTTAGTTGGTCCTTGTTGTCAAACCAAGACTGTATCTCCAACATCCTAGCTAGCTTCACAGTGGTCGCCGTCTCACATCCTCACGCATCGTTGTACCTCCATCGATCTACTTCTCCACAACACCTTCACTACCGCGGTGGTTTTGAATGGTCGCCGGATGTCGCTAGGTGGGCGGCGGAGGCCGGATCTGCCCACACTACGGTAGCAAGGAAGAAGGGTCGAGGCCCTCCTCGCCAGCGGTGCTTGGGAGAGAACGGCAAGGCAGGCTGATCGACGCACCCAAAGAGGGTAAGAGCCGTCGCCGAGGACGTCCGCGTGAACGTTGCACCTTCTCACCTTCCCGGCGGAGAGGATCCGCTGGATCTATGACCAGCGGTGAGCAGAGAGAGAGAGTGTGTTGCCACCACTGTCGTGTTTAGATCTGGAGAGGCCGAGACAAGGTGAAGAGAGCAACACTAGCAAGCAAGCGCGAGGCTCCTGCCTATATAGTGGAGTAGTACTAGTTTTCTTTTGTCTACGGAGCTGACTTGACCTCGCCAATGACTGCCGAGTAGTCTTCATGCACGTGGCCCGAGGCGCAGCTTGTCGCTATTTTGATATGAAGCGCCAGATTATAACATATAACACGAAAAATGCCACTTGACAAGAAATCATAACCTCACCGCCCAAAGGAGACAACATGAATCCCGACGGACAAACTAGACGAGGAACAAAACTCAAATTAAAGATAAACTCATAGAAAAGGGGTCCGCCGACAGATGTCCCATTAACATAGCCGGCTTGACCTAGATGGCAGCCGAGTAGTCACTGTCGTGCATGTGCCCTCAACGACTAGCCCAACTCAGTTGTCGCTGTTTAACCCTCACAAAGGATCCGCACATGACACCTAATTTTGCGAGATGACAAGAAACCGTTTTTTAGATTTCTCACCACAACTACATCCATGTACAACACAGCCTGCACGATATGTAGACGATAGCCAATCCAGGTGTGTCTGCTGGAGTTTGGTCACATGCATCGACGAACCGATCTTCCGTGTCTTGCGGGATCGCCCGAGCACCAACGTAGTACTACAACACTTTCTAGTACTATCGCCGCCTCCCTCTTCTATTAAGTCACCCGACTTGCGGGCCGGGAGTGTGCCTATGGTCGGTTCTCAATTGTCGCCCCACATGTGTGTGCGAACGCAATATGACGCTGCTCCATTCGGAGGGCAGCGTGCTGCACCGACCGACCGCCTGGGGTGAGACGCGAACGCGACGGGCGTGCTGTATACTCCGTACATGTGTACCGCCGTTTTCTAGACGCTTTGCTCCATGGCGCGGGCGCAATCTATGGATACAAAATTAGTATACTGTATACTATTTAAAAGTCGAGGGCGTGGCTTTTCCTGCGCGGTAGGCGGCGGGGCAGTTCCGCCTAGTCGGTTCGACATAGACGCGAGAAGACGAGGTAGTAGGCTTATGCAAACGAGGGCTGTGTGATTTGACAAATGAAGTTATCATTGGACAGGTGGGGCCCGTGATTTAACTTGCCATTATCATTTTAATCAAGGGCGCCACGACCGGCGTGAGTCTCCGATTCCCGACCACCTCCATACAGTGTGCCTCTCCCAATGCTCCACCATGTAGTAGAGGCTGGCTCTTGCATAAGAGCCCACTTCTCCAATTTTTCCTTGCCTCTTTCCTCCACATATGCAAAATGCCATGTAAAGCGCACTATTGTACTTACTTGCTCCTACATAGTTTTAAGCTTGCCACATAGGCATAAAGTCCGATGTGGCAAGTTAATCAAGAAGAGAGAGACTAGTTTGGTGACCCAAGGAAGAAACGGTGCTAAGCGCTGTACCTAGGTGAAAAGACAATTTTGTGTCTATAGCTAATTAAATGAAGCAAACTTAGCAACACCATTTCATTGGAAGAGGTCACCCTTGGCAAATGCAATAATACTAGTATTTGGTCCCATAATATAAGAATGTTTTTGGCACTACACTAGTGTAAAAAATGTTCTTATATTATGGGACAGAGGGAGTACGAAGAAAGAGATAGAGAGGAGTAAAAAAGTACACTTATAGCCAACCTTGTTGTAGTATGAGTGACTAAGTGATGACTATTTATGACATGCCAACATTAGATAGCCTAACGCACCGTGTTAAATCTCCAAGGGCGCGACCGCCCGATCGACGCGACGGTCATGGTACGCGCGACCATGATACGGGCTGCTGGCATCCCTTGGATCTGAGATCAAATGGTCGCATGCTAAGTTGCTGAAAATTCGCAGAATAACCCTCCAGGATAGGATATTCACCCATAGGTCTAGAATCACGCCATGCAACCGTTCGATCTCAGATCCAAGGGCTCTCGGAAGCCCGTATCATGGGAGAATGGAAAGCCACTACCCTGCCGTTCGCATGCTGGCAGTTCGCTCCTACTCGTCCCCGCACGTCCTTTAATAGTATGGCGGTTCGCTCCTAGTCGCCCCGTCCAATCACATTACGGCAGTTCCACTAATCACCCCCCTCCCAAATCCATGGCGTCCCAAATCTCCCCGGTCGGCGGTGAGTACAAGGTCAGAACCATCACCGATGATGAGTTTGAAGTCATCTACACCCATTCTTCCGTGATGGTGAAAGGATTCCTTTCTCGCTTCAGACGCATGTTCGAAGACTCAAATGATGAGTGGGTCGCTGGGCTAGATGTTGAGTACACCACAGTCCTGGGATGAGAGAAGGATCTAAAGGACGAAGAGAGGAAGAAGCCCGCCGTGATCTAGGTTTGTGTGCATGAATTATGCTTTGTCTACCACATATGCCATGCCGACGTTGAGTGCCAGGATTTTAAGGACTTCCTCGAGAGCAACCTAGTCAAATTCGTTACTGTAGACTTTGGTAACGGCAAAGAAGTCCTGTGTTGGATAGGCCTCGTTGTACGCAACACCTTCGACCTCCAAAAGAATAGGCTGGTCTCCTCTCGTCAGCCTTCAATGCTGACCCTGGCAGGAGCCATGGTTCATCCTTCGTACAGTAAACTGGAGAAACCTCCATACACGTTTCATCGTCATGCATGGCAGCGGAATGTACTAGATATAGACCACATCCACTACGCTGCAATGGATGGCTACCTCTGTTTCAATATCTACAAGGGTTGGATGAAGGGCAACAGCCAAGTTGGCGGTTCAAGCAAAGAAGTATCGGCCAAGAGGAAGAGGGACAAGGATGAAGTTGAGGACGTGGACGAGGACTCCGAGTAAGGTGGCAGTGTCGTTGCTCCTGGTGGTTCTAATTCAGTGTTTACCGGGATAGTTGCAAAGTTTAATTTCAGGTGTGCTTAATTTAATTTGAGGGGTGTGTTGTGCTGAGCCCCCAAGAGAAATATGTTATGTTTCTTCTTGTTACTTTAACTCTTCAAAGACGTATATACTAGTATTTCTTACATTTCATCTTTTAGTTGGTATAGTACTACCACTGCTTTCTTCACATTATATACGCATAATATATATGGCCAACATCATATAGCCAGCAGTTTAGTTGTCAAAGAATTTTAGGGTGCTTAGTTTTGTCAAAGGATTCTGTGGTGCTTAGTTTTATTTGAGGGTGGGTTGTGCTGGACACCATTATTGTGACTATCCTTTTAATAGTACTATATGCATAATTTGCCACCAGCGCCTCTATATGTACCACCTTTTTTAATTTCAAGTTTTGCTCCAAGGCTCAATCCATCGATACTACTGATGTACAAAAGTATACATTTCTTAAAATGCTAGAGGGCGGGGCAATCTAGCTTGGTCGGTTTCACGAGAGGCGAGGGCCTTTGGGATTTGATGGCTCATTATCGCTGGAAGGCGGGCCTTGTGATTTGACTGTCAGATAAATGCGCCACGACCTGATCGAAGAGGAGCAAAGAATCGTATGGTATACTCAAGTTTTCCATCGAGTAGTATCGCTGACGAGGAGCACGAAACACGCCAGCCCAGTGCCATATGGCGATAACAAATGATCTAATTTGATAGTCATCTCATTGTTAGCATTGTTCTATTCATTCCCTAAAAAAAACCATTTTACTATTCATGCCTCGTAGAGAACGAGACATGTGCGGCGAAACACCCGAAGCGAAAGATGAAACACAACAGCAAAACATGAAGGAAGATTATCACCCCAAATGATCTAATTCGCCGCGGAGTCGTAACTCCTTCTTCATCGCTTCCACGACCTCCGTCTCCTTGCGCGTCTCCTCCGCCATCTTCTTCATTCTGTCCATGACGCAGGATTTCTCGATGCGAGCCTTCACCATCTGTTCCACGGCCGCATTACGTACCTTGACAGCAGCCGGCTGCTGATGCGGAGCTTCGCCAACTCCTCCTTCTGTTCCATGACGAGGGCCTGCAACATCTTCATCGAGGAACTACTATTCTCATGCAGCTTCTTCCAGCCGGCGTTCTTCTCCTTCAACAGGTCGATCTCGTGGCAGAGCTTCGCCTTGTCCTCCTGAAGTCGCAGGATTTTGCCGGTCACCATCTTCTCCGAGGCAATGCTCTTCTTCAGCCACATCACCAAGCCGGCAGTCAACTCCCCCTGCTGACTGAGCTCAGCGGGCATGTCATCGAGGCTCTCCTTCAGCAACTCCATCAAGCCTTGGATGAACTCCTTATGCTTATTGAGGTGCTTATTGAGCTGATCGGGCATGCCGCCGAGGATAACGACTCAGCCCGCCCGGCTCGGCATGTTCGCCTCAGCGGCTAGGGCGCCCCGGGAGCCATCGCCGCCCGTGAGAGATCTTTCGAGGCCTCTGCGTGGCGGCGAGCCCTCTTTTTTCCACAGCCTTGGTTGCCGCTCCCTTGTTACGAGTAGTTCTCGACCCAGAGCTCGCTCACCGCCATGGCAACGACGGACGAAGAAGAAGCACTTATGAGGAGGAAAGGTAGAGTAATTTTCGGCTAGGTAGTTCCCCTTTTTATAACCTAAGTACTAGCACTAGTACTAAGACCTGCATAGTGGGAACACGTTCAGGTTTGGTACGTACTAGTAGGTGTGAGCAGGCTTTTGAATGTGATGGGAACAAGGTAAAGATTAATTGATGGTTTTGGTTTCGAGGCCCGAAATGGCTCCCGATGAGTTTAGCGGAACATAAATTTCAAGTACTACACTGCTCAAATGCGTAAATATTATGTTACTCTCAAAAATTGGCACAAATACGAAGGAGACCAATGGAAGTACTACTTAGCAACCTACGATTTAACTACTCGCATGCGCGCAGTGGAGTAATAATGTGTTTCTTCCGCCCTCACGTCCACTCAATTTGCATGCGCTGTATTAATTGACCATCAATGAAGTGAACGAATTTAAACGCGTCAAATTATCACATGGGGTGGATCTTGGTACAAAATTGCGTCCGCCCGTGTACCCGCGTGTGCGTGTGAGGGAATGAGTGCGTGTGTGGCGTGCACATCTGTCGGAGTAAATGACCACGGGTAGCCTAGCCGACTCCCCCTGGGACTTCTAAAAAAATTACAAGCCAATCAAGCTATCCAACATCCAAGACGCAGGGCCGCCTTCCCCCGGCCTGCTGCCCGTCAGGCCGGATGTCAGGAGGCGGCCCGGTCCCAAAACCTGCAGGAAGAAGGCCACAAGAGGGCCGGCTTCCAAGAAGCCGGCTGCCAGAGGGCCGGCTCCGCGAAGCCGGCCACGAGAAGGCCAACTCCCCAAAGTCGGCCTTCCAGCAAGAGGCCAAGGCCACACCCTTAGAGTCTGCACCCACATAACGGTGATGAGACGGGGCGTGACTACAGTGAAGCCTGCCACCCCCGCATCCCGGAGCGCGCGTGGCTACAGTACACCGTACGGGGTAGCCATCACCCGTCCGGCGCGGCACTGTTACCGTGTTGACAATGACATCACCCACGACGGGCTGTCAGTACGACCCGCAGGCGGCGGGCCCTCCGTCGAGAGAGATGCCCGAGCGGCTCGGCCTCCTCGGTCGGCTCGAGATATGGCCGGCTTCCCATAGCCGGCTTGTCCCCCCCCCCCCCCCGAAGGAAGCGCCTCATTAAGGAGACAAGATGAGGTGAGGCTACAGTGATCGCCGCAAGGCGGCGGCACTGTAGCCATGCTTACCTCGACAAAGCCCTCGCCATCGATTGAGGCAACAAGAATTCAGCCCCGACAAGGCCCCGAACGGTAGGGCCAGCTTGTCGACCCGAAGCCGGTAGCCAAGGGGACCCACCAGTCGGCGGGCCCCAGCGGTCATGGAGAAGCCGGCGAGCGTAGACACTGACGGCTATGGCCCGCGCCCAGCCGGATTACCATTGTACCCCTGGGGGGTAGGCCTATATAAACCCCCCAGGGCACCCATGCAAGGGGTTGATCTCTTAGAGTTTTAGACACCACATAGAGGGAAGAGGAGAGCTAGCCGCCCCTTCTTCTTCCTCTCACCAACAGCTCAAGGAGCCACTTGTAGCCACTTGTCCATCTAGTGATCATGCGGAGACCCCGCAGAGCAGCAGCAGGGGTGTTATCTCCACGGAGAGCCCCGAAGCTGGGTAAGATTCGCCAAGGCATGTTCGCCTCATCCCGCTTCTGTGCACCGCGACGCCTTATTGGCTCCCACTATGATAAGCCACCCGCTGGCATATGTTGCACCTACCACCGACATTTGGCGCCCACCGTGGGGCCAGTGCACCGTCGTCTGAGACCTGCTCGACGGAAACCTCTTCCTCCTCGCTGGCGTAGCCAGCCCGCACGCCTGATGGCGCTTGCCCCGACAAGGCTGCAAGGCGTCACCGACGCTCAAGACGGCGAGCTGCCTCGCCGACCTTCTTGGCGAGGCTCGCATCTCCGACGAGCCCGCATCCGACGCGGGCACAGGCTGCCTCGAGAGCCACCTCGCCGCCTCCTCGACCAACTCCACGTCTCCAGTGAGCTCGCTGCGGATTTGAGTCGGTTGGCTCCACCGACCGATGCTTGTCGACTCGACACAGATCACCGATGCTTTCCCCACCAACGTCGTGATCTTCAACGACCCGCTCCCCCAAGCCGACAGCTGCTGCAGCGCCATCACCGAGGTGCTGGTCATCAGTCACGGCGGGGCCTCTAGCGAGAACGCCCACGACGCCCTGCAAGCGGCGCTGCACGACCTGTCCGGCCCTCTCCTGGCCGATGCCGACGCCGAGGCACTGGCGGCACGCCGCCGCCCACCATGCGGAGGCCCACCAGCGCCAAGTCGATCAAGGCCGCTTTTGGCACGCCGCCCCGACGGGCTGCCGAAGTCGGCGTCGTTAAGAAACGCGCGCGCAGCTATCGCCGACATGCTGGGAGGGACCGCCCGCCACGCCACACCTCGAGAACCCACGCGCCCAGCGGCAGAGAAGAGCTTAACGGACTAGGGCCGGACGAGCTCCCCTATATGGCTAGGCGCATCCAGCAACTGATTGGCGCGACCGTAGAGCGGCATGAAGACAGCGCCCGCCGAAAGCCCTCCCCCGCGCTGAGAGCACGGTGCGACGTCACGCACGGCGACTGCGGGCGACGCCCGCGCACGGCGAGAAAAGGAGTCGGCTGCCAGCTGCAGCCGAACCCGGATCTCCATCGAGCGTGACGCAGAAGGTCGTCCTCGAGCCGTGGAGCGGCGAGGCAACCCGCCCCCTCCTCCGCCTCGCGGGAAAAAATATCCCACCCCGCCGCCTGTCAGGCATCCAACTCTCAGCGGCCGACTAGGCCGCAGAGAAGGAGTTGGCGGAAACGACGCCCGCCACCGGATCGACCGCCTAGCGCGATCCCTGGCGTTGGAAGAAGAAGACGATGTCGGTCCGCCTTGCTTCGGCCCCCGCATCCGTGACGAGCCCTTCCCCAAAGGGTTCTCGCTCCCAAGAGACACGCCCAAATACAACAACTCTGTGAAGCCGGAGGATTGGATGATCGACTACTCTACCGCAGTCAGCATAGCGAACGGCAACAGGTGCGTTGTTGTGAAATATGTGCCCTCATGCTTCGTGGCACGGCGCTAACCTGCTCAACAGCCTCAAGCCGCATAAAGATCAACAGCTGGCTAGACTTCACCGAGGCCTTGATCCGCAATTCACCAGCCGCCACAAGCGGGCTCCCAAGCCTGCATAGCTCTCCTTGCGCATAAGGACCCACCAAGTCAACTTGCGACTACCTCACGCTAATGAAGTTCCGCAATTCCTGCGAGGGGTGCACGAGGTTCAAGCCATAGAGTATTTCACCGCCGGTGCCGAGAAGGCACCTCCTCAAGCACAAGCTTTCTACGATGAGCCGACTACCTCGGCGAGCTACTAGTCATAGCGACAAGTACGCCACCGCTGACTCTCGATGAAGACCGAGCCCGTGGACGCCCGGAAGGTACTCAACCCGTTTCCCAAAACGCCGGGTGGCGACTTCAACCGACGCTCGTATTCGTAACGACAACAAGCGCAAGGGCTCAATGCCGCCCGCCAATCGGCAGGTGGCTACCGCTGAAGACGAGTAACCCGAGGGGCGGCCCGCGCCAAGAAGCCGAGATGGCAGGCGGCTTGGCAGCCGCTTTCTCCTACGAGCAGGCCCGCGACACCCCATGCAAGTTCCACAGCGGCGCCGGTTGCCCAACCATATGACCCGGAAGTGCCATCGCTCACCCGAATCACCAAAGGCGAAGGGCTGGTGCCGCCCACCACCGGACAGCCACCTCCGCTCTCAACAGCCGCCGCCGACCAGCGGTCGGGACCCTCCAAGACGAGTTCCCCAACGAGCATGCCGCCTACGTCGTCTTTACGAGCCAGCCAGAGGAGCGGTGCAGACGGCGCCGACAACACCAAGAAGTCAACACGGTCGCCTCCAACAACCCCGAGTACATGCATTGTCGAAGGTTTATCACAGAGCCGGGCCGACCACCCGTAGGTGATGCCGCCCCGGCTCTTATGCGTTGGTTCGGAGGCAACCCTAGCAATGACATGTGCTTGCTGCCCGATTCTCCCGCGTACTAATAGACGGCGGGAGCAGCATCTACATCCTGTATCGCGACACCATGGAGAAGCTGAACATCAAGGCCAAGCACCTCATGCCAAGCCGGACCGTGTTCCATGGCATTGTACCCGGCCTGTCATGTTCACTAATCGGCAAATCAAGATAGATGTTCTCTTCGGAGATAAGAATCATTTCCGCCGAGAAGCAATCTGGTTTGAAGTGGTGGACCTTGAGAGCCCCTACCATGCGCTGCTTGGGCGGCCTGCTCTGGCCAAGTTCATGGTTGTACCCCACTACGCCTACCTCAAGATGAAAATGCCAAGTACCAAGGGCATCATCACCATAGCCGCATTACAAGAAATCCTCCGAAAGGCCAGCAGCCAAAGAGCCGGCTAGCCGAGTCCCTTGTGATCGCCAAGAAAAGAGGATATCGGACCGAGTCGTGGCCATGGCCGGCAAGCAGCCAGCCCTGTCCCCTGACCCCAAGGAATGTGATGCCCAAGGTTCTTTCCAGCCGGCCAAGGAAACAAAGAAGAAACCTCTGGACCCAGAGCACCTGGAAAGGTTTGTCGTCATTGGGGCCAACCTGGACAGCAAATAGGAAGGCGAGCTCGTCGATTTCCTCCGTGAGAATCGGGACATCTTTGCATGGTCCCCCAAGGACATGTCGGTGTTCCAAGGAATTCGCCGAGCAAAAGCTACACGTCCGAGCGGACGAAACCAGTCACAGCCCCTCCGCCGCTATCGGAGGAGAAGAGAAGGATTGTAGGAGAAGAGATAGCCCGACTCGGGCGGCCGCTTCATAATGGAGGTGTTCTTCCCAGAATGGCTTGCCAACCCGGTGCTCGTGCTGAAGAAGAATAACAAGTGGCGCATGTGTATAGACTACACAAGCCTCAACAAAGCTTGCCCAAAGATCCCTTCGCCTTGCCAAGGATTGATCAAGTGATAGACTCCACAGCCGGATGCGAGCTGCTGAGTTTGTTGGATGCCTACTCGGGCTACCACCAAATAAAGTTGGACCCAACTGACCGCCTAAAGACCGCCTTCATCACGCCATTCGGAGCTTTCTGTTACCTGACTATGACATTCGGCTTGAGAAACGCCGGTGCCACTTTTCAGCGTTGCATGCAGAAATGCCTCCTCAAGCAACTCGGCAGAACTGCCCACGTCTATGTAGACGATATCGTGGTGAAGACGGAGAAGCGTGGCACTTTATTAGAAGACCTCAAGGAAACATTTGAGAACCTGCGCTGGTTTCAGATCAAGCTCAACCCCGAGAAATGCATGTTCGGAGTGCCAGCCGGCCAGCTTCTAGGCTTCCTGGTCTCCGAACGTGGCATTGAATGCAACCCAGTAAAGATCAAAGCTTACCGGGTGCCTGGCCTCCCTGAACCGCTTCATCAGCCGGCTCGGAGAAAAGGCTCTCCTCCTCTACCGACTCATGAAGAAACCCACTCACTTCTAGTGGAACGACCAAGCTGACCAAGCTTTTCATAAGCTAAAGAAGATGCTTGCCACACCGCCTGTCTTGGCGGCGCCGACTGAGAAAGAGCCCATGCTCCTTTATATTGCCGCCACCAGCCGGGTGGTCAGCGCCGTCATCGTGGTCCAGCGCCCAGAAGAAGGCCGAGTTCAGCCAATCCAGAGACCGGTGTATTACTTAAGCGAAGTATTGTCCACCTCGAAGAAGAACTACCCACATTACTAGAAGATGTGCTATGGCGTGTACTTCACCGCCAAGAAGCTGAAGCCCTAATTTCAAGAGCACCCCATCACGGTCGTATGCACCGCCCCGCTCGCCGAGATCATAAGCAGCCGGGACACATCCGGCCGGGTGGCAAAATGGGCCATTGAGCTGGCCCCTTACACGATCTTCTACCAGCCTCGCACCGCCATCAAGTCCCAAGCATTGGCCGATTTCCTCGCCGACCGGCCGAGACTCAGACCGCCGCCGCCCCGACTCTACTCATTGGCGGATGCACTTCGACGGGTCCAAGATGCGCACCGGCTTGGGAGCCGGCATCATCCTCACCTCTCCCAAAGGCGACAAACTCATATACACATTGCAAATTCACTTTGCTGCCTCCAACAATGTGGCCGAGTACGAGGCACTCATACACGGGCTCCGGCTAGCCAAAGAGATCGGCATCCGCCGGATCCTGTGCTATGGTGACTCGGACTTGGTGGTCCAGCAGTCATCTGGCGACTGGGATGCCAAGGACGCAAACATGGCAAGCTACCGCTTCTCGCTCAGCAAATCAGCGGTACTTTGAAGGATGCGAAGTTCTCCACGTGCTATGGGCCGACAACGAGCAAGCGATGCCCCGCACGAATAGGATCAACTCGACAAGCTATACCAACCGGCGTCTCTCTCCAACGCCTCCTCAAGCCGTCTATCAAGCCATCTCCAGAATCCGACTCCATCTTCGTGCCGCCTAACCCCGACGCAGCCGGATTCGCTTGGGGAGCCAAGCAGCGCCCGGGACTTCAATAGGCGGCTCGGGACTGCCATAGTCGCATGGCCCGGACTTCGTAACCCGCCCGAGGACTACGGTAGTCGGCCCGGATCGATCAACACCATAGGCGTGGCCAATTCCAGCCCTTCACCACCCAGCCCACCCGCCCTGCTTGCGAGCTGTGGTTGGCTATAGAAGAAGTCACAGCCCATCATGGGCTCAGCCCATCCTCAACTTCCCGATAAATGAGAACCTGCCGGTCGACGAGATCGCTGCAAGACAAGTCCAACGCCGAGCCGAGCATATACAATTGCTAACAGAGAGATCGCCGACGCAGTGTCACTAGAGTCTTCCAGCCACCGCCGAGCCGAGAAGGGCATAGCAATCCTCAAGGACATTCACCAAAGCACGCGCCCACCACACAGCCTCAAGATCCTCGCTACAAAGCTTTCCGCCATGGATTCTTTTGGCCGACTGCGTTGGATGACGCCAAGGAGTTGGTCAAACATTGCAAAGGGTGCCAAGTCTTCAGCTCCAAGCAACACCTGTCGGCTTCGGCACTCAAGACCATTCCCTAACTCGCCTTTTTGCCGTCTGGGACTCGGACATGGTGGGCCCATTCAAGACGATAGCTACGCGGCATGACACACTTGCTTGTTGACGGGATAAATTTACCAAGTGGATCGAAGCAAAGCCGATTAAGAAGCTGAACGGGCCAACTGCCGTGACATTTTCATCGCAGACATTACAACTCGGTACGGCGTGCCACACAGCATCATCACCGACAACGGCACAAATTTTGCCAAGGGAGCATTGGCACGTTTTCTGCGACGCAGGCATCCGACCGACCTAGCGTCCGCTGCCCACCCACACCAAACGGCCAAGTTGAGCGAGCCAACGGCCTCATCCTTTCCGCATCAAGCCCCGCTGGTCGCGGCCGCTTAGAGCGCTCGGGCCGCTATTGCCTCGACGAGCTGCTGGCCGTCCTCCGAGTCTGCGACTAGCCCGAACAAGTCAACCGGCTTCACCCCTTTCTTCCTTGTATATGGTTCCGAGGCTGTCATCCCAACTGACATCGAGTTCGGCTCGCCTCGGGTGACCATGTACACGGAAGCAGAGGCCAAAGAAGCACGAGAAGACGACGTCGACTTGCTGGAAGAAAGCCGGCTGTTAGTCCTCAGCCGGTCCGCCATCTACCAGCAGGGTTTGCACCGCTACCATAGCCGGAAGGTCAAGCCAAGATCCTTTCAAGAGGGCGACCTTGTGCTCCGGCTGATCCAGTGAACAGCCGGCCAGCACAAGCTTGTCGGATTTCAGGTTTCGGCAGACCCTCTAGGTTCGAACACTGGGGTGCGCGCGGAGATCTCGCCCTCTACCTACCTGCACCTCGCTGCCTCGCTAGGATCTAAACTATGAAAGGAACAACGCAAGAGACACAGGGTTTATACTGGTTCGGGCCACCATTGTGGTGTAACACACTACTCCAGTGTGTGGTGTGGTGGATTGCCTCTTGGGCTGATGATGAATAGTACAAGGAAGAACAGCCTCGCGAGGGTCTGTTCTTGGCTGGTGTGATGAACTGCTATGGGGAGTTCAGTCGCTCTCTCTCTCTCTCTCTCTCTTTGGGTGCAGCTCAATATGCTGGATCCTAGATCCCTCTACCCTGTGGGTGGCTAGTCCTATTTATAGGCAGAGGCCCTGGGCCTCTTCCCAAATATTGAGCGGGAAGGGCGCCAACAATTGGCCATTTTGAAGGGGAACATCTAGTACACTTATCCTGACTAAAGTTGGTCCTTGCCTGTCAAAGGCTCTGGTGGTGACGTCGGCTTGGGCTCCACGATGACTTCCTTCCTGCCGTTGCGACGGTCTTGGTCTTGTTGCACCGAAACGGATGCCTTTCCTTGATGTTCTCACCTGCGCTTGCCCCCTTTGCACCAAAGAGGAAAGGATGATATCATGCTGGCTGGCGCCTCTTTGGCGCCCTTGGTCGTCATGGCTTGCGCCATGGGCACCTCGTGAGGTACCCCGCTTGATCTCTGCGCCTCGCGAGCCAGCCCGACGAGGCCGTGCACTCGACGAAGCTTCCTGTCGTCCACCTCATGAGGCTTGGCCCTCGCGAGGGTCTTGAGCTTGTGCCGATGAAGATGGGCCGTCTTTGGGCCACCCTTGAGCCACGCCGCAGGCGCAGCAGTAAGTCTGGTACCCCTGCCTCGAAGGCCGACAAGAGCCCCGGGCCCAAGGCGCGCTGGAATTGGCTGAGCAGAGCGAAGGGCAAGTGCGAAGGGTCATGGCCCTAACAGCCCTCGCGGCTCAGCGCCGCGTGGCGGTTGATTGACGGGCGGCCCTGTTTCACGATGCCTCGGCAACTTCACGAATTGACAAGTCCTCGCATGCAAAGCTGGTCATGATTACCTGCGATCATGGAGGCCGCGCGTTGGCCTTCCCTCAGCTATAAGTACGGACGGCGCCGCCCTTCCAGCCCATTCCTCTTGCTTCTCCCATTTCTCATGGCTCCGCCAAGAGGTTCTCGGCATGGAGAAAGGAAAGGCCCGCCAGTGGAGCCCCGACTCTCCCCACCCAAGCGCCGGTCGAGACTGTCCCTTGCAAACACCCCTGTGGCTCCTATGGTGGCTCCTCGCGGCCGTGGAGGTGATCTCCGTGAGGTGACGGGCGGCAAGTTGTCGGGGCGCGCTTCGGCCGCTGCTGACCCCCTAGGCCGTGCTTCCACTCGGCAGAAGTGCTGTCGGAGTTCGTTGTGTGGTCGGCAGAGCCGACCAGCACCCGGCTCCAGCTTCCTCGCTTCCTCCTAGGTGAGCTTCCGGACAGTGCCCCGGGCGGCCTCTGGCTTCAGGCGGATGGTTGCTGCAGCCGGGCTTCCCGGCTTCACCGAGGTCTCGCAGCCGGAGCGTGGCCCTGACCCGCGGCTGGCAAACGTTTGCCCGCGTGCATGGTCTGAGCCGGCGGTGCACCCTGCACTTCAAGTTCAATGGCAATGTCACCCTCTACGTGAGGGTGTTCGGGGAAGATGGTCACCGCGCTGGGTGCTGCCCTGAGAACGACGACCGCGGCCGTGGGCCCAGCCCCAGCGACGATGAAGGCGACAGCGCGCGCGTGGTCGGCGGCGCTCGGGGTTCATCGAGCTTTGACGACTCTTCTTCGGGCAGCGGCTCCTCCAGCGGTGGCCGCGATCAGCCTCCGCAACGCCGCGCCCGCCTGGAGGGAGGTAGATGGTATGCCCGCCGTCGCGCCTCGGTGAAGCGCGAGATGGAGTCTGCCTGAGCTCCGGAGGTAGTTCGAGTCTCCCCCGCGAGTTGGTGTCAGGCAAAGAGACAGTACTGTAGGGCCCCGTGGGGGCGTGCTTGGACTATTGATGTTAATTATCGTACTGTTTCCGCTATTTCGGTATTATGCCTTTGTGCCACACGCCTGCGCGTAGGAATTACTTAGCTCGGGGGCTGTCGTGGTCTTTGCTACCCGAGGCCGAGGCCTCGTCGAATGCTTCATGTCCCGCGAAGGTTAGTCTGAGAGGTAGCTCCTGCCTCACTGTGGAGGCGATCACCCAGGTCCTGTTCATGTCGCGGTGCCCGTGGGCACGAACTGAGGGGTGCTCCAGTAGTGGACCCGGTAGGGAAGCCTCAAACGTTAAGGGCAGTAAACGCCATGAGGGTGCTCAGCGCTGCTCCCTCGCGAGACTTGTGCGAGAGAAATCGAGGCAAGGGAGCGAAAAGGCAAGGAGTCACAAGCCAAAGATGGCAACAACTTCAATAAAACTTCAAATGGGAATGAACAAGCCAACTGCAGAAAGAAAATGAGAAAAGCCGCGTCCGACACCTAATCTAGTCTTCGACGTCTTCTCACCAGCGCGGAGCTAAGTGCTGCCACTGGGGTGGGAGGGAGCCCCAGAGCCTGAGGCCGGCGCTCCTGAGACTCCGGGGCGTGTACAGCCCCAACTCATTATTACGTGAGAGTGTCACGGGCGGCAAGCTTCACAGGCATTGGCCTTCTTCACAGGCTCCGGGCCTTTCTCAGAAAGATGAACTTCACAGGCGCTTGCCTTCTTCACAGGCACCGGGCCTTTTCCAAAACGCAACAGCTTCATAGGCATTCGCCTTCTTCAGAGGCTTTGGGCCTTTTCCAAAACGCAGCGCTTCACAGGCGTTCGCCTTCTTCACAGGCTCTGGGCCTTTTCCAAAACGCAGCGCTTCACAGGCGTTCGCCTTCTTCACAGGCTCTAGGCCTTTTCCAAAATGCGGCGCTTCACAGGCGTTCGTCTTCTTCACAGGCTCTAGGCCTTTTTAGGGGTAAAACCTCCGGAGGTGCTGGATGTTCCACGCGTTCTGGACGGGCACCCCCTCCTGAGTCTCCAAGCGCACGGAGCCGGGCCTGGAAACATGAACAACCTTGAACGGGCCCTCCCACATGGGAGAGAGCTTATGCAGCCCCTCCCTGGAGAGAACCCGCCTGAGCACGAGGTCCCCTACCTCGAGAGTCCTGGGGCGGATGTTGCGATAACCAGTGTTTCCGGAGGGTGACTTATCTCGAGAGTCAGGAACCGCTTCCTGGTGCGATGCTAGGTCCGTGCATCGGCAGGCGAGGGGTTGCCTGGCGAGGTCCCCGCGTGCCTCTTCCCTCTCGCCTTTGCTCCCCTTTTTGCTCTATGTCTTCGGGTCCCAGCCCTCGAGCAGGTCTCAGTCGTCGCTGGTATGCTAGGTCGCAATGCCGTGGACAAGGCCAGAGGGTGAGGGCTAGAGAGCCAGTAGGATCCCATGAGTCGCGATGCTCAGGTACCCCCCCCCCTTTAATGTGCAAGCGGTTCACGCGGACGAGAGTGAAGAAGACACCGTGAGGGCCTCGCCTGGTGCTGCGCCTTGAAGGGATCCTGCAGGCTCTCCACAAAAAGAACAAGAGTCTGCTATGACAAGCGTCGGTCAGCCGTTGGTTGCTTTGGAGAGGTGACGAGGCACCGAAGGCCTGACGAGGTGGCACTGTGCGGGGCTGCCGTGGCCAGAGCTCAGCCATTCAGGTTTGTCGGCGTTGCAGGGACGGACCCATGCGCAAGCATCGTGCCGTTGGGGAGCAGCTTCATCAGTTGGTGTCAGTTGAGTAGGTAACTAGGTCAAGCACGTTAATCACGAAGGAGCAAGTTCATTTAGATAGGTGCAGGGAAGGCAGACAACGCTGGGTGTGGCCCGAGCGACTTGGGGATGATGCAGCCCGAGGGGCGCCCCCAACAAAGTAAGCTAGGAACATGAAGTAAAAGGGATACATGCCGCAGGACGGACCCACGCTGCCCGAATGATGCAGCCTCGGGGCGCCCCACCGGAAAATGAAACTTGAAGGATGTCACCTGATAACGTTGAAGACGAAGGGATGCTAAAGTAGCGGACGCCGTGGGCTGCGGAAGCCGATCTTCACGAGCCCCCAGGCCCAGGAGCCTCGGGAGGCTCCGGAGGCACTGGTGGCTCCTCACGGACCATCTCCATCTCCGCCAGGACTGCGGAACGCCTGGCCTCTTGAGCCTCCAGGATGCTCCTCATGAGGCGCTGGTACGTGGCGGCCGCGTTTGGCACGCCGTAGGGCATGCGAACGTAGCTGTGGGGTGGACCTTCGCAGCGCCCCACGCGTGAGGGCCAGAAGCGCTCCTGAGAGGCGGCTTGGTTGAGCTCTGGTATGTCGCTGCAGACGCGCGGCCCACCATCCTCGCCTGGATGGGGAGCTGCAGCGGGTAAGCGGCGACTGCCACTCATGACTCTTGACTCCTGCAACTCCTGCGTGATCTGGTTGACGAACTCCTGACGGTTTGGCCCTCCTTGCCTCGCTCCTTCCTGAGGGAAACGTGCTTTGAAACACGCCTCCAAGTGGTTCCCAAGCGCCTCCCTCGTGACCTTAGCAAGGTCAATGGCCCTCCAAGAGAGAGCCACTGAGCCTTGCTTGAGGAGGGCGCCGGGCGCGCCTTCCTATGCGACAGAAGGAGGTGCCCCCTGAACAGGCGCGGACCCTGAGGGGCCTGCCTCCTGAGGGATTGGGCCTGGCGATGTCTTCTTCTTCTTGGGAGTGGTCTCAGGGAGCCTCACGCTCCTGCGATCTGGGTCTTCAAGTGATGCGGCTTGAAAAGCTCGCTCCAGGGAGCACACCGCGTCTCTTTCTTCACAAGGCACTGTGATGACTCCGCCGCTCCCTGCCATCTTGAGGACGTTGTAGCCGTGATGAGTCATGTCCATGAACTTGGCCAGAGCTGGGTACCCGAGGATGGCATTGTATGGCAGGCGAATGTCGGCGACATCAAAGTCGATGAGCTCGATGGCAGGCGAATGTCGGCGACATGAAGGTGACAGGGAGGCGGACCTGTCCAATCGGGACTGTGGAGCCGTCGGTGACTCTGGAGAAAGGCTTGGTTGGGTGCAGCTGATTGTAAGGCACTTGGAGATTGTTGAATGTCTCTACGGACAGGACATTGAGCCCTACTCCGCCGTCGATGAGGGTCCTGGTGACTTGCACGTTGTTGATGATTGGGGAACAAAGCATCGGGAGGACGCCGGCTGTGGCCGCGCACTTGAGCTGATTCGCTGAGCTGAACGTGATGGCGCACGCTGACCACCTAAGAGGGCGTGTGGCTTCGAGCTTGGGGAGGACTGCATTCACTTCGCGGGCGAACTGCTTGAAGATGCGTTGAGAGGCTGGGGCTTGAGCTCCGCCCAGGATGCAAGCGATCGCGCGCGGCTCCTGGAAGCCCGCAGCCATCTCATCCTGATGATGGTCCTCGTTTCTCCTTGGCTGCGGCGGCAGAGGAGGGAGGCATGTGTTTGCTTGCGGGCGATCCTCGCGAGGCTGATCCCTCCAGCCTCCCTCGCGAGGCTGATCCTGCCAGCGATCCTCGCGAGGTCGGTCGCTCCACCCTTGGCGAGGGCCACGGTCTTCCTAGCGTCCTGCATTTCTTCCTCCTCCTCGGCCGTAGCCTCGATCGTTGCTGTCGGGGCGTCGACCGATCCTCCCTTCTCGGACGGCTCGGAGCTCTTGACATTCGTTGGTGTTGTGGGTGTGGAGGTCGTGGTAGACACAGTACCAGCTGCCCTTGGAAGACTCGGGCTGATCTCTGCCTCGCTTGGTGTCTGGTTCTGCCGCGAGCACGGCAGCCCCTTGCGCTTCACGTCCTTGGCCTTGGTCTTCTTCTCCTCTGGGTCTGTGGCTGGCAGCTCGAGGAGGGAAAGGCGTCCTTCCTCAGCCCTGGCGCACTTGGTCGCCAAGTTGAACAACTCCAAGGAAGTGCACAGATCTTCATGCATCGCCAGCTCCTCCTTCATCTTGACGTCACGCACACCGTCGGAGAAGGCTGAGATGATGGCCTCCTCGGTCACCTTGGGAATCTTGAGGCGTGCGTTGTTGAAGCGCTAGATGTACTTCTGCAGGGTCTCCCCTGGTTGCTGCTTGATGCGGCGCATGTCGCTCATGGCAGGAGGCCGGTCGCGAGTACCTTGGAAGTTGGCGATGAAGTGGGTGCCCATCTCGTCTCAGGAGGAGATCGTGCCAGAGCCGTGTTCGGGGAGCCAAAAGCGGCCCCGTCCTTGAGCGCCATGGGAAACCAGTTCGCCATGACCTTCTCGTCCCCGTTGGCGGCTTCGATGCCCAGGTCGTAGAGCTGGAGGAACTCCGCAGGGTCGGCCATGCCGTCGTAGCGAGGAGGTAGGTCTGACTTGAACTTGCCGGGCCACGCGACGCTACGCAGCTCGGTGATGAAGGCGCTGCAGCCTGCTGTGGCCATGGGAGGCCTTTGGTGACGAAAAGCTTGGTCTTGCGGGTCCCCATGCGCCACCGCTGGGAGCAGCGCGGGGTCTTGGCGTGCTGGAGCAGGAGCGTGGTCGTGACGAGCCGGTGCAGGGAGCACTCGGGCAGCTTCTTGAAAGCACAAGTGCTCCCTAGGTGGTTTTGGTAATTAATGTCAACATATCTCTTGTTGGACTAACACTTTTATCTAGTATGTTTCAGATAAGTTCAACAATTGATTGGCATGGACTAAAGGATGTGGGAACTCCTTCAAGATGCTAAGGACAAAGGATTGGCTAAAGCTTCAAGCTCAAGACTCTTCCTTTTACATTTAAGTGATCCAAGATCACATTGAGTCTATAGGAAAAGCCAATACTATCAAGGAGGGATGAGGGGTTGCTTAATGAGCCTCTTGCTTCATGTGCTTAGTGATATGCTCCAAAACCCTCAGCTATTTTCCCACTTCCACACATATGACCTAAACCTAAAGCCAAAATCGGTCTCACCGATTCTTCCAATCCGGCGCCACCGATTCCATATGTCATAGCCACTGCCACAAACCCTAGGCAAATCGGTTCTACCGATAGGGATCTCAGTCTCACTGAGATGGGATTGTAATCTCTCTGTGTATGTCCACTATCAAAATCGGTCTCACCGAGTTTGAGAATCGGTACTACCGAGATTACAATGCAAACTTTCTGGTTAACTTATTACCAAAATCGGTCCCACCGAGTTTGAGTAATCGGTCCAACCGAGTTTTCCTGACCAACTCTCTGGTTAGCTAATTACCAAAATCGGTCTCACCGAGTTTGTGAAATCGGTCTCACAGAGATTACGTTATGCCCTAACCCTAACCATATCGGTCCTACCGAGATGCAAATTAGTCCTACCGAAAACCCTAACGGTCACTAGGTTTACTAAAATCGGTCCGACCGAGTCTTATGATTCGGTCCCACCGAGATTGGTAAATTGTGTGTAACGGTTAGATTTTGTGTGGAGGCTATATATACCCCTCCACCTCCTCTTCATTCGTGGAGAGAGCCATCAGACTGAACCTGCACTTCCAAATTACTATTTCTGAGAGAGAACTACCTACTCATGTGTTGAGACCAAGATATTCCATTCCTACCATATGAATCTTGATCTCTAGCCTGCTCCAAGTTGCTTTCCACTCAAATCTTCTTTCCACCAGATCCAAATCCTATGAGAGAGAGTTGATTGTTGGGGAGACTATCATTTGAAGCACAAGAGCAAGGAGTTCATCATGAACACACCATTTGTTACTTCTTGGAGAGTGGTGTCTCCTAGGTTGGCTAGGTGTCATTTGGGAGCCTCCGACAAGATTGTGGAGTTGAACCAAGGAGTTTGTAAGGGCAAGGAGATCGCCTACTTCATGAAGATCTACCGCTAGTGAGGCAAGTCCTTCGTGGGCGACGGCCATGGTGGGATAGACAAGGTTGCTACTGTGGACCCTTCGTGGGTGGAGCCTCCGTGGACTCACAAGCAACTGCTACCCTTTATGGGTTGAAGTCTCCACCAACGTGGAAGTACGATAGCACCACCCATCGGAACCACGCCAAAAACATCTCAGATTCCAATTGCGCTTTGAATCCTCCAAACCCTTCCCTTTACTTTCTTGCAAGTTGCATGCTTTACTTTCCGCTGCTCATATACTCATTGCATGCTTGCTTGTTATGTATTGAAAAAGTTAAACTTGTGCCTAAACTCCACTTAAACTTTAATAAGGTTAAAACTGCAACTTTGGTACTTAGTGTCTAATCACCCCCCCTCTAGACACCTCTTCTCAAGATCCTACAAGTGGTATCGAGCATTGGTCTCCATTGCCTTGGTTTAATCACCATTGGAGGAAGATGGATGAGTCTACTTCGGGGAGTCTTAGTCATAGAGTGCCTATTCTTGATGGAGAGTATTTTCATGAGTGGAAAAATGAGATGCTTGTAATTTTCAATCAATATCATTTGAACAAGTACATTGCTAGCCCTTGTGCTCCTCATGTTGATCCTATGCACCCTACCCTTGATGAATCTATTGACATGACTAGGAATCTTAGAACTGTTAATCTTATCACTAGAGGCTTACCTAGAAACTTGGTTAGAATCTTTCCTACCTTTGAGTGTGCCTACACTATATGGAAATTTCTTGAGGAACGCTTTCCAAATTATTCCTTGAAAAACCTAGATGAAATTCTCTATAAATCTATTGCTTTGAGTAAAATAAATACTAGTGATCCTATGTTTGGTGATCGTCTATTTGAACTTATCGACCTTATGCGTGCCAAAGGAGATGTTGGAATTATTAGTGATATCATTTCCGAAGCTATAAGAATTCATATGCAAGATCATTGTCAAACTCGCTCTAATGAATTACCCTCTCTAGAATTTGATCCACCACATGACGATGTTGAACATGGATACTATTATGAGGATGATGATAGTGACTTCGATCTTGATGATGCAATGAGACATTTTGGTCTTATGGCAAATCTTCGGGGATATGTGTCTGGAGGAAAGGAATGGGTTCTTGATAGTGGATGTACCGATCACATGACCGGAGATAAAGACATCTTTCGTGAGCTTGCTGAAAATGATAGTCCTCGAAAGTTTGTCACTTTCGGTGACAACTCAAAGGGTAAGGTGGTTGGCCTCGGTAAGGTGGCCATCTCACATGATAGCTCCATTCAGAATGTCATGCTCGTTGAATCTCTTGGCTACAACTTACTTTCAAAGATCAGACTTGCTGATTTCGGTTTCAATGTCTTATTTACTGAAATTGATTGCCAAGTGTTTCGTCGAGACAATCATAAAATGGTCTTTACCGGTGTGCGTAGAGGTGATCTATACATTATTGATTTCACTAAAAAGGCTGAACCTAAAACTTGCTTGATTGCTAAATCCTCAAAAGGTTGGTTATGGCATAGACGATTAGGTCACGTTGGCATGAGAAACCTTGACAAGCTTATTAAAGGGAATCATATCCTTGGAGTTAACGATGTCATATTTGATAAGGATTGACTTTGCAGTGTTTGTCAAGCAGGTAAACAGGTTGGAGGAAGGCATCCCGTGAAGAACATCATGACCACAAAGAGGCCACTCGAGCTACTTCACATGGATCTCTTTGGTCCCAACTCCTACAAGAGTCTCGGTGGAAATTCTTTTGGTCTAGTTATAGTTGATGATTTTTCAAGATTTACGTGGGTGTTCTTTCTCGATGATAAATCGCAGGTCCAAAAGATCTTCAAAAACTTCGCTAGAAAGGCCCAAAATCAATTTGAAGTGAAGATCAAGAAGGTTCGCAGCGACAACGGAACGGAGTTCAAGAACGCAAATGTGGACACCTTTCTTGACGAAGAAGGATTTCACATGAGTTCTCGGCTACGTACACACCTCAACAAAATGGAGTTGTTGAGAGGAAGAACCGGACGCCATCGAAATGGCGAGAACGATGCTTGATGAGTACAAGACATCAAGCACTTTTGGGCGAAGCGGTTGAGACAGCTTGTCATGCAACAAATCGCTTGTATCTTCACAAGCTACTCGGCAAGACGGCATATGAGCTCCTCACCGTAACAAACCCCAAGTTGGATACTTTCGAGTATTCGCCCAAAGTGCTACATTCTTGATAAGCATCGCTGCTCTAAATTTGCTCCTAAGTCTCATGAAGGTTTCCTACTAGGTTACGGCTCAAACTCTCACACTTACTGTGTCACAACAATTTCACCCAAAGGTTGAAGAGACGGTAGATGTGAAGTTTGATGAATCTAACGGCTCGCAAATAGAGCAATTGCCAATTGATGTAGGAGACAAAGACCCTTCGGAAGCAATCCAAGACTTGTCTATTGGCAAGGTCCCTCCGACGGAGGTGAAGGAAAGTACCTCGTCTATTCAAGTGGAAGCTTCTACTTCATGACAAGGTGAACCAAGAGTTAATATGGAAGCATCCACAAGTGGGACACACCAAGATGAAGAAAACGAGGAAGTGCATCATCACGAACGTCAACAACCTCCTTCTCCACCACGACAAGAGAACGACAACGCCAACAATGAAGAAGGCCAAGAAGAAGAACAAGATGAAGAAGATGTTCAACGAAGACCCAAGCAAAAGCTTTCACGAGTTCGAGCAAGAATTGCTAAAGACCATCCCACGAGCAAATCTACAATGATATTCAAATCGGAGAATCACTCGCTCTAAAACTCGCTTAGCTAACTTTTGTGAAAACTATTCTTTCATCTCTAGAATTGAACCTATGAAGGTTGAAGAAGCATTGGAAGATCCGGATTGGATAAATGCTATGCATGAAGAGCTACACAACTTTGAGAGGAATCAAGTTTGGACATTGGTTGAGAAGCCCGACAACAACCACAACATCATCGGTACCAAATGGGTGTTTCGCAACAAGAAAGATGAAGATGGACAAGTAGTTCGCAACAAAGCAGTTCTCGTCGCCCTAGGCTACACACAAGTCGAAGGTATGGACTATGGTGAGACTTATGCTCCCGTTGCTAGACTTGAGTCCATTCACATCTTACTTGCCTATGCTAATCATCATGATATCACCTTGTACAAATGGACATTAAAAGTGCTTTTCTAAATGGTGAAATAGAGGAGGAAGTTTATGTTAAGCAACCTCCCGGCTTTGTCAATCCTAAGAAACCCAATCATGTTTACAAACTTCACAAAGATCTTTATGGTCTTAAACAAGCTCCTAGAGCATGGTATAAATGCTTGACCAAGTTTCTTCTTAAAAAAGGCTTTGAAATTGGGAAGATTGATTCCACACTTTTTACTAAAAGGGTTAATGGAGAATTGTTTGTATGCCAAATTTATGTTGATGATATCATATTTGGATCAACTAACCCTCATTTTAGTGAAAAGTTTGGGAAGCTAATGTCGGAGAAGTTTGAGATGTCAATGATGAGTGAACTCAAATTCTTTCTTCGGATGCAAATCAAGAAAACTAAGGAAGGTACCTTTGTCTCTCAAACAAAGTACACTAAGGACTTATTCAAGAAGTTCAATATGCAAGAATGCAAAGGTATGTCTACACCCATGCCTACTAGTGGACATCTTGACTTAACCAAAGATGATGAACTGGTTGATCAAAAGGTTTATCGCTCTATGATTGGTTCATTGTTATATCTATCTGCTTCACGTCCCGATATCATGCTAAGTGTGTGCATGTGTGCACGATATCAAGCTGCTCCTAAAGAATGTCATCTTAAGGCCGTGAAAAGGATAGTGAGATACTTAATCCACACACCAAATTTTGGCATTTGGTATCCTAAGAGGGCCTCTTTCGATGTTGTTGGCTATTCCGACTTGGACTATGCCGGTGACAAGGTTGATAGAAAGTCCACTTCGGGTACTTGTCAATTTCTTGGTAGATCTCTTGTGTCTTGGTCCTCCAAGAAACAAAACTCGGTATCCTTATCCATAGCCAAAGCAGAATACATTGCCGCTGGTTCATGTTGTGCTCAATTACTTTGGATGACCCAAACTCTTAAAGATTATGGGATATATGTGAAACATTGCTTTGCGACAATGAAAGTGCTATCAAAATTGGACATAATCATGTGCAACATTCTCGAACTAAGCATATTGAAGTTCGTCATCATTTCATTCGAGATCATGTTCCTAAGGGTGACATTGATCTTAAGCATGTTCGCACCGAAAAGCAATTAGCGGATATATTCACTAAACCTCTTGATGAGAAAGTGTTTTGCAGGTTAAGAGGAGAATTGAACATCATTGATGCTTCAAACTTGGAGTAGAAACTCCATTGGATACATGCAAGACATGAGCTTATGCCAAATCCTTGATATCTTACCTATGATGGAAATCTTATGTCTTGGATATATTTGTATCTTGCATGTTATCTAACTCATGTAGGTACTTGGTTGAATCAAAATCCATGAGATTGTAAACCACTCATATCTTGAGCAATCTCTACATCACCAAGTCTCTACACAAGGTGGTTGAAGCCAAGGAAGCACAAAACCATTTAAACATATCCTTTGACAAATTCTATGATGAGCTTCATGATTGTCATTTTTGGATACACAAGAGCTCTTCCTTGCACGAACTAACCCATGTAGGTAGATGGACTCAAATTCCAAGTGGTGCTCCAAATTCTTGATGAGCTACATCAACCCTGAGCAACCCACACAAGTTCAACTACATTGACGACATCACCAACCAAGGTATGTTATTCCATCTTAGAGAAGCTTTACTCCAAGTCATGAGTTAAAGCAACTCGACAAGATGTGAATACATCAAGATGCTTAAACGAAAAATGGCAACCGCATTTTGAGCTTAAACGATGAGTATGACCTATAATCAAGTGATCTCACTTGACTCCTAAGTCAATATACTCTAACATAGGTGACTTTGTCGCCGACCATCTCTAGATGAAGTTCTCGTGTTCTTTTCTGTGTTTTTGCATTCGACTTATGTATATGTGTTTCCCCTTTAAAAAAACAAAAAAAAACTTCATCTTGATTTCTTTCTGTTTGTTCTGCATATCCTGCATTCCAATTCATTGCAAATCTTTCAGTAAATTCCTTGCAAATCTTTGTGAGATCTTATTAGACAAGTGAGCTGAGGTGACAAGTGTTTTCTCTGCGATGAACTCGGTTATAACGATTTGTTATTTTCGGTCCAACCGAAAACATTCGGTACCACCGAAGCATACCACTCGGTGCCACCGATTTCACAACAGGAAAAACAGTTTGCCACTTATTCTGTGTTTCTTCTGATCGAGCTCCACTCAATGAATCTTGTCCTCTACAAGCATCACATTTTTATCATTGCTTTAGGTTGTGACTCAAGGATCAAACCCATTCACGACAAATTCCAGCGGGGGAGAAAGAGCTAAAAGTTTTCTTATCAAGCCCTTCTTGGAAATTGATGTCAAAGGGGGAGAGAGAGATCACATCAAAGCTTATCACTTAGAGAGATCACATCAGAGAAGGAGAGAGAGATCCTTCAAGGGGAGAGAGAGATCTCCAGGGGAGAGAATACTAGCTAAAAGTATTTCTCAAGGATCCCAGATGCTTGGTGTTCAAGAGGAGAGATGCCACATGTCTTCTTGAGGGGAAAGACATGTTCATAAGTGCTTATCTGCATCAGCTTGCATTATCCCTTTTCATTTATATCTTTCAGCTCTGATTTTTTGTTCCCTATCTTCTCCCAGTATCCCATGCTAGATTCATGGGGAGCAAGACATCTAAGGGAAAGAAATCATCTAAATTCATTGCATATCTTTACTCTTGGGGACATGTCAAATCCAATGTAGTACTTAGTACTCACTCTCTACATGTCATCCCAGTCTTGGTATTCTTGTGGTTTCTTTTGTTTGCTCTGGCTGTAGGTGCATCTGTGTTATCTAACCTTGTTTATGCAGGTTCATTCCATCCTAAGCCAACTCAAGACTACAAGGTAAGTATATGCATCACAATCATGTATATGAGGAATTGTTGCTGATGTACATACTGTATGCAAGAAGGACTCATGGGCATGAAGGTATTTTCTTTAATATTCTTTGCTCTGATGCATATGGCCAAGATACATGTAACACATTGCCTACTCTATCATGGTTATGCTATCACATGCTTCTATATTCCATATTCACATGATTGCATACATGTAGGGGGAGCCTATGCCTGTTACATGTCTTTCCAAAGCTTTACTTGTTATTCTTTATATCTTTATCTAAAGCTTTGATGTATGTTGTCATCAATTACCAAAAAGGGGGATATTGAAAGCACAAGTGCTCCCTTGGTGGTTTTGGTAATTAATGTCAACATATCTCTTGTTGGACTAACACTTTTATCTAGTATGTTTCAGATAAGTTCAACAATGGAGTGGCATGGACTAAAGGATGTGGGAACTCCTTCAAGATGCTAAGGCCAAAGGATTGGCTAAAGCTTCAAGCTCAAGACTCTTAATTTTACATTTTAGTGATCCAAGATCACATTGAGTCTATAGGAAAAGCCAATACTATCAAGGAGGGATGAGGTGTTGCTTAATGAGCCTCTTGCTTCATGTGCTTAGTGATATGCTCCAAAACCCTCAGCTACTTTCCCACTTCCACACATATGACCTAAACCTAAAGCCAAAATCGGTCTCACTGATTCTTCCAATCCGGCGCCACTGATTCCATATGTCATAGCCACTGCCACAAACCCTAGGCAAATCGGTTCTACCGATAGGGATCTCGGTCTCACCGAGATGGGATTGTAATCTCTCTGTGTATGTCCACTATCAAAATCGGTCTCGCCGAGTTTGAGAATCGGTACTACCGAGATTACAATGCAAACTTTCTGGTTAACTTATTACCAAAATCGGTCCCACCGAGTTTGAGTAATCGGTCCAACCGAGTTTGCCTGACCAACTATCTGGTTAGCTAATTACCAAAATCGGTCTCACCGAGTTTGTGTAATCGGTCTCACCGAGATTACGTTATGCCCTAACCCTAAGCATATCGGTCCTACCGAGATGCAAATCACTCCTATCGAAAACCCTAACGGTCACTAGGTTTACTAAAATCGGTCTTACCGAGTTTTATGATTCGGTCCCACTGAGATTGGTAAATTGTGTGTAACTGTCAGGACCCCGATTCCAAGTCACATCGATCTAGCCGGTAACACCTCATATCACTTTGCGGCCTCACGCACGGTATTCCCACGGGTGTCGCCTTACCATGGCCCGGACCGCTTATGCGTCTTTTGGCTCACGATATGATAGTGTCGCTAGCATCCATATGACAGAGAACCCGGCCGACATGGCTAGGCGTGAACCCAAAGCGCACTAACCCATGGGGACAGGCATACATGAATCACATCGAGCATGTCGGTCATCAACGATGAATTCGGCTGTAGCATTTGGGCTAACAGGACTCCGGTATCCCGGCTGTAGCAGGCTAGGCAGGACTCAATATCATCGCGACATTTCCTCAAGGGACAGACATAGGAACGGTGAAACACATGCCGCCAGTCAAGTGTCCAAGCAGAGTGTTGGGCTAGCAGACTCCGTGAACCGGGCAGAAGCGGACTACTATCGCCAGAAGCACTAGACTACATTTCCCCATATGAGAGGCTGCCAAGGATAAACAACTAGATTTTCGGATCCCACACATACCAAGCATTTCAAACATACACACAATATGCTCAATATGTGTAAATACAACATGGCATCACAACATAACTCTATGACTCAAATATTTATTCATTAGGCTCCGAGGAGCGAGATATTACAAACATGGGTCTCATGACCCAAAACTCAGAGCATACAAGTCAAAGCACAAGCGGAAACTAAACATGTCTCGAGTACGATAACTATAAATGAAAAAGGCTGGGAAGCCTGACTATCTACCAGATCCCGCCGATGGTACAAGATCGTAGCTGAGGTAACAAGCTAAACGTCGAAGTCCAAGCGGAACTACTAGCGAGACTGACGTCTCTCTGCAAAACATAAAATAAGCAAACGTGAGTACAAACGTACTCAGCAAGACTTACATCGTAACTAACTACATATGCATCATTATCAACAAAGGGGTGGTGGAGTTTGATCGCAGCAAGCCAGCTTTGACTCGGTGGCTATCCTGAACTACATCGCAAGTAACTCTTTTGAGGTGGCGCACACGAGTCCACATATTCACCATATCAATACACCACTATGGATCCGCTCCCGCCTCCCTACGAGAACGCCATCCATAGCACTCACGCTTATCTTGCGATTTTAGAGTATCCACTTTCACTTGTCTATGAACTATGCAAGGGTCCAAGTTTCCATATCCGAGGAATCCGGCTATTCAATAGATAATGATAACCCCGCAGGGTGTACTTATTCACACGCGCTCGCCACTTATCGCCTCAGACACGCCATGTACCTCGCAACCTTCAAGCGGAAGCCGGGCGAGGGAGTCGGCCACGACCGACTAACCACACAAGTCTCTCGTCCGTGTTTATCGCCTATTCGGGTTCCATCCGCAAGGAGATCCGGCCGGGTGTCGCCACGGCCCCAAATGATGTGTACTGGGTTCCAAGCCCACCAAACGGGCAGTGCTTGGCATACCCGCCATGGTGCCTAGTCTGTCCCAAGCCCACCTGATCGGGTGCCACTTGGTAGACTACTAACACTACCTACAAACACCGAAACTAGTTGCAACTCTTGGACAGAGATCAAGTTGATTAGTAAGTCGAGAGGGCACTTAAGCATTCCAATGTGTGGTAGTAACTGCTCATGGATCACCAACACGTAACTCAGTTCCTCGAGGACGGCTGCAATGAGACAACCCACCATGTACTCCTACATGGCCTCTCACCGCTACCTTTACCAAATCGTGTTCACACACTTAGCTCACACACGTGAGGACATGTTCACCACTTTCCAATTCATTCCCGATGAATCGACTCGACACAACTCTAAGCAATAGCAGGCATGACAAACAAGCATGAATGAGTAGGCACATCGGGCTCAAACAACTCCTACTCATGCTAGTGGGTTTCATCTAATTACTGTGGAATGACAGGTCATGCAGAGGATAAAGGGGTTCAGCTACCGCAGCAAGTAACACATCAGTCGTTGTTGTCCTAATGCAGTAAAATAGGGCAGGAGTGAGAGAGTGGGATTATATCAGAATGAACAAGGGGGTTTTGCTTGCCTGGCACTTCTGAAGATATTATAGCTCTTCATCGGTGTCATCGATCTCATCGTCGAACGCCGCTCACCGAGAGGGACAATTACCGCAACAGAGAGGAAACACAATCAATGCAATGCAACATTATGATGCATGATCATGACAAGGCAACATGCTGGTGTTTTGAGCTAATGCAGCTAGAAACAAAGTTAAATGAAGTTGGTTTGAACCCTAAGTTCAAATCCAAACTCCATATGTGAAATTCAAATGCCATTTATATGATTTGTGCTAAACAGCAGCTATAAGTTGTTCTAACATGCATGAAAATGGTACAGATGGATAGATTGGATTTTTCTGATCATTTTTCATATATAAATTATTTGATTTGGAGTTACGGTTGAATTTTTATGAATTTTAGAAGTTTATTCAATTTTCTGGAATTTTCTGTATAAGAATAAATCCAGTAAATGATTTATTGCATCAGCATGACATCACGGTGACGTCAGCAAGTCAATAGGCGCTGTCCAGGTCAAATCTGACCAGTGGGACCCGCTGATCAGTCTCAAAGTGAAGGCTAGGGTCACCGACATGTGGGTCAGTCAACAAGTGACGTGGCCAGTCAAACCGACCTGGGGCCTACGGGTTAGCACTAATCTAAACCGGAAATTGTTAAACTAAACAGCGCAGGGCCCACATGGCAGTGGCACTAGGGTTGGTTAGCGCGCCATTAGCAGCTAATGACAAGGCCACGCCGGCTCGCGGAGTTGAACGCCGCGAGCACACAAACGCGGCGGCGTCCCTCGAAAACGCTACAGGCGGCAGGATCAAGCGTTGAGGGCACTAGGGCATAGCCCTTTCTCCGCCGCATCAAGGAGCAGTGGAGTTGGACGCGGGGGTCGCCGTAGTCGACGCCGGCGACGAGGTTTGCGGCTGCCGTGGTTCGGTTGGCGGCGGTTTCGTAGCTACAGCGTGCAGATCGACTAGCTAACGACATATGCATGACATACGCGTGCCCACGAATCCGTTGGACATGGTGGTGTGACCAAAAGGTCGCCGGAATAGCGCTGACGACGAGCTCGGGCGGAGGCGAGCTTCGGTCATGGTTGGGGATGAGGCTAGCGGGCGCAAACGAGAGAGGGAGAAGAGGGGTCTGGAGCAGAATCTCACAACAGCGCTGCTTGGCGGTGTCGGGTGGCTCGGGAAGCACCGAGCGAGCGGCGGCGAGGGGGATCTCCAGCGGCCGGCAATGAAGATGTTGAGGATGACGATGATGTGGGGCGTCCGGTGGTGCGTGTGTCCTCGAGGAGGCTTAGACGACGGAGGCGGATCTCCTAGACATGCTGGGGAGGCTAGGCGGTGGAAGTGGCCGCCGCGAACGGCGTCGGTGGCGGCGGCTCTGTTCGGTCTAACTCGGGGAAGAAGCTAGAAAGCGAGGGAGAGAACACAGAGTGAGGGGAGAGGCAGAGGGGGCTGCGGGGCGTCTCCAGACGCGTCGGAGGCGCCTCGGTGGCAAGCAGGAGGTGGCTGCTTGGCTGTGGCCAAGAACGCGCATGCCGTAAGGCATGGGGAAGACGACGCCACAGGAGGTGGGCTGGCTGGCCAACCGGCCGGCTAGGTGGCTTTGTGGGCGCCAGTGATTGGCCCAGTGACTCTCTCTCTGTGTTTATTTAATTTGTTCTGCTTTTCTATTTATGCAAATTTGTTTAGATTTGGTTTTCAAACCAAATCATTTAAAAAAAAAAATCTGGAAATAGTTATGGGCTCTAAATGAAATTTTCCAGAGGCCCTCAACCAATTCCAAAATTGTTTGAGCATTTAAAAATATTTATAGTATTTAAATGCCCAAATGAAAATACCATATGATTTAATTCAGAGCCCAAATATGCCAAGGAAAAAATGTGCATCACCTCTGGTTACTGTTTACTGCATTTCCCATAAATGATGAACATTTTTGAAGGCCATTTGGATTACCGAAAATATTTTTAGGTTGAACCTATTTGAATTCCATTTGGTACTAGGGTTTGGACATCCCCATTTCAGGTTTAAATGAAATTTTAAACATGATGCAGCAACCAAGCTAGCACAAGTGCATTGCAAGGCTAGGGATGTGACAACTCACCCCCACTAAACAAGAATCTCGCCCCGAGATTCAAGACGTGAGGTGAGAGGAAAAACGGAAGTCACAAATCTATCACAATCTTCATGATCCATTTGCCCTTCTCGAAGATGTTGATTCATTCCATCATTTTGGTCTTGACGTCTTTGCTTTCGAGATCTTCACTCGACACAACAACAGAAAGAAGGGGGAAACCCTACAGGATTTACTCTTCTTGAAGATCGAGCAACTCAAGATCAGTTCATGGAGAGACGTAAGAACAACTCTTGAGTTGAGACACCAAACACACATCAGGAGGAATGGAAGAACAGATGACGGGGGGTTGATTTGGTGGGCAACAATTCCACGCTTAAGTAAAATGGTGCATGGTTTCAAAGTAACAAGGAGATGATTGCCATGATTCCATAACGGAACACCTTAGGAGAGGTGACTCGTAGAGTTATTCCCTTAAGTGGCAAAAAGAATTACTTTTGATCCATAGATCGTTGGAACTCTTTATACCAGCCTAAGGCAATTCACAACGATCGTTTGGCGGAGTGCAAAGGAATGGTACACCCGGACTAGAATGGATGATGTGGACTACCTTGTTGAAGACAACGCAATGGATGATTTTTGCTTATCATCGGAGGTGGAGGGGACCCATGGTAGGAACACTTTTGAGGATGACCTGAACAAGAATTACTAAGAAGGCAGCCGGTAGTGAAATGGCACAAGGATTTGTTCTTCAGAGCGACCCGACCTCAGACGGTCAAGCCTCGTGTTATCGTGCCATCCTCGGATCAAGTATGTCGGCACACACAAGACATCAATGTATATATCAAAGTGCAATCACATTTATAAATAACGAAAACTGATATATACCTCATAAGTCACAGCGAAACAAATAGTCGGGTGTGGAGTCCCATCAACGCCATCGGCAGGTTGAGTGTAGACCGTAACCCTGATCGTAACTCTTACTCGTCGAAGAAAATCCTGCAACATGATACGTTGCAGCCGTGTAGGTCAGACATTGAATGTACCGCAAGATCACAACATGAATAAACAGGTGGTAAAACTATACTATATGCAATTTGGCTTTGTGGCTCAGATCTGAGTTTTGTTTATGTAAAAGCTGATTTTATTTTCCCTACATCAAAGGAATAAATGAAGTCTATACTATGGAGTTTTCTATCATGACATGGTTCCGCCAACCGATGTCTCATAGCCCAAAATCATCATATGTTGCCCACAATTAAGTTATCAATCCGTGTTGAGAGTTCCAGATAGATCCAAGTCCAGATGCTCAAATTGTCCGTAATCGGGACACGGCTAATCGATTAGGTTTAAACCTCTGCAGAGGTTTGTACACTTTACCCGCAAGATTCGATCCTCTCTTTACGCTCTCGCACTTCAGAGTGTTTGAGAACAAGATGACCAAACATGGTCTTCCAAAGAGTTCCTCCGACCACCGTCCGGTACCCATCCAATCCTACCGTAGTTCTACATTTGCTAGCACCGCCCCAGCCAGAGTCACAACTAAGATCAACCAAGCCAGAGCCCATAATGACTTGCGGTTGCATGTAAGCTTCCGGCGTGAAGTATTCTTCCGCCTCTTTGAGTCTGGGTGAAGCTTTCCGCAAGATGTCATGGCGCTTCTCCATGCATCCCGCCAACCACTGGTTTCTCCAGGTGCCCACAACCGCCCTTCACCCAAAGAGTGTGTATTGAATTCTTGTCTTGAGTCTTGAAGTCTTGAGGCCTGCAGTCCTTGCAGATGCCATCATGGAGTTGTCGCCATTGACGAGAGTCCTCCTTCTTCACACCACTCGAAAGCACTCATACCAAACCCCGCCTACTATAGCGTAGCATTAGAATAAAATAACGTCCCGGGCTTGGTAACAGGGTGATGGGTTCCTACCTCATGCATAATACTCAACTACAAGAATTTCAATAACACTACTGAGGGGTGGTTGCAAGGGTGCCACTAAATGCAATAAAACATAGGTATGAAAACATGGTCAAAGTGAACTTGCCTTGTTGACGATCTTCGAAAAAACTAGGGTTTCGTAGTAGCAATCTTCGCACTCCGGAAATTCTACCGAGGCAAACAATAACTATAATAAGCACATAGCATAACATAACATAACAAAGTAACACACCAAAACCAACAAAGCAAAACCCAAAGGGAAAACTTAAAGAAAAAAAACTCAAAGTTTTCCTACTTCAAATAACAACAAAAATAGTTTTATATAACAAAAATTTCTTAACATCACCTAATCATGGTTTTATGTTAACTAAACAGAAAATATTTCATTAAGCAACTAGGAGCAAAAAGAATTAAATAAAAATCTATTATGAAACTCCCGAATAAGCAAAACAAGCTTTAATTCAAATCTGATCTAACTCAATTTTTATAAATCCAAACATAGACAAATTATATATTTTGGAAACTACAAGAAAATTGTGATCTAACGCAAAAAGAATCAGCATCATTGGACTTCTAGATCAAAAGTTATAAGCTAAACAAGAACGGAACTAAATCTGTTACGGGAATAAATCTGAAAACGAAAACGGAGTTACCTGTGACGTGAGGCAGAGATGGCAGGAAGGAGACGGCGATATGGAGGGCTGCTCGGCGGGGTCGCCGAGGTGGGGGGGTGGCGGAGGAGGGGTCGGCGCTGGGGAGGTGGCGCTGGGCGATGGGAGGTTCCAGGAGAGCTCCGGTGAGCGCTTTAGGCAGGAAAAGGAGGACGGTGGCGAGAAGGCTACGGGCAGGAGGCGCGGTGATGGGAAAATGGAACGAGGAGAGGAGGGGGTTTTATAGGCGGTCTCGGGAGGCGCTGGGATGGAAAGACGAGGAGATCGGGAAGGTGGAGTTTCCTGCCTCCATGGATATGGAAAGCTTCAGAACGTGAGAGGAAACAAAGGAAGGAGATGATCTCTTGTTGGGCTAGAATAGGAAAGTGCTTAATGGGCCAGGTTTTTCCTAATAAAACGATTCCATTCCTATTTTTAAAATTAGGAAACTAAAACAATAAAAAGGGAATCAAATCAATTCGAATCAAGAGTTTTATATACTAAAATTATCAGAAAAATAAAATATAGATGATGAGCATTATTCCACGGCCAAAATAAAAACTTAAAAAATGTTTTTCAGAAAATCCTAAAGGCTTTATTTCTTTTGCAAATAATTTTAAATAAAAACTTTGGTTTTTCTTGGCTCAAATATTTTCAAAAGTGCCCCTGATTTTGGAGGGTCATTTTCCTCCGCTCTTTCTTGCTTGCAAGAATTTATTTTCGGGTATTTCTCGGGAAGAAAAATAGAGAAGCAAGTGCAAATATTTGAAAGAATTAAATTGCAAAACTCCGCTCAAATTCTTTATAGTTGAAGAAGTCATGTCATCTTCTCTCATTGATTTTAATAGGATGAATTTGAATTTACCGGAGAAGGGAAAGTCATTTTATTCCTCTCATTCAAAAGTTTTTGAAAAGGTTCAAATTTCACTCAAGTTTAATTCACTCAAGCAAACAAACAAACAATTCAATTAATTATATTAACATTCCAAAATTTGGGATGTTACAAACCTACTACACTTAAAATGAATCTCGCCCTCGAGATTCAAGAGGCTAGCAAGAAAAGGTTAGGGGTTGGGGACTTCTAGCAAATGTCTTGGAAGATCGAGCAACTCAAGATCAGTTCATGGAGGCGTAAGAACAACTCTTGAGTTGAGACACCAAACACATCAGGAGGAATGGAAGAACAGATGTGAGGGGGTTGATTTGGTGGGCAACAATTCACGCTTAAGTAAAATGGTGCATGGTTTCAAAGTAACAAGGAGATGATTGCCATGATTCCATGAACACCTTAGGAGGGTGACTCGTAGAGTTATTCCCTTAAGTGGCAAAAAAATTACTTTTGATCCATAGATCGTTGGAACTCTTTATACCACCTAAGGCAATTCTAGCGATCGTTTGGTAGTGCAAGGAATGGTACACCCGGACTAGAATGGATGATGTGGACTACCTTGTTGAAGACAACGCAATGGATGATTTTGCTTATCATCGGTGGAGAGGGACCCATGGTAGGAACACTTGAGGATGACCCTGAACAAGAATTACTAAGAAGGCAGCCGGTAGTGAAATGGCACAAGGGCGGTTCTCATGGCGACCCGACCTCAGACGGTCAAGCCTCATATTCTGTGCCATCCACTGGATCGTTATCTTTGCTACGTTACATCAATGTATATATCAAAGTGCAATCACATTTATAAATAACGTAAAACTGATATATACCTCATAAGTCCGCGGAAACAAATAGTGGTGTGGAGTCCCATCAGCGCCATCGGCAGGTTGAGTGTGAACGTAACCTGTATCGTAACTCTTACTAAATCGAGAAAATCCTGCAACATGATACGTTGCAGCCGTGTAAGTCGATACATTGAATGTACGCAAGATCACAAATAATAAACAGGTAAAAACTATACTATATGCAATTTGGCTTTGTGGCTCGTATCTGAGTTTTGTTTGCGTAAAGCTTTTTATTTTCCTACATCAAAGGAATAAATGAAGTCTATACTATGGAGTTTTCTATCATGACATGGTTCCGCAACCGATGTCTCATAGCCCAAAATCATCATATGTTGCCCACAATTAAGTTATCAATCCGGTGTTGAGAGTTCGAGATAGATCCAAGTCGGATGCTCAAATTGTCGTAACGGGGACACGGCTAATCGATTAGGTTTAAACCCTCTGCGGAGGTTTGTACACTTTACCCGCGAATTCGATCCCTCTCTTTACGTTCTGCACTTGAGTGTTTGAGAACAAGATGACCGAAACATGGTCTTCCAAAGAGTTCCTCGACCCTTGTCCGTACCCATCAATCCGTAGTTCTATTTGCTACACCGTCCCAGCGAGTCACAACTAAGATCAACCAAGCGAGCCCATAATGACTTGCGGTTGCGGAGGTAAGCTTCGGCGAAGTATTCTTCCGTCTCTTTGAGTCTGGGTGAAGCTTTCCGCAAGATGTCATGGGCTTCTCCATGCATCGGCCAACCACTGGTTTCTCCGGGTGCCGTCAACAAATCCTTCACGATGGTGTGTATTGAATTCTTGTCTTGAGTCTTGAAGTCTTGAGGCCTGCAGTCCTTGCAGATGCCATCATGGAGTTATCGTCATTGGCGTAGAGTCCTCCTTCTTCACACCACTCGAGCACTCATACCAAACCCGTCTACTATAGCGTAGCATTAGAATAAAATAACGTCCGGGCTTGGTAACAGGGTGATGGGTTCCTACCTCATGCATACTACTCAACTACAAATTTCAATAACACTCTTGAGGGGTGGTTGCAAGGGTGCCACTAAATGCAATAAAACATAGGTATGAAAACATGGTCAAAGTGAACTTGCCTTGTTGGCGATCTTGAAAAACTAGGGTTTACGTAGCAATCTTAGCACTCAGGAAATTCTACAGGGCAAACAATAACTATAATAAGCACATAGCATAACATAACATAACAAAGTAACACAAAACCAACAAAAGCAAAACCCAAAACTTAAAAAAGAAAAAAAACTCAAAGTTTTCCTACTTCAAATAACAACAAAAATAGTTTTATATAACAAAATTTCTTAACATCACCTAATCATGGTTTATGTTAACTAAACAGAAAATATTTCATTAAGCAACTAGGAGCAAAAAGAATTAAATAAAATCTATTATGAAACTCCCGAATAAGCAAAACAAGCTTTAATTCAAATCTGATCTAACTCAATTTTATAAATCCAAACATAGACAAATTATATATTTTTGGAAACTACAAGAAAATTGTGATCTAACAAAAGAATCAGCATCATTGGACTTCTAGATCAAAAGTTATAAGCTAAACAAAGCGGAACTAAATCTGTTACGGGAATAAATCTGAAAACAGCGGAGTTACATCGTGAGCAGAGATGGCAGGAAGAGGCAGCGATGTGGAGGCTGCTCGGCGGTGGCGAGGTGGGGGTGGCGGAGGAGTGGCGCTTGGGGAGGTGGCGCTGGGCGATGGGAGGTTCAGAGAGCTCTGGTGGCGTTCTAGGCAGAGAAGGAGGGCCGGTGGCGAGAAGGCTACAGGCAGGAGGCGTGGTGATGGGAAAAATGGAGCGAGGAGAGGAGGGGGTTTTATAGGCGGTCTCGGGGGCGCTGGGATGGAAAACGAGGAGATCGGGAAGGTGGAGTTCCTGCCTCCATGGATATGGAAAGCTTCTGTAACGTGAGAGGAAACAAAGGAAGAGATGATCTCTTGTTGGGCTAGAATAGGAAAGTGCTTAATGGGCAGGTTTTCCTAATAAAGCGATTCCATTCCTATTTTTAAAATTAGAAACTAAAACAATAAAGGAATCAAATCAATTCGAATCAAGAGTTTTATATACTAAAATTATCAGAAAAAAAAAATATAGATGATGAGCATTATTCACGGCCAAAATAAAACTTAAAAAAATGTTTTTCAGAAAATCCTAAAGGCTTTATTTCTTTTTGCAAATAATTTTTAAATAAAACTTTGGTTTTCTTGGCTCAAATATTTTCAAAAATGCCCCTGATTTTGGAGGTCATTTTCCTCCGCTCTTTCTTGCTTGCAAGAATTTATTTTCAGGGTATTTCTCGGGGAGAAAATAGAAGCAAGTGCAAATATTTGAAAGAATTAAATTGCAAAACTCGTTCAAATTCTTTATAGTTGAAGAAGTCATGTCATCTTCTCTCATTGATTTTAATAGGATGAATTTGAATTTACGGAGAAGGGAAAGTCATTTTATTCCCTCTCATTCAAAAGTTTTTGAAAAGGTTCAAATTTCACTCAAGTTTAATTCACTCAAGCAAACAAACAAACAATTCAATTAATTATACATTCCAAAATTTGGGATGTTACAAACCTACCACACTTAAAATGAATCTAGTCCTCGAGATTGAAGAAACTAACAAAAAAAGGTTAGGGGTTGGGGTCTTCTAGCAAATGTCTTGGTCGGAAAGGTCGGGGTGCTACCACACTTAAAAACAAGGTCATGGTTCCAATAAACTCAGATATTTCCTCGGAGGGCTGACAATGTATGTCTCTTCACATATCTTACAATAGCTCCTTCATTAAAGCTCTTACATCGAGAAGCATAGAGTTTTCCTCAAAAGCTTGGTCGGTTCGTCAAGGTTGAAGTTAGTCGAAGCTGGATCTTCTTAGCTGATAGGCTGTGTCCATTCTAGACAACTATCGAAACACTCATGGTGGTCTACAATTTATGGTTTCTCCTGCGAAAGCAGTGCAGGTTGAACCTCACCGTATAACCTCGTTTGGCAGCGATTTGCACTGTAATGGGGTTCCATCGTCCTACCATTTTATGGTTTTATGGCTTATCGCGTCGACACTCTTCTAAGTTTTTCAAGGCTCTCGATTTTCCATCAACATATGATAGTTCATGATAGAAGTCTCGGTATGGGGCCAATCCATCCCGTGCTTGAATCATTACCATACGTAAATATCGAATCACGTGTTCTAACACTTGGGCATACTCACAAGCATTGCAGAATTTCTCTTGTTCTCGAACTGGGTTCGAGTAAATCCATAGTTTACGCAAGCCAAACAAAACATCTATCGTTACTTCACCACTCTTAGGTTTTGCGTAACCTCCTCTGAAGCGTATGCTGATTGGATCATGATTCTTCAAATGTATTCCTTTATCAAGGTTACAACTGTTCCTTTTCAAAATCCGGGCACATGGGTTATGGCCCACTTCAACACTAGTGCAGCTTTAACTCATCTTTGGAGTAACTCTCTTGTTACACCTCCTTTAAATCGAGTAGTACTCTGTTTCTTCATACCATCATATCAAAAGCAAAATTCCAACTTATTTTGTCAGCTTCCTTCTATGGACCGTCATGGATAACACATTTCTTTCTTCATTGATCCTGGCTTCTGATACTATGACCAAAATAAATGCACAAGTTTATCCATAACATCTCATTATTCTCATATCAATCTTTCATTACATCCTTAACCATTTTAGTAAATCCAAATTCCAAAAGTACTTGTTACAAATGCTGCCACCCACATGATTTGGTATTACTTCCACTATTTATTTATCCTCCTCGAGTTCTTGATCCACTGGAATTGTGCGACATGAGCCTTGAAATCTTCAATCTTCTGTTTCATCATGGTGGTCTTGAGCTTCACCTTCATCATCTGCATGCACTTACAGGTATTCTAGTATAGCTGAGTCTTGCTTCAAGTATTTCTCCGATCGTATGGCTTCCATGGCTGCTTCTGACGACATCGAAGAAAGTTGCTTGTGGCACCGTGAGATGAAAAGTAATGCCCCATCCTCTTTGGGCAAACTCCTTTCAAGCGGTGGAGGTGTACCTCCACATACCAAAGTTCCACTCCCTTTTGCATGAAGGGTAGCCTTTGTAGACTGCATCTCCTTCAAGGTGAATATGCTTCATCATGTCCTTGAGGATCTTGGGTAATCATGATCACTTGTCGGGGTCATGATGGTTTCGGACCTTTAAGGAAAGACTTCGTAAAGGTCGTCATCTGCGTTGTATAACAAAAGTGGTGCTCGAGAATGGTACATATCTCTGGCACATTCATATCATCCAAACAAAACTTCAAACTCAATTCCAATTTCTGTTTATGCATCACAACTCACTTTCTTCCATGTTCATCAAAAATATTAATTTCAAGATAAAATATGGCAACTCCTTAAAGCTTTTCGATGTGACATTACAACTTTATTGAGTCATGAACTATTACAATCTCGAGTAATCTATTACATAACTCAACTCATCGAGCTCATGAAAATGAAATTGCTTTCTACTACTCTTATTATCCATCTCAAAATTCCAACTACTCAACTCCAGCTTTCATCTTGTGGGACATTTAATAGCATAATGTCACGCCTCCTTGTGAAAACAAATGACTTCCGACATGTCTGGGGCTTCTTTGTGACTATGCGGACTCCTTGGATTCTTGGCTTCTTTTACAGGCATTTACTAGCGAATGACCTAAATCCTTACATCTGTAACAAGTGATATGACTTAGGTCCTTCTCTGCAAAAATTGCGTTGTTCTCGGGTTGCCTTCTTTTCTCTTCTGGATTTCTCTATGATCGAGTTTCTATCTCCGAGGTCAAACTTCAATTCTGCTGTCGGAAATATCGGATACTCTTTTCTTTCCTTGGTGCAATCTGTGAAAAATGTCCTTCTTCTCACATGAATAGCGGGCATTGGAGTAAATCTGTTGAGACCTTCTCCATCGGGTCTTCAACACTTTCATTCATTCTTGGTTCTTCTAGATCTTCCTTGAGGGCTTCTTTCATTCCATCTTCACCTTGAATAGTTTGTTGCACCGTGGAGTAAATGTGACCTTTACCGGGTAGTGGGTGGTTCCTTCACCACAGGAAGCAAGTCACACGACTAGTTGGGCATTCCTCGGTGGGTGTTTCTCCTCACAATGAGGAATCCATCTTGTGTTCCTCACAGGTGTCCTATTTCTCCGCAAATCTTGCGGGCACGGTTTACTTCTTGGTGCATCATTGTGTTTCGGATAAGGCGTGATTTCAACAGGTCTTCTTGAATTCCTCCCAAGTTCTTGCTCCATTAAATCCTGTGTGGCTTGATGCATGTTCCACCGGTTGCAGCACTTTACGTAAAGTATTGAAGAGCATATTGAACCTCATACTTCCTTGAAACCAAATTGCTCCGGGTGATTTTCCATATTACGCATCCATAGCTCTGCCTCGGGCTGAGTCTTGATCGAAGAATATCAGTCCAACTTCATTCATCATCTATGGGGTTCAAGGTTTTAGGGTGAGATGAGAGAGAGGTGGGGGGATATACACACAATACAAACAATAGTTTTTGAAGAAACAAGTTTTATTTTTTGGGGCTCGGGAAAAACATCAAACAAATGACAGCTCACAAATCATCGCATCTAACGTAAGTGTATAACGGGGTTTGGTCTTCTAAAGGTCAAATATTTCTTGAGATCTTTCCAAGTCTTGAGTCTTCAACTGTTCTAGCTTCTAATACATGGTGAAATCCTCTTTACTCGAAGGCCATCGGTTCTCGATATCAAATCCTTCTTGGAAGCGTCTTGATTGATCCTCCGGATCAAAGGATAAGGGTATATTCTAACTATTTGAGGTGAGAGGGTCTATTTGATAAAATCAGAAAAGATGAAAGTAAGAGTCTTTTGTAAATAAAGTTTTGAGATATCCTGTCCTAGGGCTTCTCGGTTTCTAGGGTCACGTCCTCAGGTCAACATGTGCTCGATACCATCTCGTGCGACCCGACCTCGGGCAGTCAAGCCTACGTATTCTTGTGCCATCCACAGATCGTATCTTTGGCACTACAGATACATCAATGTATATATCAAAGTGCAATCACATGTATAAATAACGTAAAATGATATATACCTCATAATCACAGTGAAACAATCAGCGGTGTGGAGTCCCATCAACGCCATCGGCGAGGTTGAGTGTGAACCGTAACCACTGTATCGTAACTCACAAATCGAGAAAATCCGCAACATGATACGTTGCAGCCGTGTGATCAATACATTGAATGTACCGGCAAGATCACAACATGAATAAACAGGTGATAAAACTATACTATATGCAATTTGGCTTTGTGGCTCTTATCTCGAGTTTTGTTTGCGTAAAAGCTGTTTTATTTTCCCTACATCAAAGGAATAAATGAAGTCTGTATACTATGGAGTTTTCTATCATGACATGGTTCCGTAACCGATGTCTCATAGCCCAAAATCATCATATGTTGCCCACAATTAAGTTATCAATCCGGTGTTGAGAGTTCGAGATAGATCCAAGTCGGATGCTCAAATTGTCCGTAACAGGGGACACGGCTAATCGATTAGGTTTAAACCCTGCAGGAGGTTTGTACACTTTACCAAGATTGATCCCTCTCTTTCGTTCGCACTTGAGTGTTTGAGAACAAGATGACGAAACATGGTCTTCAAAGAGTTCCTCGACCACTTGTCGGTACCCATCAATCCTACCGTAGTTCTACATTTGCTAGCACCGTCCCAGCCAGTCACAACTAAGATCAACCAGCGAGCCCATAATGACTTGCGGTTGCTGGTAAGCTTCGGGCGTGAAGTATTCTTCGTCTCTTTGAGTCAGGGTGAAGCTTTCCGCAAGATGTCATGGCGCTTCTCCATGCATCCCGGCCAACCTTTGGTTTCTCCGGTGCCCGTCAACCGTCCTTCACCCGTAGTGTGTATTGAATTCTTGTCTTGAGTCTTGAAGTCTTGAGGCTTGACAGTCCTTGCAGATGCCATCATGGAGTTATCGTCATTGGCGTAGAGTCCTCCTTCTTCACACCACTCTGAGCACTCATACCAAACCCGTCTACTATAGCGTAGCATTAGAATAAATAACGTCCGGGCTTGGTAACAGGGTGATGGGTTCCTACCTCATGCATACTACTCAACTACAAAATTTCAATAACACTCTGAGGGTGGTTGCAAGGGTGCCACTAAATGCAATAAAACATAGGTATGAAAACATGGTCAAAGTGAACTTGCCTTGTTGGCGATCTTGAAAAACTAGGGTTTAAATAGTAGCAATCTTAGCACTCCGGAAATTCTCACCAATAACTATAATAAGCACATAGCATAACATAACATAACAAAGTAACACACCAAAACCAACAAAGCAAAACCCAAAGGGAAAACTTAAGAAAAAAAACTCAAAGTTTTCCTACTTCAAATAACAACAAAATAGTTTTATATAACAAAAATTTCTTAACATCACCTAATCATGGTTTTATGTTAACTAAACAGAAAATATTTCATTAAGCAACTAGGAGCAAAAGAATTAAATAAAAATCTATTATGAAACTCCGGAATAAGCAAAACAAGCTTTAATTCAAATCTGATCTAACTCAATTTTATAAATCCAAACATAGACAAATTATATATTTTGGAAACTACAAGAAAATTGTGATCTAGCAAAAAGAATCAGCATCATTGGACTTCTAGATCAAAAGTTATAAGCTAAACAAGAGCGGAACTAAATCTGTTCAGGAATAAATCTGAAAACAGCGGAGTTACCTCACGTGAGGCAGAGATGGCAGGAAGGAGGAGCGATGTGGAGGCTGCTCGGCGGGGAGTCGCCCGGCGGTGGGGTGGCGGAGGAGGGTGAGGCGCTTGGGAGGTGGCGCTGGGCGATGGGAGGTTCGGGAGGCTCTGGTGGCGTTCTAGGCAGGAAAAGGAGGGCGGTGGCGAGAAGGCTACAGGCGGGGAGGCGTGGTGATGGGAAAAATGGAGCGAGGAGAGGAGGGGTTTTATAGGCGGTCTCGGGAGGCGCTGGGATGGAAAAGCGAGGGAGATCGGGAAGGTGGAGTTTCACCTCCATGGATATGAAAAGCACGTAGCGTGAGAGGAAAAGGAAGAGATGATCTCTTGTTGGGCTAGAATAGGAAAGTGCTTAATGGGCCAGGTTTTTCCTAATAAAACGATTCCATTCCTATTTTTAAAATTAGGAAACTAAAACAATAAAGGGAATCAAATCAATTGAATCAAGAGTTTTTATACTAAAATTATCAGAAAAATAAAATATAGATGATGAGCATTATTCCACGGCCAAAATAAAAACTTAAAAAAATGTTTTTCAGAAAATCCTAAAGGCTTTATTTCTTTTGCAAATAATTTTAAATAAAAACTTTGGTTTTCTTGGCTCAAATATTTTCAAAAATGCCCCTGATTTTGGAGGTCATTTTCTCCGCTCTTTCTTGCTTGCAAAATTTATTTTCGGGGTATTTCGGGGAAGAAAAATAGAAGCAAGTGCAAATATTTGAAAGAATTAAATTGCAAAACTCCGTTCAAATTCTTTATAGTTGAAGAAGTCATGTCATCTTCTCTCATTGATTTTAATAGGATGAATTTGAATTTACGGGGAGAAGGGAAAGTCATTTTATTCCCTCTCATTCAAAAGTTTTTGAAAAGGTTCAAATTTCACTCAAGTTTAATTCACTCAAGCAAACAAACAAACAATTCAATTAATTATATTAACATTCCAAAATTTGGGATGTTACAAGCTAGGAAGCGAAATGCTTGTTGGGAATGTTCCAACCATCATATCTGCTTGAGATTCAGATCGGTTAAAGCAGGATACCAGACTCACATGTCTACGAAAAGAAAATTTAACACAAATCGGCGAGATAATGTTGCGAGACTGTGGAGATGAACTTCGATATGGCTCGGAACATGAGCTGGTTCTGCTACAAACCCATGAACATATTTGTCCAAGACAAGCATGACCACATAGTAGTCTTATATTAAACACTACCAAGTTAGGTGGAGAACCATCATCAGCGGATAAGTCCTTGCATAAGTCATATGATTAGCTCTTATGAAGAAACTTCTTCTCGTTGAACAAATCAGTTAGTGGCTTGGTGTGCTAGAAATTCATATGGGATGAAGATGATCGAGTCTATCGGACCATAGAATACTTAGCACATGCATGGCTGACTTGGGATGATTCGGAGGAAGCAAAACAACTTTCTCGGATCACAGCGACAACACATCAAATGCATGTGAATTAGAAGTCACTTCTTTCATCCAAGCATAGGCTTCATGAGCGGAACGAAGGCATTGCTTACAAATTTTCAACACTAGGTTGATGTTCAACATGAATCATGGGGGACAAAATGCTGGCGATGGGCTCAACAGACAATTCATGAATTTCCATATCCTTGGACTTCCACCATCATGTGAACACGGTGATAGTATTAGTCGGACAAAAGATGTAATGGTGTATGCTCGAGGGATCAACCACGAGTAAGACAACATTCGAACACGTTGATTTGATTTGACTTGACAATAGCCCATACTCAAGTCAAAGGATTGATAAGACAATAGGTCCAACAATTGATCACGGGGACCAATCAATGAAGATATCATCTTTCTTCAACACACACTACACAAGGATATCCCTTTGGAGCGAACTAAGTTAAGCAAGCTTTATCTTCCAACTCTCCTAGTTGTTGTCTAGCTCAACCAACTAGTTTAGGGATATCAATCGAGTCTTGGAGAATGGGTGGTTTAGAGGAAACCAATATGATCACGAACTCAACATAGCGGTCGAGATGACCTTTGGTAACACTTCAGAAGATATTTGGAAAGTCACGAACCACCGATATATTACTAAGCTCGAGAACAATCTTGCTTTTAGGGGCAGGCGATATGATCAAAGAGCAAGGATTGATATAATCCTAACTCATTCATCGAAGGTGCACGAGAAATAAGGACTAGGTAGCGCGATCAATCTTAGGATGATGATTTAATAACCAACACGCTAAGAATGAGAATATTGTCCATTAACTACCAAGCAACGAGGTTGCTAGGAGTATAATTTCACACATCACGATTCACTTGTCGGCATTCGGTTGCGACAACACGGACGAGGAATGAATAATGATGGCGAGAAGTATCACTCGTCAGAATTCATAAGGATTGTGCAATTCCCATGACATTCTTGACATAAGATGGCATAATACTTGAGGTAGAACAGAATCAAAAGCTGGATTGGCATTTGATCTGCGGAATACTACTTTGACCCAATCCTAGATATGGATGAGAGTCTTGGGTTTGTTTCTCCTAGTCATTCGAAATAGAATGGCTTGACGGACCACAGGATAATAGGCATCGATAAACACGATGCACACATACTCTTGACTATCAATTGATGACGAAATCGAGAATACAACTAAAGAGGACAACTCAAGGAACATATAACTTCGAGTTGTGGATGCATGGATTAGTATGTCGAGCAAAGTTCAACATTTCTTCGGATAACCCATGCGGAAAAGTAGAAAGCGAGTCACAATATGAATGGAGTACTCCTCAAACACTCTGTTGTGATCTTTTGGTTCAAAGAACTTCTTCCATAAGCAGTTCATGGTATTTGGAAGGAAATACCACGGACCTCGAGGACTATCAGCAAGGTTACTAATATCCTAAAGGAACTAGCAAATACTAACAACATGAGGTAGGGTGAATCTAGGGTTCAAGAACCGGGGAAGAACCTACTAACTAATAACATCACGGATGCTTTAAGAATAATGGCAGAATCATCACACTGGGAATACAAAAGCAATGCTAAATTGCTAGGTGACTTCCTAAACAACTAGGGTCATGACCCGATTCCAAGTCACATCGATCTAGCGGTAACACCTCATATCACTTTGCGGCCTCACGCACGGTATTCCCACGGGTGTCGCCTTACCATGGCCCGGACCGTTTGCGTCTTTTGGCTCACGATATGATAGTGTCGCTAGCATCCATATGACAGAGAACCCGGCCGACATGGCTAGGCGTGAACCCAAAGCGGCACTAACCCATGGGGACAGGCATACATGAATCACATCGAGCATGTCGGTCATCAACGTATGAATTCGGGCTGTAGCATTTGGGCTAACAGACTCCGGTATCCCGGCTGTAGCAGGCTAGGCAGGACTCGAATATCATCGCGACATTTCCTCGAAGGGACAGACATAGGAACGAAGTGAAACACATGCCGCTATCAAGTGTCCAAGCAGTAGTCTTTGGGCTAGCGGACTCGGTGAACCGGGCAGTAGCGGACTACTATCGCCAGAAGCACTAGACTACATTTCCCCATATGAGAGGCTGCCAAGGATAAACAACTAGATTTTCGGATCCCACACATACCAAGCATTTCAAACATACACACAATATGCTCAATATGTGTAAATACAACATGGCATCACAACATAACTCTATGACTCAAATATTTATTCATTAGGCTCCGAGGAGCGAGATATTACAAACATGGGTCTCATGACCCAAAACTCAGAGCATACAAGTCAAAGCACAAGCGGAAACTAAACATGTCTGAGTACAGACAACTATAAATGAAAAAGGCTGGGAAGCCTGACTATCTACCAGATCCTGCCGATGGTACAAGATCGTAGCTGAGGTAACAAGCTAAACGTCGAAGTCCAAGCGGAACTACTAGCGAGACCGCGTCTCTCTCGCAAAACATAAAATAAGCAAACGTGAGTACAAACGTACTCAACAAGACTTACATCGAACTAACTACATATGCATCATTATCAACAAAGGGGTGGTGGAGTTTGACCGCAGCAAGCCAGCTTTGACTCGGTGGCTATCCTGAACTACATTGCAAGTAACTCTTTTGAGGTGGCGCTTACGAGTCCACATATTCACCATATCAATACACCACTATGGATCCGCTCCGTCTCCCTCGAGAACGCCATCCATAGCACTCACGCTATCTTGCGCATTTTAGAGTATCCACTTTCACTTGTCTATGAACTATGCAAGGGTCCAAGTTTCCATATCCGAGGAATCCGGCTATTCAATAGATAATGATAACCCTGCAGGGTGTACTTATTCACACACGCTCTCGCCACTTATCGCCTCACACGTCATGTACCTCGGCAACCTTCAAGCGGAAGCCGGCGAGGGAGTCGCCACGACCGACTAACCACACAAGTCTCTCGTCCAGGTTTATCGCCTATTCGGGTTCCATCCGCAAGGAGATCCGGCCGGGGTGTCGCTCACGGCCCCAAATGATGTGTACTGGGTTCCAAGCCCACCAAACGGGCAGTGCTTGGCATACCCGGCCATGGTGCCTAGTCTGTCCCAAGCCCACCTGTACTGGGTGCCACTTGGTAGACTACTAACACTACCTACAAACACCAGAAACTAGTTGCAACTCTTGGACAGAGATCAAGTTGATTAGTAAGTCGAGAGGGGCACTTAAGCATTCCAATGTGTGGTAGTAACTGTTCATGGATCACCAACACAGAACTCAGTTCCTGAGGACGGCTGCAATGAGACAACCCACCATGTACTCCTACATGGCCTCTCACCGCTACCTTTACCAAATCGTGTTCACACACTTAGCTCACACACAGTAGGACATGTTCACCACTTTCCAATTCATTCCCGATGAATCGACTGACACAACTCTAAGCAATAGCAGGCATGACAAACAAGCATGAATGAGTAGGCACATCAGGCTCAAACAACTCCTACTCATGCTAGTGGGTTTCATCTAATTCTTGTGGAATGACAGTCATGCAGAGGATAAAGGGTTCAGCTACATGAGCAAGTAACACATCGATCGTTGTTGTCCTAATGCAGTAAAATAGGGCAGGAGTGAGAGAGTGGGATTATATCAGAATGAACAAGGGGGTTTTGCTTGCCTGGCACTTCTGAAGATATTATAGCTCTTCATCGGTGTCATCGATCTCATCGTCGAACGTCGTCTACCGAGAGGGGACAATTACCGGCAACAGAGAGGAAACACAATCAATGCAATGCAACATTATGATGCATGATCATGACAAGGCAACATGCTGGTGTTTTGAGCTAATGCAGCTAGAAACAAAGTTAAATGAAGTTGGTTTGAACCCTAAGTTCAAATCCAAACTCCATATGTGAAATTCAAATGCCATTTATATGATTTGTGCTAAACAGCAGCTATAAGTTGTTCTAACATGCATGAAAATGGTACAGATGGATAGATTGGATTTTTCTGATCATTTTTCATATATAAATTATTTGATTTGGAGTTACGGTTGAATTTTTATGAATTTTAGAAGTTTATTCAATTTTACGAATTTTACGATAAGAATAAATCCAATAAATGATTTATTGCATCAAGATGACATCACGGTGACGTCGAAGTCAATAGGCGCTGTCCAGTCAAATCGACCAAAGGGACCCGCCGATCAGTCTCAAAGTGAAGGCTAGGGTCAGCGACATGTGGGGTCAGTCAACAAGTGACGTGGCGGTCAAACCGACCGTGGGGCCTCTGGGTTAGCACTAATCTAAACCGGAAATTAAGTTAAACTAAACAGCGCAGGGCCCACATGGCGTGGCACTAGGGTTGGTTAGCGCGCCATTAGCAGCTAATGACAAGGCCACGTCGGCTCACGGAGTTGAACGCCGGCGAAAGCACACAAACGCGGGGCGTCCCTCGAAAACGCTTCAGCGGCAGGATCAAGCGTTGAGGGCACTGGGCATAGCCCTTTCTGCGCCGCATCAAGGAGCAAAGGAGTTGACGCGGGTCGCCAGTAGTCGACGCCGGCGACGAGGTTTGCGGCTGCCGTGGTTCGGTTGGCGGCGGTTTCAGTAGCTACTGCGGCAGATCGACTAGCTAACGACATATGCATGACATACGCGTGCTCACGAATCCGCTGGACATGGTGGTGTGACCAAAAGGTCGCCGGAATAAGCGCTGACGACGAGCTCGGGCGAGGCGAGCTTCGGTCATGGTTGGGGATGAGGCTAGCGGGCGCAAGCGAGAGAGGAGAAGAGGGTCTCGAGCAGAATCTCACAAGCGTGCTTGGCGGTGTCGGGTGGCTCGGGAAGCACCGAGCGAGCGAAGGCGAGGGGATCTCCAATGGCGGCAATGAAGATGTTGAGGATGACGATGATGTGGGCGTCCGGTGGTGCGTGTGTCCTCGAGGAGGCTTAGACGACGGAGGCGGATCTCCTAGACATGCTTTGGGAGGCTAGGCGGTGGAAGTGGCCGCCCTTGAACGGCGCTCGGTGGCGGCGGCTCTGTTCGGTCTAACTCGGGGAAGAAGCTAGAAAGCGAGGGAGAGAACACAGAGTGAGGGGAGAGGCAGAGGGGGCTGCGGGGCGTCTCCAGACGCGTCGGAGGCGCCTCGGTGGCAAGCAGGAGGTGGCCGCGGCTCGGCTGTCTTGGCACAAGAACGCTGATGCCGTAAGGCATGGGGAAGACGACGCGCGAGGAGGTGGGCTGGGCTGGCCAACCGGGCCGGCTAGGTGGCTTTGGTGGGCGCCAGGTGATTGGCCCAGGTGACTCTCTCTCTGTGTTTATTTAATTTGTTCTGTTTTCTATTTATGCAAATTTGTTTAGATTTGGTTTTCAAACCAAATCATTTAAAAAAAAAAATCTGGAAATAGTTATGGGCTCTAAATGAAATTTTCCAGAGGCCCTCAACCAATTCCAAAATTGTTTGAGCATTTAAAAATATTTATAGTATTTAAATGCCCAAATGAAAATACCATATGATTTAATTCAGAGCCCAAATATGCCAAGGAAAAAATGTGCATCACCTCTGGTTATCAAGCATCGCATTTCCCATAAATGATGAACATTTTGAAGGCCATTTGGATTACCAAAATATTTTTAGGTTGAACCTATTTGAATTCCATTTGGTACTAGGGTTTGGACATCCCCATTTCAGGTTTAAATGAAATTTTAAACATGATGCAGCAACCAAGCTAGCACAAGTGCATTGCAAGGCTAGGGATGTGACAACTCACCCCCACTAAACAAGAATCTCGCCCCGAGATTCAAGACGTGAGGTGAGAGGAAAAACGGAAGTCACAAATCTATCACAATCTTCATGATCCATTTGCCCTTCTCGAAGATGTTGATTCATTCCATCATTTTGGTCTTGACGTCTTTGCTTTCGAGATCTTCACTCGACACAACAACAGAAAGAAGGGGGAAACCCTACAGGATTTACTCTTCTTGAAGATCGAGCAACTCAAGATCAGTTCATGGAGAGACGTAAGAACAACTCTTGAGTTGAGACACCAAACACACATCAGGAGGAATGGAAGAACAGATGACGGGGGGTTGATTTGGTGGGCAACAATTCCACGCTTAAGTAAAATGGTGCATGGTTTCAAAGTAACAAGGAGATGATTGCCATGATTCCATAACGGAACACCTTAGGAGAGGTGACTCGTAGAGTTATTCCCTTAAGTGGCAAAAAGAATTACTTTTGATCCATAGATCGTTGGAACTCTTTATACCAGCCTAAGGCAATTCACAACGATCGCTTACGGAGTGCAAAGGAATGGTACACCCGGACTAGAATGGATGATGTGGACTACCTTGTTGAAGACAACGCAATGGATGATTTTTGCTTATCATCGGAGGTGGAGGGGACCCATGGTAGGAACACTTTTGAGGATGACCCTGAACAAGAATTACTAAGAAGGCAGCCGGTAGTGAAATGGCACAAGGACGGTTCTCTGTAGCGACCCGACCTCAGACGGTCAAGCCTCTGTGTTACTGTGCCATCCCTGGATCAGTATGCTGGCACACACAGTACATCAATGTATATATCAAAGTGCAATCACATTTATAAATAACGTAAAACTGATATATACCTCATAAGTCACAATGAAACAAATAGTCGGGTGTGGAGTCCCATCAACGCCATCGGCAGGTTGAGTGTAGACCGTAACCTGATCGTAACTCTTACTCGTCGAAGAAAATCCTGCAACATGATACGTTGCAGCCGTGTAGAAATCAATTACATTGAATGTACCGCAAGATCACAACATGAATAAACAGGTGGTAAAACTATACTATATGCAATTTGGCTTTGTGGCTCAGATCTGAGTTTTGTTTGCGTAAAAGCTGATTTTATTTTCCCTACATCAAAGGAATAAATGAAGTCTATACTATGGAGTTTTCTATCATGACATGGTTCCGCCAACCGATGTCTCATAGCCCAAAATCATCATATGTTGCCCACAATTAAGTTATCAATCCGGTGTTGAGAGTTCCAGATAGATCCAAGTCCAGATGCTCAAATTGTCCGTAATCGGGACACGGCTAATCGATTAGGTTTAAACCCTCTGCAGAGGTTTGTACACTTTACCCGCAAGATTCGATCCCTCTCTTTACGCTCTCGCACTTCAGAGTGTTTGAGAACAAGATGACCAAACATGGTCTTCCAAAGAGTTCCTCCGACCACTGTCCGTACCCATCCAATCCTACCGTAGTTCTACATTTGCTAGCACCGTCCCAGCCAGAGTCACAACTAAGATCAACCAAGCCAGAGCCCATAATGACTTGCGGTTGCAGTAAGCTTCGGGCGTGAAGTATTCTTCCGTCTCTTTGAGTCTGGGTGAAGCTTTCCGCAAGATGTCATGGCGCTTCTCCATGCATCCCGGCCAACCACTGGTTTCTCCAGGGTGCCCGTCAACCGTCCTTCACCCAGTAGTGTGTATTGAATTCTTGTCTTGAGTCTTGAAGTCTTGAGGCCTGCAGTCCTTGCAGATGCCATCATGGAGTTGTCGTCATTGACGTAGAGTCCTCCTTCTTCACACCACTCTCGAGCACTCATACCAAACCCCGTCTACTATAGCGTAGCATTAGAATAAAATAACGTCCCGGGCTTGGTAACAGGGTGATGGGTTCCTACCTCATGCATAATACTCAACTACAAGAATTTCAATAACACTACTGAGGGGTGGTTGCAAGGGTGCCACTAAATGCAATAAAACATAGGTATGAAAACATGGTCAAAGTGAACTTGCCTTGTTGACGATCTTGAAAAACTAGGGTTTCAGTAGTAGCAATCTTCGCACTCGGAAATTCTACCGAGGCAAACAATAACTATAATAAGCACATAGCATAACATAACATAACAAAGTAACACACCAAAACCAACAAAGCAAAACCCAAAGGAAAACTTAAAGAAAAAAAACTCAAAGTTTTCCTACTTCAAATAACAACAAAAATAGTTTTATATAACAAAAATTTCTTAACATCACCTAATCATGGTTTTATGTTAACTAAACAGAAAATATTTCATTAAGCAACTAGGAGCAAAAAGAATTAAATAAAAATCTATTATGAAACTCCCGAATAAGCAAAACAAGCTTTAATTCAAATCTGATCTAACTCAATTTTTATAAATCCAAACATAGACAAATTATATATTTTGGAAACTACAAGAAAATTGTGATCTAACGCAAAAAGAATCAGCATCATTGGACTTCTAGATCAAAAGTTATAAGCTAAACAAGAACGGAACTAAATCTGTTACGGGAATAAATCTGAAAACGAAAACGGAGTTACCTGTCGTGAGGCAGAGATGGCAGGAAGGAGACGGCGATATGGAGGGCTGCTCGGCGAGGGGGCGGGTCGCCGAGGTGGGGGGGTGGCGGAGGAGGGGTCGGCGCTTGGGAGGTGGCGCTGGGCGATGGGAGGTTCCAGAGAGCTCTGGTGAGCGTTCTAGGCAGGAAAAGGAGGACGGTGGCGAGAAGGCTACGGGCAGGGAGGCGTGGTGATGGGAAAATGGAACGAGGAGAGGAGGGGGTTTTATAGGCGGTCTCGGGAGGCGCTGGGATGGAAAGACGAGGAGATCGGGAAGGTGGAGTTTCCTGCCTCCATGGATATGGAAAGCTTCAGAACGTGAGAGGAAACAAAGGAAGGAGATGATCTCTTGTTGGGCTAGAATAGGAAAGTGCTTAATGGGCCAGGTTTTTCCTAATAAAACGATTCCATTCCTATTTTTAAAATTAGGAAACTAAAACAATAAAAGGGAATCAAATCAATTCGAATCAAGAGTTTTATATACTAAAATTATCAGAAAAATAAAATATAGATGATGAGCATTATTCCACGGCCAAAATAAAACTTAAAAAATGTTTTTCAGAAAATCCCTAAAGGCTTTATTTCTTTTGCAAATAATTTTAAATAAAAACTTTGGTTTTTCTTGGCTCAAATATTTTCAAAAGTGCCCCTGATTTTGGAGGTCATTTTCCTCCGCTCTTTCTTGCTTGCAAGAATTTATTTTCGGGTATTTCTCGGGAAGAAAAATAGAGAAGCAAGTGCAAATATTTGAAAGAATTAAATTGCAAAACTCCGTTCAAATTCTTTATAGTTGAAGAAGTCATGTCATCTTCTCTCATTGATTTTAATAGGATGAATTTGAATTTACCGGAGAAGGGGAAAGTCATTTTATTCCCTCTCATTCAAAAGTTTTTGAAAAGGTTCAAATTTCACTCAAGTTTAATTCACTCAAGCAAACAAACAAACAATTCAATTAATTATATTAACATTCCAAAATTTGGGATGTTACAAACCTACCACACTTAAAATGAATCTCGTCCTCGAGATTCGAAGAGGCTAGCAAGAAAAGGTTAGGGGTTGGGGACTTCTAGCAAATGTCTTGGTCGGAAAGGTCAGGGGTGCTACCACACTTAAAAAACAAGGTCATGGTTCCAATAAACTCAGATATTTCCTCTGGAGGGCTGACAATGTATGTCTCTTCACATATCTTACAATAGCTCCTTCATTAAAGCTCTTACATCGTCAAGCATAGAGTTTTCCTCAAAAGCTTAGGTCGGTTCGTCAAGGTTGAAGTTCGTCCGAGACTGGATCTTCTTAGCTGATAGGCTCGTGTCCAATCTAGACAACTATCGAAACACTCATGGTGGTCTACAATTTATGGTTTTCTCCTGCAGAAAACGGGTCTGGGTTGAACCTCACCGTATAACCTCGTTTGGCAACGGTTGCTGTAATGGGGTTCCATCGTCCTACCATTTTATGGTTTTATGGCTTATCGCGTCGACACTCTTCTAAGTTTTTCAAGGCTCTCTGATTTTCCATCAACATATGATAGCTCATGATAGAAGTCTCCGGTATGGGGGCCAATCCATCCCGTACTTGAATCATTACCACATACGTAAATATCGAATCACGTATTCTAACACTTGGGCATACTCACAAGCATTGCAGAATTTCTCTTGTTCTCGAACTGGGTTCGAGTAATTCCATGGTTTCTGCAAGCCAAACAAAACATCTATCGTTACTTCACCACTCTTAGGTTTTTGCGTAACCTCCTACGAAACGTATGCTGATTGGATCACTGATTCTTCCAAATGTATTCCTTTATCAAGGTTACAACTGTTCCTTTTCAAAATCCGGGGCCTGTGGGTTATGGCCCACGCCAACACTAGTGCAGCTTTAACTCATCTTTGGAGTAACTCTCTTGTTACACCTCCTTTAAATCCAGAGTACTCTGTTTCTTCATACCATCATATCAAAAGCAAAATTCCAACTTATTTTGTCCAGCTTCCTTCTACGGACCGTCATGGATAACACATTTCTTTCTTCGTTGATCCTGTGGCTTTACAGAGTACTATGACCAAAATAAATGCACAAGTTTATCCATAACATCTCATTATTCTCATATCAATCTTTCATTACATCCTTAACCTTTTTCGTAAATCCAAATTCCAAAAAGTACTTGTTACAAATGCTGCCACCCACATGATTTGGTATGGTCAGGCATTACTTCCACTTTATTTATTTATCCTCCTCGAGGATTCTTCAGTCCCACTGGAATTGTGCGACATGAGCCTTGAAATCTTCAATCTTCTGTTTCATCATGGTGGTCTTGAGCTTCACCTTCATCATCTCTGCATGCACTTCGCTTAGGTATTCCTGAGTATAACGGAGTCTTGCTTCAAGTATTTCTCCGATCGGCGATGGCTTCCATGGCTGCTTCACGAACGGCATCGAAGAAAGTTGCTTGTGGCACACGTGAGATGAAAAGTAATGCCCCATCCTCTTTGGGCAAACTCCTTTCAAACGGTGGAGGTGTACCTCCACATACCAAAGTTCCACTCCTTTTGCATGAAGGGTAGCCTTTGTAGACTGCATCTCCTTCAAGGTGAATATGCTTCATCATGTCCTTCAGATCTTCGGTAATCATGATCACTTGTCGTGGTCATGATGGTTTCGGACCTTTAAGGAAAGACTCGTAAAGGGTCGTCATCTGCAGTTGTATAACAAAAGTGGTGCTCGAATGAGGTACATATCTCCGGCACACATTCATATCATCCAAACAAAACTTCAAACTCAATTCCAATTTCCTGTTTATGCATCACAACTCACTTTCTTCCATGTTCATCAAAATATTAATTTCCAAGATAAAACATGGCAACTCCTTAAAGCTTTTCAAGATGTGACATTACAACTTTATTGAGTCATGAACTATTACAATCTCAGAGTAATCTATTACATAACTCAACTCATCGAGCTCATGAAAATGAAATTGCTTTCTACTACTCTTATTATCCATCTCAAAATTCCAACTACTCAACTCCAGCTTTCATCTTGTCGGGACATTTAATAGCATAATGTCCTGCCTCCTTGCAGCGAAAACAAATGACTTCCGACATGTCTCGGGGCTTCTTTGTGACTATGCGGACTCCTTGGATTCTTGGCTTCTTTTACTGGCATTTACCAAATGAAATGACCTAAATCCTTGCATCTGTAACAAGTGATATGACTTAGGTCCTTCTCTGCAAAAATTGCGTTCTCGGGTTGCCTTCTTTTCTCTTCTGGATTTCTCTGTAATGATCGAGTTTCTATCTCTCGAGGGTCAAACTTCAATTCTGCTGTCGGGAAATATCCCAGATACTCTTTTCTTTCCTTGGTGCAATACTGTGAAAAATGTCCTTCTTCTCCACTTGAATAGCAGGCATTGCAGTAAAATCTGTTGAGACCTTCTCCATCCAGGTCTTCAACACTTTCATTCATTACTGGTTCTTCTAGATCTTCCTTGAGGGCTTCTTTCATTCCATCTTCCTGCTTGAATAGTTTGTTGCACCGTGGAGTAAATGTGACACTTTGCCCGGTAGTGGGTGGTTCCTTCACACAGGAAGCAAGTCACCGACTAGTTGGGCATTCCTCACCGGGTGTTTCTCCTCACAATGAGGGAATCCATCTTTGTGTTCCTCCCGGTGTGTCCTATTTCTCCGCAAAGCTTGCAGTGCACAAGGTTTACTTCTTGGTGCATCATTGTGTTTCGGATAAGACGTGATTTCAACAGGGTCTTCTTGAATTCCTCCCAAGTTCTTGCTCCATTAAATCCTGTATGGCTTGATGCATGTTCCACCAGGTTGCAGCACTTTCTCAGAAGTATTGAAGAGCATATTGAACCTCATACTTCCTTGAAACCAAATTGCTCCGGAGTGATTTTCCATGTTCTCAGCATCCATAGCTCTGCCTCGGCTGAGTCTTCGGTCCAGAGAATATCAGTCCAACTTCATTCATCATCTATGGGGTTCAAGGGTTTTAGGGTGAGATGAGAGAGAGGTGGGGGGGGGGATATACACACAATACAAACAATAGTTTTTGAAGAAACAAGTTTTATTTTTTTGGGGCTATCGGAAAAAAACATCAAACAAAGGACAGCTCACAAATCATCGCATCTAACGTAAGTGTATAACAGGGGTTTGGTCTTCTAAAGGTCAAATATTTCTTCAGATCTTTCCAAGTCTTCGGAGTCTTCAACTGTTCTAGCTTCTAATACATGGTGAAATCCTCTTTACTCTGAAGGGGCCATCAGTTCTCCGATATCAAATCCTTCTTGGGCGTCTTGATTGATCCTCCGGGTGATCAAAGGATAAGGGTATATTCTAACTATTTGAGGTGAGAGGGTCTATTTGATAAAATCAGAAAAGATGAGAAGTAAGAGTCTTTTGTAAATAAAGTTTTGAGATATCCTGTCCTAGGGCTTCTCCGGTTTCTAGGGTCACGTCCTCACACCAACATGTGCTCGATACCATCTCTCAGAGCGACCCGACCTCGGACGGTCAAGCCTCGTATTCTTGTGCCATCCTCGGATCAAGATATCTTTGCACACACAGACATCAATGTATATATCAAAGTGCAATCACATGTATAAATAACGTAAAACTGATATATACCTCATAAGTCACAGCGAAACAAATAGTCGGGTGTGGAGTCCCATCAACGCCATCGGCAGGTTGAGTGTAGACCGTAACCTGTATCGTAACTCTTACTCGTCGAAGAAAATCCTGCAACATGATACGTTGCAGCCGTGTAGGTCAAGACATTGAATGTACCGCAAGATCACAACATGAATAAACAGTGGTAAAACTATACTATATGCAATTTGGCTTTGTGGCTCAGATTCGAGTTTTGTTTGCGTAAAAGCTGATTTTATTTTCCCTACATCAAAGGAATAAATGAAGTCTATACTATGGAGTTTTCTATCATGACATGGTTCCGCCAACCGATGTCTCATAGCCCAAAATCATCATATGTTGCCCACAATTAAGTTATCAATCCGTGTTGAGAGTTCGAGATAGATCCAAGTCCAGATGCTCAAATTGTCCGTAAATCGGGACACGGCTAATCGATTAGGTTTAAACCCTCTGCAGAGGTTTGTACACTTTACCCGCAAGATTCGATCCCTCTCTTTACGTTCTCGCACTTCAGAGTGTTTGAGAACAAGATGACCGAAACATGGTCTTCCAAAGAGTTCCTATGACCACTGTCCGGTACCCATCCAATCCTACCGTAGTTCTACATTTGCTAGCACCGTCCCAGCCAGAGTCACAACTAAGATCAACCAAGCCAGAGCCCATAATGACTTGCGGTTGCACAGTAAGCTTCCGGGCGTGAAGTATTCTTCCGTCTCTTTGAGTCTGGGTGAAGCTTTCCGCAAGATGTCATGGCGCTTCTCCATGCATCCCGGCCAACCACTGGTTTCTCCAGGGTGCCCGTCAACCGTCCTTCACCCAGTAGTGTGTATTGAATTCTTGTCTTGAGTCTTGAAGTCTTGAGGCCTGCAGTCCTTGCAGATGCCATCATGGAGTTGTCGTCATTGACGTAGAGTCCTCCTTCTTCACACCACTCTCGAGCACTCATACCAAACCCCGTCTACTATAGCGTAGCATTAGAATAAAATAACGTCCGGGCTTGGTAACAGGGTGATGGGTTCCTACCTCATGCATAATACTCAACTATAAGAATTTCAATAACACTCTTGAGGGTGGTTGCAAGGGTGCCACTAAATGCAATAAAACATAGGTATGAAAACATGGTCAAAGTGAACTTGCCTTGTTGACGATCTTCAAAAACTAGGGTTTCAGAGTAGCAATCTTAGCACTCGGAAATTCTACCGAGGCAAACAATAACTATAATAAGCACATAGCATAACATAACATAACAAAGTAACACACCAAAACCAACAAAGCAAAACCCAAAGGAAAACTTAAAGAAAAAAAACTCAAAGTTTTCCTACTTCAAATAACAACAAAAATAGTTTTATATAACAAAATTTCTTAACATCACCTAATCATGGTTTTATGTTAACTAAACAGAAAATATTTCATTAAGCAACTAGGAGCAAAAAGAATTAAATAAAATCTATTATGAAACTCCCGAATAAGCAAAACAAGCTTTAATTCAAATCTGATCTAACTCAATTTTATAAATCCAAACATAGACAAATTATATATTTTGGAAACTACAAGAAAATTGTGATCTAACGCAAAAAGAATCAGCATCATTGGACTTCTAGATCAAAAGTTATAAGCTAAACAAGAACGGAACTAAATCTGTTACGGAATAAATCTGAAAACGAAAACGGAGTTACCTGTACGTGAGGCAGAGATGGCAGGAAGGAGACGGCGATATGGAGGGCTGCTCGGCGAGGGGGCGGGTCGGCGAGGGTGGGGTGGCGGAGGAGGGGTCGGCGCTGGGGAGGTGGCGCTGGGCGATGGGAGGTTCCAGGAGAGCTCCCGGTGAGCGTTCTAGGCAGGAAAAGGAGGACGGTGGCGAGAAGGCTACGGGCAGGGAGGGGCGGTGATGGGAAAATGGAACGAGGAGAGGAGGGGTTTTATAGGCGGTCTCGGGAGGCGCTGGGATGGAAAGACGAGGGAGATCGGGAAGGTGGAGTTTCCTGCCTCCATGGATATGAAAAGCTTCAGAACGTGAGAGGAAACAAAGGAAGGAGATGATCTCTTGTTGGGCTAGAATAGGAAAGTGCTTAATGGGCCAGGTTTTTCCTAATAAAACGATTCCATTCCTATTTTTAAAATTAGGAAACTAAAACAATAAAAAGGGAATCAAATCAATTCGAATCAAGAGTTTTATATACTAAAATTATCAGAAAAATAAAATATAGATGATGAGCATTATTCCACGGCCAAAATAAAACTTAAAAAATGTTTTCAGAAAATCCCTAAAGGCTTTATTTCTTTTTGCAAATAATTTTAAATAAAAACTTTGGTTTTCTTGGCTCAAATATTTTCAAAAGTGCCCTGATTTTGGAGGGTCATTTTCTCCGCTCTTTCTTGCTTGCAAGAATTTATTTTCGGGTATTTCTCGGGAAGAAAAATAGAGAAGCAAGTGCAAATATTTGAAAGAATTAAATTGCAAAACTCCGCTCAAATTCTTTATAGTTGAAGAAGTCATGTCATCTTCTCTCATTGATTTTAATAGGATGAATTTGAATTTACGGAGAAGGGAAAGTCATTTTATTCCCTCTCATTCAAAAGTTTTTGAAAAGGTTCAAATTTCACTCAAGTTTAATTCACTCAAGCAAACAAACAAACAATTCAATTAATTATATTAACATTCCAAAATTTGGGATGTTACAAAGCTAGGAACGAAATGCAACTGTTGGGAATGTTCCAACCATCATATCTGCCTGAGATTCAGATCTGGTTAGAAACAGGATACTTCAGACTCACATGTCTGAAAAGAAAAGTTGCAACACAAATCGACGAGATAATGTTGCGAGACTGTCGGGAGATGAACTACGATAGCAAGCTCCAGAACATGAGCTGGTTCTGCTACAAACCCATGAACACGCTGTCCAAGACAAGCATGACCACATAGTAGTCTTATATTAAACACTACCAAGTTCAGGTGGAGAACCATCATCGCGGATAACGAAGTCCTTGCATAAGTCATATGATTAGCTCTTATGAAGAAACTTCTTCTCGTTGAACAAATCAGTTAGTGGCTTGGTGTGCTAGGGAATTCATATGGGATGAAGATGATCAGTCTATCAGACCATAGAATACTTCGCACATGCATGACTGACTTGGGATGATTCCAGAGGAAGCAAAAACAACTTTCTCGGATCCACGGCGACAACTTACATCAAATGCATGTGAATTAGAGGAAGTCACTTCTTTCATCCAAGCATAGGCTTCATGAACGGAACACGAAGGCATTGCTTACAAAGTTTTCAACACTAGGTTGATGTTCAACATGAATCATGGGGGAGACAAAATGCTGCTGATGGGCTTAACAGCAATTCATCGGAATTTCCATATCACTGGACTTCCACCATCATGTGAACACGGTGATAGTATTGGTCAGACCAAAAGATGTAATGGTGTATGCTCGAGGGATCAACCACGAGTAAGACAACAATACGAACACCGTTGGTTCTGATTTGACTTGACAATAGCCCATACTCAAGTCAAAGGATTGATAAGACAATAGGTCCAACAATTGATCACAGGGACCAATCAATGAAGATATCATCTTTCTTCAACACACACTACACAAGGATATCCCTTTGGAACGAACTAAGTTAAGCAAAGCTTTATCTTCCAACTCTCCTAGTTGTTGTCTAGCTCAACCAACTAGTTTAGGGATATCCAATACAGAGTCTTGGAGAATGGGTGGTTTAGAGGAGACCCAATATGATCACGAACTCAACATAGCGGTCAGATGACAACCTGGTAACACTTCCAAGAAGATATTTGGAAAGTCACGAACCACCGATATATTACTAAGCTCGAGAACGATCTTGCTTTTCAGGGCAAGACGATATGATCAAAGAGCAAGGGATTGATATAATCCTAACTCATTCATCGAAGGGTGCACCAGAAATAAGGACTAGGTAGCACGATCAATCTTAGGATGATGACTTAATAACCAACACGCTAAGAATGAGAATATTGTCCATTAACTACCAAGCAACGAGGTTGCTAGGAGTATAGATTTCACACATCACGATTCACTTGTCGGTATTCCGGTTGCGACAACACGGAACCGAGGAATGAATAATGATGGCGAGAAGTATCACTGCGTCAAGAATTCCTAAGAGGTTGTGCAATTCCCATGACATTCTTGACATAAGATGGCAATACTTCAGGGTAGAACAGAATCAAAAGCTGGATTGGCATTTGATCTGCGGAATACAACTGCTTTGACCCAATCCTAGATATGGATGAGGCACTGGAGTTTGTTTCTCCTAGTCATTCCGAAATAGAATGGCTTGACGGACCACAAGGATAATAGGCATCGATAAACACGATCGCACACATACTCTTGACTATCAATTGATAGACGAGAATCAGAATACAACTAAAGAGGGACAACTCAAGGAACATATAACTTTTCGAGTTGTGGAGGCATGGATTAGTATGTCGAGCAAAGTTCAACATTTCTTCCGGATAACCCATGCGGAAAGGTAGAGTTGGCAGAGTCACAATATGAATGGAGTATTCCTCAAGAACACTCTGGTTGTGATCTTTTGGTTCAAAAGAACTTCTTCCATAAGCAGTTCATGGTATTTGGAAGAAGGAAATACCACGGACCTCGAGGACTATCGCAAGGTTACTAATATCCTAAAGGAACTAGCAAATACTAACAACATGAGGTAGGGTTAATCTCGGGTTCAGGAACCCAGGAATAGAATGCTTACTAACTAATAACATCACGGGATGCTTTTAAGAATAATGGCCAGAATCATCACACTGGGAATACAAAAGCAATGCTAAATTGCTAGGTGACTTCCTAAACAACTAGGGTCATAATAATAGCTCCAACATCTACGCCGAGGCAACAAGTACCTCAACTTACCGATTAGTGTGCTTAATCTGGCCCAAAAGGACATCAGGAACGGAAGGAAGGGATTTGCAAATGCATCGATAGTTTAGAAACCTGGGATGACTTGACAAAGATAACGATCAGAATGCTCAAAATGATTTGAGACATCCTACAAAAATGGTGGCATAACCACTCAACATCACAATATCAAGGTTCCGAGATCAACATTTATCATACAGAAATAGTAGGAACTGAACTGAGGCTTATAACCAATAATCTTAAAGGTCTATGGATTAGTAACACGTCATCCTGATAGATAGATGAGAAGGCCTAGTTCTTAACCCCCATAGAAAAGAAGAGGTTGACTCAGATCAGAAGGCCATGTGGTATAAGGAGTAAATAGAGCCTTACGTTCCCTTCCACAATCAATTCCCTTACATAACTAAAGCATTTGTAGACACAACTTCGACCAGTTTGGCTTGGTAAACCTACAGGCAGTCAGGCTCTGATACCAACGCTGTCAGGACCCCGATTCCAAGTCACATCGATCTAGCCGGTAACACCTCATATCACTTTGCGGCCTCACGCACGGTATTCCCACAGGTGTCGCCTTACCATGGCCCGGGACCGCTTGCGTCTTTTGGCTCACGTATATGATAGTGTCGCTAGCATCCATATGATAGAGAACCTGGGCCGACATGGCTAGTCGTGAACCCAAAGCGGCACTAACCCATGGGGACAGGCATACATGAATCACATCGAGCATGTCAGTCATCAACGTATGAATTCGGCTGTAGAACTGGCTAACAGGACTCCGGTATCCCGGCTGTAGAAGGCTAGGCAGGACTCGAATATCACCGTGTGACATTTCCCGAAGGGACGGACATAGGAACGAAGTGAAACACATGCCGCCACCAAGTGTCCAAGCAGTAGTGATGGGCTAGCAGACTCCGGTGAACCGGTCAGAAGGACTACTATCGCTCAGAAGCACTAGACTACATTTCCCCATATGAGAGGCTGCCAAGGATAAACAACTAGATTGTCGGATCCCACACATACCAAGCATTTCAAACATACACACAATATGCTCAATATGTGTAAATACAACATGGCATCACAACATAACTCTACGACTCAAATATTTATTCATTAGGCTCCGAGGAGCGAGATATTACAAACATGGGTCTCATGACCCAACACTCGAGAGCATACAAGTCAAAGCACAAGCGGAAACTAAACATGTCTCGAGTACGATAACTATAAATGAAAAAGGCTGAAAGCGACTATCTACCAGATCTGCCGAGGGTACAAGATCGTAGCTGAGGTAACAAGCTAAACGTCAAGTCCAAGTGGAACTACTAGCGAGACCGACGTCTCTCGCAAAACATAAAATAAGCAAATGTGAGTACAAACGTACTCAGAAGACTTACATCGAACTAACTACATATGCATCATTATCAACAAAGGGGTGGTGGAGTTTGACCGCAGCAAGCCAGCTTTGACTCGGTGGCTATCCTGAACTACGATCGCAAGTAACTCTTTTGAGGTGGCGCTGCGAGTCCACATATTCACCATATCAATACACCACTATGGATCCGCTCCCGTCTCCCTCACGAGAACGCCATCCATAGCACTCACGCTTATCTTGCGCATTTTAGAGTATCCACTTTCACTTGTCTATGAACTATGCAAGGGTCCAAGTTTCCATATCCGAGGAATCCGCTATTCAATAGATAATGATAACCCCGCAAGGGTGTACTTCTTCACACACGCTCTCGCCACTTATCGCCTCAGACACGCCATGTACCTCGGCAACCTTCAAGCGGAAGTCGGGCGAGGGAGTCGGCCACGACCGACTAACCACACAAGTCTCTCGTCTAGGTTTATCGCCTATTCGGTTCCATCCGCAAGGAGATCCGCCGGGTGTCGCCACGGCCCCAAACGATGTGTACAGGTTCCAAGCCCACCAAACGGGCGGTGCTTGGCATACCCGGCCACGGTGCCTAGTCTGTTCCAAGCCCACCTATACCGGGTGCCACTTGGTAGACTACTAACACTACCTACAAACAACATAAACTAGATGCAACTCCTGGACAGAGATCAAGTTGATTAATAAGTCGAGAGGGGCACTTAAGCATTCCAATGTGTGGTAGTAACTGTTCATGGATCACCAACACAGAACTCAGTTCCTGAGGACGGCTGCAATGAGACAACCCACCATGTACTCCTACATGGCCTCTCACCGCTACCTTTACCAAATCGTGTTCACACACTTAGCTCACACACAGTAGGACATGTTCACCACTTTCCAATTCATTCCCGATGAATCAGACCTGACACAACTCTAAGCAATAGCAGGCATGACAAACAAGCATGAATGAGTAGGCACATCAGGGCTCAAACAACTCCTACTCATGCTAGTGGGTTTCATCTAATTACTGTGGAATGACAGGTCATGCAGAGGATAAAGGGGTTCAGCTACCGCAACAAGTAACACATGAGTCGTTGTTGTCCTAATGCAGTAAAATAGGGCAGGAGTGAGAGAGTGGGATTATATCAGAATGAACAAGGGGGTTTTGCTTGCCTGGCACTTCTGAAGATATTATAGCTCTTCATCGGTGTCATCAATCTCATCGTCGAACGTCGTCTACCGAGAGGGGACAATTACCGGCAACAGAGAGGAAACACAATCAATGCAATGCAACATTATGATGCATGATCATGACAAGGCAACATGCTGGTGTTTTGAGCTAATGCAGCTAGAAACAAAGTTAAATGAAGTTGGTTTGAACCCTAAGTTCAAATCCAAACTCCATATGTGAAATTCAAATGTCATTTATATGATTTGTGCGAAACAGCAGCTATAAGTTGTTCTAACATGCATGAAAATGGTACAGATGGATAGATTGGATTTTTCTGATCATTTTTCATATATAAATTATTTCATTTGGAGTTACGGTTGAATTTCTATGAATTTTAGAAGTTTATACAATTTTCTCGAATTTTCTCAGATAAGAATAAATCCGATAAATGATTTATTGCATCGAAGATGACATCACAAAGGACGTCAAGAAGTCAACAGCGCTGTCCAGTCAAATCGACCAGTGGGACCCGCTGATCGATCTCACAGTGAAGGCTAGGGTCAGCGACATGTGGGTCAGTCAACAAGTGACGTGGCGGTCAAACCGACCAGTAGGGCCTCGGGTTAGCACTAATCTAAACAGAAATTAAGTTAAACTAAACAGCGCAGGCCCACATGGCGTGGCACTAGGGTTGGTTAGCGCCATTAGCAGCTAATGACAAGGCCATGTCGGCTCGCGAGTTGAACGCCGGCGCACACAAACGCGCGGCGGCCCTCGGGAACACGCTTCTGGTGGCGAGATCAAGCGTTGAGGGCACGTGGCATAGCCCTTTCTCCGCCGCATCAAGGAGCAAAGGAGTTGGGCGAAGTCGCCCGTGGTCGACGCCGGCGACGAGGTTTGCGGCTGCCGTGGTTCGGTTGGCGGCGTTTCAGTAGCTTCTGCGTGCGACGACTAGCTAACGGCATATGCATGACATACGCGTGCTCACGAATCCGTTGGACATGGTGGTGTGACCAAAAGGTCGCGGAATAAGCGCCGACGACGAGCTCGGGCGGAGGCGAAGCCGGTCATGGTTGGGGATGAGGCTAAGCGGCGCAAACGAGAAAGGGAGAAGAGGGTCCGGAGCGAATCCCACAGTAGCGTCGTTTGGCGGTGTCGGGTGGCTCGGGGAAGCACCGGAGCGAGCGAAGCGGCGAGGGGGATCTCCGGCGGCCGGCGATGAAGATGTTGAGGATGAAGATGATGTGGGGCGTCCGGTGGTGCATGTGTCCTCGAGCAGGCGTAGACGACGGAGGCGGATCTCCTAGACATGCTGGGGAGGCTAGGCGGTGGAAGTGGCCACGGCGAACGACGTCGGTGGCGGCGGCTCTGTTCGGTCGCACTCGGGGAAGAAGCTAGAAAGCGAGGGAGAGAACAGAGAGTGAGGGGAGAGGCAGAGGGGGCTGCGGGGCGTCTCCAGACGCGTCGGAGGCGCCTCGGTGGCAAGCAGGAGGTGGCCGCGGCTCGGCTGTGCGCGCGCCACGCGCGATGCCAGAAGGCATGGGGAAGACGACGCGCGAGGAGGTGGGCTGGGCTGGCCAACCGGGTCGGCCAGGTGGCTTTGGTGGGCGCCTGGTGAGTGGCCCAGGTGACTCTCTCTCTGTGTTTATTTAATTTGTTCTGTTTTCTATTTATGCAAATTTGTTTAGATTTGGTTTTCAAACCAAATCATTTTTTAAAAAAAATTCTGGAAATAGTTATGGGCTCTAAATGAAATATTCCAGAGGCCCTCAACCAATTCCAAAATTGTTGGAGCATTTAAAAATATTTATAGTATTTAAATGCCCAAATGAAAATACCATATGATTTAATTCAGAGCCCAAATATGCCAAGGAAAAATGTGCATCACCTCTGGTTACTGTTTACTGCATTTCCCATAAATGATGAACATTTTTGAAGGCCATTTGGATTACTGAAAATATTTTTAGGTTGAACCTATTTGAATTCCATTTGGTACTAGGGTTTGGACATCCCCATTTCAGGTTTAAATGAAATTTTAAACATGATGCAGCAACCAAGCTAGCACTAGTGCATTGCAAGGCTAGGGATGTGACAGTAACGGTTAGATTTTGTGTGGAGGCTATATATACCCCTCCACCTCCTCTTCATTCCTGGAGAGAGCCATCAGACTGAACCGACACTTCCAAATTACTATTTCTGAGAGAGAACTACCTACTCATGTGTTGAGACCAAGATATTCCATTCCAACCATATGAATCTTGATCTCTAGCCTTCCCCAAGTTCCTTTCCACTCAAATCTTCTTTCCACCAGATCCAAATCCTATGAGAGAGAGTTGCTTGTTGGGGAGACTATCATTTGAAGCACAAGAGCAAGGAGTTCATCATCAAGATTGGCTAGGTGTCACTTGGGAGCCTCCGACAAGATTGTGGAGTTGAACCAAGGAGTTTGTATGGGCAAGGAGATCGCCTACTTCGTGAAGATCTACCGCTAGTGAGGCAAGTCCTTCGTGGGAGACGGCCATGGTGGGATAGACAAGGTTGCTACTTATGGACCCTTCATGGGTGGAGCCCTCCGTGGACTCAGCAAACTGTTACCCTTCGTGGGTTGAAGTCTCCACCAACGTGGAAGTACGGTAGCACCACCTATCGGAACCACGCCAAAAACATCCGTGTCTCCAATTGCGTTCGAATCCTCCAAACCCTTCCCTTTACTTTCTTGCAAGTTGGATGCTTTACTTTCCGCTGCTCATATACTCATTGCATGCTTGCTTGTTATGTATTGCAAAAGTTAAACTTGTGCCTAAACTCCACTTAAACTTTAATAAGGTTAAAAACTACAACTTTGGTACTTAGTGTCTAATCACCCCCCCCCCCCCCTCTAGACACCTCTTCTCAAGATCCTACACTTCTTGGGGGCGAGGGACTTCTTGGCAGCTCTGCTCTTGCTGCCCTGGCGCCGGACGGAGTGGGTTCCGCCCAGGGGCCACGCGCCTTGGGGCCAGGGCTCCTTCTTGAGGGGGAGGCGGCTGAGGCGCCCCCGGAGCTTCATCGCCAGCAGAGGCGCGGGCGCGGCAGCGAGAAGGACGCGCTGGGAGCCCCCTACGGCGCCAGACTGAGCTCGGCGACGCGGTCGAGCCACTCTTCGTAGACGTCGTCGATAGGGCGGTAGCGCAGGAGCTCGTTTGCCGCGATGAGCGCAGCTCGAGCCTCCACGGGCGCGCGGAGCACCCGAGACGAAGAACCAGCTGGGGCGAGTGAGGGAGTAGCAGTGTGGCCGTCTCGCCTCACGGACGGATGCTGGGACGATGCTTGCTGCCCGTTCCCCGCCGGGCCGATGGCGGCGTTGACGGCAGGTGATGGGGAACGGCGGCGGCCGCCGACGGGGCCGTCTGGCGACGCTGGTAGCGAGAGCGGCTTCGGCGCCCGCGCGGGCCAGCGGCGGCTCGACATGGATGCGATGGTCGGCGAAGAACAGGCGGACGAAGATTTAATTCGGCGCACCTACCGGGCGCGCCAAATGTCGGATTTCGGGTTCGCGCACCCTCTAGGTTCAACATCTTGGGCGCGCGGAGATCTCGCCCTCTACCTAATCGCACCTCGCCGCCTCGCTAGGATCTAAACTATGAAAGGAACAACACAAGAGACACAGGGATTATACTGGTTCGGGCCACCATTGTGGTGTAACACCCTAACCAAGTGTGTGGTGTGGTGGATTGCCTCTTGAGCTGATGATGAACAGTACAAGGAAGAACAACCTCGCGAGGGTCTGTTCTTGGCTGGTGTGATGAACTGCTAGGGGGAGTTCAGTCGCTCTCTCTCTCTTTTGGTGCAGCTCGATATGCTGGATCCTGGATCCCTCTACCCTGTGGGTGGCTAGTCCTATTTATAGGCAGAGGCCCTGGGCCTCTTCCCAAATATTGAGTGGGAAGGGCGCCAACAATTGGCCATTTTGAAGGGGAACATCTAGTACACTTATCTGACTAAAGTTGGTCCTCGCTTTGTCAAAGGCTCGTGGTGGCGCCACTTGGGCTCCACGATGACTTCCTTCCTGCCGTTGTAGCGGTCTTGCTCTGGTTACGAAACGGATGCCTTTGCTTGATGCTCTCGCCTGTGCTTGCCCCCTTTGCACCAAAGAGGAAAGGAGCTAAATTCTCGGCCTGGCGCCCGCCTGGCGCCCTTGGTCGTCATGGCTTGCGTCATGGGCACCTCGTGAGTACCCGCCTTGATCTCTCCGCCTCCTCGCGAGCCAGCCTGACGAGGCCGTGCTCGAGGAAGCCGTGTCGTCCGCCCATGAGGCTTGGCCCCTCGCGAGGGTCTTGAGCTTGTGCTGATGAAGATGGGCCATGTTGGGCCACCCCTTGAGCCACGCCGCAGGCCTCAGGCAGGCAAGTCTGGGTACCCCCGTTCCCAGAACGCCGACAAAGCTCTCGGCCCCTTGGGAAGGTCCTTCACATCAAGAGCATTGGGAAGCGACTCCTACTACCTAATCGGCGTTACGAAGCGAAGGCACGAAGGAGATATGATTCCGGCAAGGAGTCGAAACGACCATGGAACGCCAACCTCGTCCGAAGATTTTACAGTTAAAATGCAGTATGTATCACGCTACCTTTTGTACTAAGTATGAGACAATGGGCCCCCCGAGGAGCACTCGGGGACTGCCACCTTTTATCTATGAATGACGAGTATCATGCTTATGATTTTGTCATTACATTCTTCCTCCTCGTCCGGCACCGGGTTCGACTAGTCGGCCCGGGGACTGGCCGCCTTGAGTTATATTCAAGTTCCACCTGCAGTCAGACAAGTAGTGTGCCGGCACCCAAGCCCACTCTTGTCAAAAGTCGCAGCTCGAAGAACCGACTGTCCGGCTGGCAAGACTCAAAGGCAGGAAAGGATGCCCACACGAAAAACGACTAAGGACTAACGAACTCGTATAACAAAAGCCGGCTTCCTCACATTGCCGACCGGCTACCAGAGTAGCCGGCCGGCCGGCTTCCCATTCCACCTTGCCACAATCCAAGAAAGCTCAAGTACTTGCCTTCCCACAAATAGCCATGTTCCTCCCCAGCCATAGACTGCAGAGCAGCTGTTCGGCTGGGAAGGCGGCGACCAAGGGAAGGCGGCGAAGGAAACAACCTAAGGATAAAAAGCAAATTGAAAAGGAAGCCAAACACATGCATAATTATATTTAAACAAAAGCCTTCGAAAGGCCGACATTCAACATAGTTTGGATACACCCCCAGTGGGTGGAACTGCGCAAATTTAATAAAAGTTGTTCAAGGAGCAATAGCAGGAAACCAAAGAGCGGCATATCAGGCCAAGGGAGCGACAGGTGAGTCGGGAAGGTCGGAGGAGGCGGTAGTGCTGGCCGGAGGAGTGGCCGGCTGGCCGGTCTCGGCCTGATCATCACCCCTGGCAGGCTGTGCGCTCGCGCGCGCCTCATTGCTGGTGGCACGATCAGGCTGAAGCTGGCTGGTCGCTTTGCCGTCGGGAACGGCGTCTTCGCCGCCCTCCTCTTCTTCGTCTTCACCTTCATCACTGGAAGCAATCTCCTCCGCCGAGTCCTCACCTTCCGCCGGGTTCGGCCCGAACCACTCCTCCGGCTGGGCGACGCCGTTGTCACTCACTTCAGGAGCAAAAATGCTGGTGTCGGTATACTCGGCGATAGCCGAGGCGCGCTGGATGATAGCCGGCCGCACCGCCACCAGCTCCTCATCAGCCTCTTGCCTCCAAGTGCTCAGCTGGCGCAAGCTCAGCCCAGGATACCAGGCCCGAACGAACTCCAGCGCCCGCCTGGCGCCGGACTGAGCAGCGGAAGCCTTCTAGGCCTCGAAGCGGCCAACCGCAACCTCCAGCCAGTCGGCAGTTCGACTGGGGGTACGGGGAATCGCCTCGCCAGGCCAGAGGGCGGTCAACACTTGCGCCCCGGCACGCTGAAGCCGGCAGAGCATGCGGTGAGCCGGCTGCAGCCGGGCCTGGATCGCCAAAAGTTGCTCCTCAAGCGTCCTGCTGGCGTCTGGCGCGATCTCAACCCCTGCTTGCCTGCGTGTCTCGCGGCGGGCCTCGATGGCTTGGCTGGCGGCACGGAGTAACCAGGGAAGTAATCTGCGTGAAGAACAAAGAAACAACACAAAAATCAGAAGATGAAGAAGAGGGAAAAGAGCAAGCAAAGGGGTGAAAAGGAAGGCGGCTTACCGTCGATCAGATCCTCAATCCGTCCATAGCCCTCGCTCAGCGCTTGCCTCGCTTCAGCCCAGCCCGCCGCCTTGGTCTCGAACTCGGCCTTAAGGGCGGCCTCGCTGTCCTGCGCCTTCTTCAGGGCCGCCTTATGGCTCTCCTCCCAGTCGGCCAGTCTCTTGGCCAGGCGGTCGCGTTCCTGGGCCAAGGCGCTGCTCTCAGCCTCCTTGGCGCGAAGGGCGGTCTGGGCCCCGTCTAGCTGCTCCCTCAAGTCAGCATTAGCCTCTGCAAGCGTGGAGAAAAAGGAAAAAGCAATAAGGAAGAAGTCTTCAGGGAAGATCCAACCCGGCTGCTCAGCAGTCGGCCCGAATCTCGGGGACTACACCTAGTGGGTGCGCTGACGCGCCCCCACATGAGATAAAAGAAACAAAGTACTCACTCCAGCTATTAGTCAAGTCGGCGGCCTTTTCGCTCAGCACGGAGATTGTGATACTCCTGAAAATCAGACGAAATGCGAATAAGAATAAGGTTGCCGCCAAGGCCTGCTAAAAAGTTCCAAGCCTCCTGCTCAGCAGCCGAGTCGAAACTCGGGGACTACACCCAATGGGTGCGCTGACGCGCCCCCACGGAAGAAATCAAAAAAGAAATGACCAAGGCCAGAAGACTCACCCGGATGACCGCGCGCGTAGCAAGGAACTCCTGGTGTACTACTGTTCTGATGGCGGCTCGGGTGCGAAGCCGATGTCGGACTTCCCTCGCCGCCACGCTCAGCTCGGTCGTCCCCGCCGCTGGGCGTCCACTCGGACGTGCTAGCGCTGGCCGCCTCCAGTTCCTGAGCCGTCGAGCTGGCGTCCGCGGCTCTTTGTGGCTCCGGCGCCAAGGACGCCTCTCCAGCTACCGGCGAGGCACCGATCGCACCACAAGATCCGCCCCGCTGCCGACTTCGCCCGGCCGGTTGCTCAGCGCCAAGGCAGGTCGGCCGCCTTGGCTCGCTCGGTCGGCGCCGGCCGTGGCGCCTCCCAGATCGCCACGCCATCCTCCTCCTCTCCATCACCGTCTGGTCGCGGTCGGCTTCCTCCGACGGAGGCACGGGGACATTGGGAGCCATGGCGCGAAGAGGAATGACGAGCCACGGAGGCCGATTCGTGAGAGCCTCCGCCTCCTCTCCTGCGCGGCTTCCGCTGAGCCTTGGCGTTCGTCGGCTTGCGCCTCGGCCGACTTCTCCGCCGCCTCTTGGATGGCCCTCCGCTCCGCCGCTTCCCGCTCCTCCCATGCCTCCCGCGCGTTCCACTCCGTTGCCTCCATGAGGTCGGCGCGGGGATCCACGCGGCGGGAGCTAGAAGACCCTCCTGTCGGTCCGACTATGGAGGCGGCGTCAACCCGTTCAAGGGAAAGCGGCGCCCTGTTCAACAAATCAAGAAGACGGCTTAGATGAGCCTCAACCAAAGAAGACAACAAAAAGTACGAGACGTCCCACACTTATGCCGAGACCGCTTGTGGCTGCTTCACCACCTTGCGGAAGCGGGCTGCTTTCGCGGCCACCTCGTCCCGCTTGGTCGCCGCCGCGGAGCCCTTGGGTTTTTTTGGCCGGCTGCCGAAGAGACCCGGCCCGGCCCGACGCTTTTGCGCACCTCCCCGAGCAACTGGCGCAGCAGAAGGTCCCGCGCCTTGGTGATCGGCCACCGGCTGGCGGCGTGGGATGGCCTCGGTTTCGTCATCATTTGGACAGTCCCCGAAGCCGGCCGTGAGCTCGGGGCCGCCTGCCTCTCCGCCGGCTCCGACTATTGCGTCGTCCATGGTGGCCTCCCCCAGATCTGGGTCGTCAGGGTCGTCCACCGTGCGGTCGGCCATAAACTAGCGCTCCGGCCCTGCGGCCTCGGGCGCCGATCGAACAAGGGGGCTCTGCTCAAAGACAAGCCGACTAGTCAAGAGTCGGCCATCGCGAACCCGACAACAATAGAAGAAGAAAGTAAGGAAAACTCACCACAGGCGGGGGATCAGCCCGAGAATACGGCGCCTTGCCATACTGCCACCCCTCAGTGAGCTTGCAGTTGGAGATGTAATTCACCATGTAAGATACCTCGCCAAGAGGCATCTCTCTGGTGCTCAGCCGGCATGGGTCGAAGCGGTCGCTCATCTGGCAGATCATGTGCGGCCGGCTTTGGAGCGGGAGCACCCGGCGCTCCACGAAGGCGGCGACCAGGTCGGCCCCCACCAAGCCCTCCGATTGGATCATCACCCGGAGCTGGGTGACGGCGGCGTTCCCGGCCAGGGAGAGCGACCGGGCTCGGAAGGACCAAGACGGCTGCCTCTCGGGCGGCAGGCCGGCAACGCAAGCCGGCAGATTCAAGTAGTTGCCTTGCGAGGCGACGTTCTTCACATAGAAGTATGATTGCTGCCAGAGCTTCACTGACTGGATCAGCGGGATAGGCGGAAAGGGGTTGTTGTCGGCTGTCCTCCGCCTGGTGATGAAGGCGCCAAAGGGGGCGGGCGCACCCGCGGAGACGGTGTCGAGCTTGCACTGGAAGAACTCCCCAAAGAGCTCAAGGGTAGGGAGGACTCCAAGAAAACCTCGCCTTTGGGTGATTTAGGCCGACAAAGAAGATCACCGTGTTGGGGTGAGGTGATGCGGCCGGAGATTATAGAACTCGAGGAAGGAGCGGAAGAACCCGCTCGCCCGGCAGGCCGAGGCCGCAGCAAGGCGAGCGGAAGATAACCCGCTCGCCCTCCTTCGGCGCCGGCGAAACCTCCGCCTCCGGCGCGAGGCGGGTCTTCAAGAGGTCCTCGCCCGGCAATCGCCGCGTCTTGCGAAGCCAATCGATGTGGTCTTCATGGACGTTGGAGCCGTCCCACGAGCTAGACAGCGCCATGGGAGCAAGAGGAAATGAGAGAGACGCGGTGGTGGAGAGCACAGCCACGCTGCGGAGGAACCGCGGCAAGCCAAGAGGGTTCGCGGCAGAACGACACGGTGGTGAGTGGGCTGCGGTGGCGGAAGAACGAAGGAGGTAGAGGAAAGAGAGGGGCGAGGGCGAGCGTGCGAGCCTCTGCCGCTCCCCCTCCTCCCCCTACTTATAGGCTCATGTGGCGGAGCCGAGGAGGCGAGGCCTGGGGGAACGTGGGATTAACTGCGCCCACTCCCCCCACGACCCGCAATTGTTGCGCCCTAAAGGCGTGCTGAAACCGCCGCGGGAAGGCAAGCGGTCCGTTCGGGCCGCAGAGGATCCGCACTTGGGCCGAGGCCTAGGTATGGTGGGCCCCAGCCTACGGCGACGTCCCGTCGCGCGCGTGGGCTGGCAGGCCTTTCTGGCCACGTGGCGCGCAGGGAGGCACGTGGTCAACGAGCGAGTCGGCTCGCGTTCCCACCTTCTGGCTGTGAAACTTCCCGTAGACGGCGCACCCGCTCAAGGCCGGCTCCTCAGGATAGGAAGCTGATCGAGCTTCTCGTCCTCCTTTCAACCTCGAAGCTCAATCAGCTTTGAGGACTACTGTCGGAGTAAATGACCACGGGTAGCCTAGCCGACTCCCCCTGGGACTTCTGAAAAAAATAACAAGCCAATCAAGCCATCCAACATCCAAGACGCAGGGCCGCCTTCCCCCGGCCGGCTGCCCCTTAGGCCGGCTGTCATGAGGCGGCCCGGCCCCAAAACCTGCAGGAAGAAGGCCACAAGAGGGCCTGCTTCCAAGAAGCCGGCTGCCAGAGGGCCGGCTCCGCGAAGCCGGCCACGAGAAGGCCGACTCCCCAAAGTCGGCCTTCCAGCAAGCGGCCAAGGCCACACCCTTAGAATCTGCACCCACATAACGGTGATGAGACGGGGCGTGGCTACAGTGAAGCCTGCCACCCCCGCATCCCGGAGCGCGTGGCTACAAAGATACCGTCTGGGGTAGCCATCACCGTCCGTGGCGCGCATCATATCGTGTTGACAATGACATCACCCACGACGGGCTGTCAGTACGACCCGCAGGCGGCGGGCCCCTCCGGTCAGAGAGATGCCCGAAGGCGGCTCGGCCTCCCTCAGTCGGCCTGAGATATGGCCGGCTTCCCATAGCCGGCTTGTCCCCGAAGGAAGCGCCTCATTAAGGAGACAAGATGAGGTGAGGCTACAGTGATCGCCGCAAGGCGGCGGCACTGTAGCCATGCTTACCTCGACAAAGCCCTCGTCATCAGATTGAGGCAACAGTAACCAGCCCCCGACAAGGCCCTGAACGGTAGGGCCAGCTTGTCGACCGAAGCCGGTAGCAAGCGGGACCCACCATCGGCGGGCCCCAGCTGTCGGCGGGAGAAGCCAAGCGTGAACAGCGACGGCTATGGCCCGCGCCCAGCCGGATTACCATTGTACCCCTAGGGGGTAGGCCTATATGAACCCCCGAGGGCACCCATGCAAGGGGTTGATCTCTTAGAGTTTTAGACACCACATAGAGGGAAGAGGAGAGCTAGCCGTGCCCTTCTTCTTCCTCTCACCGAACAGCTCAAGGATCCACTTGGAGGCACTTGTCCATCTAGTGATCATGTGGAGACCCCGCAGAGCAGCAGTAGGGGTGTTATCCCACGGACAGCCCCGAAGCTGGGTAAGATTCGCCGGTGTGCATGTCTTCGCCTCATCCCGTTTCCAGGCACCGGCGACGTCTTATTGGCTCCCACTATGATAAGCCACCCGTTGGCATATGTCGCACCTACCACCCGACAACATCTTCGCTTCATGCATGTACCTCTAGTATGGCTCAGGGAGGACGAGTACATTCTTCTGGAACCAGCAGCACATCACTGTGATCAATCCACGCAATGAGGTCGCGACAACACCTCCACATGTGCCACGTGGCTTCATGAATTGTAAGAGAGACACTGTGTAGCGTGCCATTCGTATTCTAATTTTCGTGCTTTGCACATACTCGAAGAACTAGTAAGGTACACGTGCATTGCACACATCAGATTTTGCAACCAAATTATGAATAAATACTATAGCATGTAAGCTCTGAGTCATATATGCTCGACGTAGCCCTTCGTTTAATTCTTATAGTTCATCTCATTGAAAATCAATTAGAGGGTGCTTGGATACGTTTTAGTCCCATGACTAAAAGTAGTGAGACTAAAACATGCTAGCCTCATCCATGCTTGGATCCAAATACTAAGGAGACTAAAATCAAGTTAATGAGCATTTATTATCCTCCAAACCCTCCAATCCGAACTACTTGTGACTAAAAATTTTAGTATCAAGACTAGTTTTAGCCCTCTTTAGTCGGGGTGCTTGGAACTTTAGTCTCTTAAAGAGACTATTTTAGTCGACTAAAATAAGTCCCTTGGATCCAAGCACCCTCTTAGTTTCTATAAAAAAAGCTAAGAATGCGGGAATAGGAAAAACATGGGATTATAGTGGAATGTCGTCTTGAATCCTACAGGATTGTATGAGTGTTTGATTGTGCATGGAAAAAACGCAGAATTCTTTCAAAGAGGTTTGAGTGGATGGTATGTTTCCTATGAAATCTAGTGCAAATGAATCATATGGAAAAATTCCTATGGTTTACAATCCTAGGAATCAAACAACCAAGATAGGAAAAATTCCTAATGATTAGAATCCTCCAAAATTCCTTTGAGAATCCTTTGAATCGAAGAAGCCCTTAATCTATTTTATGATACATGGAATTGTGCTTTGTAAAGCATAAAGTAAAAACAAATAATGGCAATTCAACTAGAAAAAAAGTTTGGGCAGTTATGATACGGAATATTCTAGAACAAAAGAGAACCACTGTTGTTTTGAGGTTTGTGCATTATGCTTAAGTTCAACCATGGAGTCTGCTAGATTGTACATGTGGCAAAATACGGTGGGGGGCTAGAAGATGGTGCGAGGGGCCGAGTGGAGGGAGACTATGAAGGAATGCACAAGTGCAAGATTGATATTTAGAGAGAGGGGGCGAACACATGCGTTGTTGCATGTAGTGGCGGAGCCATGAAAAATAAATGAGCTAGGGGGCCAAGCATTGCTAATCCTTTACGAGGTGGGTCAATTCATGAAATTAAACCTTTTATAGCAGCAATTGTCTAATGATCACATTCATATTAGCCTCGATATATAGTGATGTTAGGGGGTAGGGCCTTATCGCCTGTCTTCGCCATTGTGCACGCGTCTGAGAGATGAAGCGGAAGGCGTGGATGATGAGAGGGGGGCGTTGAATATATAATTAATGTGGGTGTATTAGCTATATATGTTAATCCTATATAGAGAGGTATAGATTGATCGATGTGGACGTGGGAAAGACGGTGAGACCTCACTGGATATATCGATCGATTGGTTTGTGTGGAAAACTATGAAAGACCTAGCTATATGTTGGAAATATGCCCTAGATGCAATAATAAAATGGTTATTATTATATTTCCTCGTTCATGATAATTTTCCATTGTTCATGCTATAATTGTATTAACTGGAAACCGTAATACATGTGTGAATACATAGACCACAACATGTCCCTAGTGAGCCTCTAGTTGACTAGCTCGTTAATCAATAGATGGTTATGGTTTCCTGACCATGGACATTGTATGTCATTGATAACGGGATCACATCATTAGGAGAATGATGTGATGGACAAGACCCAATCCTAAGAATAGCACAAGATCGTGTAGTTCGTTTGCTAAAGCTTTTCTAATGTCAAGTATCATTTCCTTAGACCATGGGATTATGCAACTCCCGGATACCGTAGGAATGCTTTGGGTGTACCAAACGTCACAACATAACTGGGTGGCTATAAAGGTGCACTACAGGTATCTCTGAAAGTGTCTGTTGGGTTGGCACGAATCGAGATTGGGATTTGTCACTCCGTATGATGGAGAGGTATCTCTGGGCCCACTCGGTAATGCATCATCATAATGAGCTCAATGTGACTAAGTAGTTAGTCACGGGATCATGCATTATGGAACGAGTAAAGTGACTTGCCGTAACGAGATTGAACGAGGTATTGGGATACCGACGATCGAATCTCGGGCAAGCAACGTACCGATTGACAAAGGGAATTGCATACGAGATTGCTTGAATCCCCGACATCGTGGTTCATCCAATGAGATCATCGTGGAACATGTGGGAGCCAACATGGGTATCCAGATCCCGCTGTTGGTTATTCGCCTGAGAGATGTCTCGGTCATGTCTGCATGATTCCCGAACCCGTAGGGTCTACACACTTAAGGTTCGGTGACGCTAGAGTTGTTATAGGAAATAGTATGTGGTTACCTAAGGTAGTTCGGAGTCCCGGACGTCACGAGGAGTTCCGGAATGGTCCGGTGGTGAAGATCGATATATTGGACGAAGGGTATTGGAGTACGGAAATGTTCCGGGGGTACCAAGCTATGTCCAGCATGACCGAAAGGTGTTTCGGGAGCCCCGGCAAGTGTTGGAGGGCCTCATGGGCCAAAGGGGAAGGGGCAAACCAGCCCACTAAGGGGTGGTGCGCCCCCCACACCCTTTCCCACGTTATTTGGGGAGGTGGGCGCCTCCACCTGGCTTGGGAGGCAATCCTCCACCTGCTTGGCTTGGGGGCAAGTCTCCTAGGATTTTCCCTAGGAGATCCAATCTGCTGGCCCCGCCCGTGGGAAACCCTAGGCGCCTCCCTCTCCCTTGCCCCTATATATAGTGGAGGGGTGGGAGGGCAGCCGCACCTCTTCCTTGGCGCAGCCCTCTCCCTCCTCCAACACCTCCTCCTCCTCCGTAGTGCTTGGTGAAGCCCTGCCGGAGAACCACGAGCTCCATCGCCACCACGCCATCGTGCTCCTGGAGTTTTCCCTCAACTTCTCCTCTCCCCTTGCTGGATCAAGAAGGAGGAGACGTCGCCGGGCTGTACGTGTGTTGAACGCGGAGGCTCCGTCCGTTCGGCGCTTAGATCAGAATCGACCGCAATCTGAATCGCTGCGAGTATGACTCAACCAACCGCGTTCTTGCAACGCTTCCGCTTAGCGATCTTCAAGGGTATGAAGATGCACTCCCTCTCTTGTTGCTAGAATCTGCATAGATTGATCTTGGTGATGCGTAGAAAATTTTGAATTGTTGCTACGTTCCCCAAACAGTGGTATCAGAGCTAGGTCTATGCGTAGTTTCTATGCACGAGTAGAACACAAGTTGTTGTGGGTGTCGATTTTGTCAATTTACTTGCCGTTACTAGTCTTATCTTGATTCGGCGGCATCGTGGGATACACATGTTCGGCGGCATCGTGGTTTATTGAATCTCAATCGTAGTTATACACATGTTCATGCCAAAAGATATAAAATAGTAATGATAGTACCACATACTTGTGGCACTGCCATTTGAGTCATATTGGTATAAAACGCATGAAGAAGCTCCATGTTGATGGATCTTTGGACTCACTCATTTTTGAAAAGATTGAGACATGTGAACCTTGTCTATTGGTAGATATGCATGAAGAAACTCTATACAGATGGATCATTTGGACTCACTTTATTTTGAATCACTTGAGACATGCAAATCATACCACATGGGCAAGATGACTGAAAGGCCTCGTTTTCAGTAAAATGGAACAAGAAAGCAACTTGTTGGAAGTAATACATTTTGATGTGTGCAGTCCAATGAGTGCTGAGGCACGCAGTGGATATCGTTATGTTCTTACTTCACAGATGATTTGAGTAGATGCTAAGTATATTTACTTGATGAAACACAAGTCTGAATTATTGAAAGGTTTAAGTAATTTCAGAGTGAAGTTGAAGATCGTCGTGACAAGAGGATAAGATGTCTATGATATGAGCATAGAGATGAATATCTGAATTACGAGTTTGGCACACAATTAAGACATTGTGAAAATTGTTTCACAACTAATACCGCCTGGAACACCATAGTGTGATGGTGTGTCCGAACATCATAGTTGCATCCTATTGGATATGGTGCATACCATGATGTCTCTTATCGAATTACCACTATCGTTTATGGGTTAGGCATTAGAGACAACCGCATTCACTTTAAATAGAGCACCACGCAATTCCGTTGAGACGACACTGTATGAACTATGGTTTAGAGAAACCTAAGTTGTCGTTTCTTAAAATTTTGGGGCTGCGACGCTTATGTGAAAAAGTTTTAGGCTGATAAGCTCGAACCCAAAGAGGATAAATGCATCTTCATAGAATACCCAAAACAGTTGGGTATACCTCCTATTTAAGATCCGGAAGCAAAACTGATTGTTTCTAGAAACGGGTCCTTTCTCAAGGAAAAGTTTCTCTCGAAAGAATTGAGTGGGAGGATAGTAGAGACTTGATGAGGTTATTGAACCATCACTTCAACTAATCTGTAGCAGGGCACAGGAAGTTGTTCCTGTGGCGCCTACACCAGTTGATGTGGAAGCTGATGATAGTGATCATGAAACTTCGGATCAAGTTACTACCAAACCTCGTAGGTAGACAAGGATGTAACGCCCCGGACACACCCGCCGGTGGTCGTTACTCCTGGCGGGATCTAGACTGGCCCCACAGATCAATACTAGTCTTTTCTGCGCACTTTGTCCTCACTCGTGCGCACCCGGAGCAACTTCGGTCGGTCACCCATCGACACTACTCCAAGCTGAGCACGCTTAACTTTGGAGTTACATGCAATGGGCTCCGGAAAAGAAGGCATTCCTTATTGATATGAGTAGTCTATCATCCCTAATAAGCGAGGCTATCACATACACCCCACTCGGAGGAACCGACGTCCTCGTCGGGCCACAGAAACGCTCCTCTTGGCACAAACGTCGTGCTTCCATCCGGTACATGTGCCATGTCGGGTGCCACGACGGGTCACAAACGTCATGAACAACATGACCACGCACCTGTCCGCAACCATCCGTAACCGCGAGGGTCGGCTCGATACCAACTTGTAACGCCCGACACACCCGCCGGTGGTCGCACTCTGGCGGGATCTAGACTGGCCCCACAGATCAATACTAGTCTTTTCTCGCGCACTTTGTCCTCACTGCGTGCGCACTCGGGAGCAACTTCGATCGGTCACCCATCGACACTACTCCAAGCTGAGCACGCTTAACTTTGGAGTTCTGTCTGAATGGGCTCCCGGAAAAGAAGGCATTCCTTATTGATATGAGTAGTCTATCATCCCTAATAAGCCAGGCTATCACAAAGGACCCGTACTGCTTCGGAGTGGTACGGTAATCCTATCTTGGAGGTCATGTTGCTAGACAACAATGAACCTACGAGCTATGGAGAAGCGATGGTGGGTCCGGATTCCGAAGAATGGATCGAGGCCATAAAATCCGAGAGAGGATCCATGTACGAAAACAAAGTGTAGACTTTGGAAGAACCACTTGATGGTCGTAAGGCTGTTGGGTACAGATGGATTCTAAGAGGGAAGACAGACAATGATGGTATGTGTCACCATTAAGAAAGCTCGGCTTGTCGCTAAGATGTTTCCGACAAGTTCAAGGAGTTGACTACGATGAGACTTTCTCACTTGTAGCGATGCTAAGAGTCTGTTGGAATTATATTAGCAGTTACTGCATTATTTATGAAATCTTGCAGATAGGATGTCAAAACATTATTTCCTCGAAAGTTTTGTTGAGGAAAGGTTGTATGTGATACAACCAGAAGGTTTTGTAAATCCTAAAAGATGCTAACAAGTATGCAAAGCTCCAGCAATCCTTCTAAGGACTGGAGTAAGCATCTCGGAGTTGGAATATACACTTTGATGAGATGATCAAACATTTTGGGTTTATACAAAGTTTATGAGAAACTTGTATTTCCAAAGAAGTGAGTGGGAGCACTATAGAATTTCTGATAAGTATATGTTGTAAACATATTGTTGACCAGAAATGATGTAGAATTTCTGGAAAGCATATAGGGTTATTTGAAAAGTGTTTTTCGAGGGAAAACCTGGATTAAGCTACTTGAACATTGAGCATCAAGATCTATAAGGATAGATCAAAATCGCTTGATAGTACTTTCAAATAAGTACGCACCGTGACAAGATTTTGAAGGAGTACAAAATAGATCGGCAGAGAAGGAGTTCTTGGCTGTGTTATAAGGTGTGAGTATTGAGTAAAGACCCAAGACCTGACCACGGCAGAAGAGAGAAAAAGGACGAAGGTCATCCCCTATGATTTAGACGTAGGCTCTACAATATGCTATGCTGTGTACCGCACCTGAACTGTGCCTTGCCATGAGTCAGTCAACGGGTACAAGTGTGATCTAGGAATGGATCACAGGACAGCGGTCAAGGTTATCCTTAGTAACAAGTGGACTAAGGAATTTTCTCGATTATGGAGGTGGTAAAAGAGTTGGTCGTAAAGGGTTACGCCGATGCAAACTTTGACACTAATCCGGATGACTCTGAGTAGTGAACCGGATTCGTATAGTAGAGCAGTTATTTGGAACAGCTCCAAGTAGCGCGTGGTAGCTGCATCTAGAAGATGACATAGAGATTTGTAAGGCACACACAGATCTGAAAGGATCATACCCGTTGATTAATAACCTCTCTCACAAGCAAGATATGATCAAACCCCATGGGTGTTGGATTCATTACAATCACATAGTGATGTGAACTAGATTATTGACTCTAGTGCAAGTGGGAGACTGTTGGAAATATGCCCTAGAGGCAATAATAAAATGGTTATTATTATATTTCCTCGTTCATGATAATTTTCTATTCTTCATTCTATAATTGTATTAACTGGAAACTGTAATACATGTGTGAATACATAGACCACAACATGTCCCTAGTGAGCCTCTAGTTGACTAGCTCGTTAATCAATAGATGGTTATGGTTTCCTGACCATGGACATTGTATGTCATTGATAACGGGATCACATCATTAGGAGAATGATGTGATGGACAAGACCCAATCCTAAGCATAGCACAAGATCGTGTAGTTCGTTTGCTAAAGCTTTTCTAATGTCAAGTATCATTTCCTTAGACCATGAGATTGTGCAACTCCCGGATACCGTAGGAATGCTTTGGGTGTACCAAACGTCACAACATAACTGGGTGGATATAAAGGTGCACTACGGTATCTCCGAAAGTGTCATTGGGTTGGCACGAATCGAGATCGATTTGTCACTCCGTATGACGGAGAGGTATCTTTGGGCCCACTCGATAATGCATCATCATAATGAGCTCAATGTGACTAAGTAGTTAGTCACGGGATCATGCATTATGGAACGAGTAAAGTGACTTGCCGGTAACGAGATTGAACGAGGTATTGGGATACCGACGATCGAATCTCGGGCAAGTAACGTATCGATTGACAAAGGGAATTGCATACGGGATTGCTTGAATCCCCGACATCGTGGTTCATCCGATGAGATCATCGTGGAACATGTGGGAGCCAACATGGGTATCCAGATCCCGCTGTTGGTTATTGGCCGGAGAGATGTCTCGGTCATGTCTGCATGATTCCCGAACCCGTAGGGTCTACACACTTAAGGTTCGGTGACACTAGAGTTGTTATGGGAAATAGTATGTGGTTACCGAAGGTAGTTCGGAGTCCCGGATGTGATCCCGGACGTCACGAGGAGTTCCGGAATGGTCCGGTGGTGAAGATTGATATATTGGACGAAGGGTATTAGAGTACAGAAGTGTTCCGGGGGTACCAGGCTGTGGCCAGCATGACCGAAAGGTGTTTCGGGAGCCCCGGCAAGTGTTGGAGGGCCTCATGGGCCAAAGGGGAAGGGGCAAACCAGCCCACTAAGGGTGGTGCACCCCCCACACCCTTTCCCACGTTATTTGGCGAGGTGGGGCGCCTCCACCCAGCTTGGGAGGCAATCCTCCACATGCTTTGCTTGGGGGGCAAGTCTCCCTAGGATTTTCCCTAGGGAGATCCAATCTGCTTGGCCGCCGCCCCCGGGGAAACCCTAGGGCGCCTCCCCCTCTCCCCTTGCCCCTATATATAGTGGAGGGGTGAGAGGGCAGCCGCACCTCTTCCTTGGCGCAGCCCTCTCCCTCCTCCAACACCTCCTCCTCCTCCGTAGTGCTTGGCGAAGCCCTGCCGGAGAACCACGAGCTCCATCGCCACCACGCCATCGTGCTCCTGGAGTTTTCCCTCAACTTCTCCTCTCCCCTTGCTGGATCAAGAAGGAGGAGACGTCGCCGGGCTGTACGTGTGTTGAACGCGGAGGCGCCGTCCGTTCGGCGCTTAGATCAGAATCGACCGCGATCTGAATATCTGCGAGTACGACTCCACCAACCGCGTTCTTGCAACGCTTCCGCTTAGCGATCTTCAAGGGTATGAAGATACACTCCCTCTCTTATTGCTATAATCTCCATAGATTGATCTTGGTGATGCATAGAAAATTTTGAATTATTGCTACGTTCCCCAACACTATATACACACATACATAGAGGAACATCGATCGTTGCGCATGCAAGCGTGAGAGATAAAGAATGCCCGATATGATGGAGAGGGGGATGTGTGTGGGTGTGTGCCTTCATGGGAGACCGACCTGAAGAAAAAGATTGCATGCGTGCGATGGATAATGCCGACTGGTAGTGTGTGTGCATGCATGCACGAGAGAAAGTTAGTGGTACAATTATAAAGAGAAGACTACTGTGTGGGTGTAAAATAATAGGTGAGGTCATAATCAATGTAAAGTTGAATTCAAATATTTGAATAAGAGATCCTGATGTTTGAAACACATGCATGCGTGAATATAACGGAGATCTGTGCGGTGTGGTTTGGAAACGAGCATGTTGTAATGTATACACATTGGACAAGGTCAGAGTGATTTGAATTTGAGATACCGATGGCAGACATCATTTGGCCACGTCGTATTCGTGCATGGACACACTATTCTAATTGGAGATGATGGGCGGCTTCACATCACATATCTATATCTATACCCCTATATATATATTATCTTTTATATTTTTTTATTGTGTGCGGGTAACTTTAACTTTGAAAGATGGTCGTTGGATGAGGCGAATCCGATGGTCCAAAGATGGCAAATTTGAGCACTATTGGCCGTTGGATATCATCTAGATTCCACTAGATTTCGCCACATGTATAATCTATAAGACTCCATGGTTGAACTTAAGCATAATGCACAAACATCAAAACACAAGCACTTCTTATTTGTTCTAGAATCTTCCGTATCAGAATTGCCCAAATGTTTTTCTACATGATTTGCCATTATTTGTTTTTCCTTTATGTCTTACAACGCACAATTCCATGAATCTTAAAATAGATTAGCTTTCTTATAAAAACTAGATGATTTTGAATGAAATGAACTATAAGAATTAAATGAACATCTACATCATGCATATATGACTCAAAGCTTGCTGCTATAATGTGGTATTTATTCATAATTTGGTTGCCAAATCTCATGCGTGCAATGCACGTGTACCTTACTCTAGTCTAAATGGTGTTTGTGTGTGTGTGTGTTGTGCGTGTTGAGGTGCAAATTGTCTTTTTTTTGGTACACGTTAAGCTTGTTCTTCCGAAATTTCAAGCCGCGCCTTGTTATGCCGAAAATTCAAGCTACCTTCTCTGTCTACCATGCTGCAAAACTCCCGCCTCTTCAACCCACGCCTTGTTAGCCCGAAATATTTAAGATATATCTTTGTCTCATTGTGCTCCGACAACTCCCTCCATCTCAACCCGCGCCTTGCTATTCCGAAATTACAACGCGCGCGAAAACTCCCACCTCCTGTGAAATCCCGACACGCGAAATTCCCGTGGTACCCATGAACCGAAAGAACCGCCTCAAATCGGTGGGGGGTACTTTCGTAACTTACCCCACATTTCGGACAAGCGCGTCTCCAAGCCATGGTTCTCCACTGCCATCCCATCCGCCCACCCATTCGTACACCGAGGCCATGAAAACCCGCGACGAAACCCCACACCCTGCTCCATCCGCCACCCAGCCGGAGCCTCTTCCATGACGACGTCGTCCACAACGACACCTCTACGTCCCTCATCCACCGTACCGGATGAGGATCCGTCGTCGATCTAATCGTCCCTCTGGTTCAGCCACCCCGTCCTCCACCTCCAACGAGGTTCCCCGACGTTCCATCGTCTTCCGCGCCACCTCCATTCCCACACTGCCGTCTTCACCTGCACCACCGGAAGAGCATCATCATCACCGTTTCCTCGGATGAATCTGCGGCCTAATCGGCGCCACCAAAGAGGTTGTACACTAATCGCCGCATTTTCTTCTTGATTCGATCTCACGATGCTGTTGGCGCTCGGTCCCGAGCCGACACGGCGTGGCTCCATCCACGGTGGCATCACCGGCCACTTCCTCCACGGCATCGATCTCTCGGCGGCGACGTCCACATCAGTAGGAGCTGCTGCTGCTTTAGCTCTCGCTCGCGCTGCTGCTCTGCTCTTGCTCTCGGTCCCCTGCCTGGTCTACTCTTGCTATTGCTCTCGGCATCAATCTCTCGGCGGCACCGTGGATCATCTCCACACGGTGTTGGCGACCGGCTGGTGGATGGCCGCCATCGATGCCAGCTACGACTCTCAGTACAACCAGATGATCGTTCGCACCACCAACAGGTTCACCGTCGTCAAGAAGCTCGCGGACGACATCACCGTACTCCTCCAGCCCGCGCGCCCGGGCTCCTCATTGCCAGCCACCCTAATCATCCTCCATGGTCGGAACCTCTTTCAAGCACTGGTGGCCCTGCGACTGCCCGCTGACGCCACGAAGAATGTCCACCTGGAGGTCGCGCTCGCTGCGAGGCGCCTCTCCCTGCAAGAAACCATAGACCTACACATCCATGTGTACGAGCGAATCGTGTACATGTGCATCTACAAGGCCAGTGAAGACGCTACAACATTGGCCTTCTTCAACCGGCTGGAAGCCTTGGATGCCTTAGCTGAGAAGCACCTTGATTGCGCCACAAAAGCCGCCGTTCCTTGGCCATCGGATGGTGGCCTGACGCACAGAGTTGAGGAGGATGAGGTCCTACGTTGATGGATGCATCTTTCTTCTTGCCTCCTGTAACCACGACTATGATCGCATCATCATGGCCTTAATTCTTATTGTGCTATTGCATTCTCTTTCTAGTCAATACAGACATGTGCGATCCCTTTGCTTAATTATATGCATCACTGTAACTAGTACTCCATCCGTCAATTTATAAGTTGTGCTGCCAGTGTTTGGGGTCGGCGCACGATCACGCACGTTCATGTTCATGCGGTTGTGCCGGGCGGGGCGCGACGATGCAGTTACCCGTTGCAAAAACTGCCATGTGGGGGACGTGTGTGGCACCCCGGCTCAGAGAAAACTAGAACGCTCCATATTCCAGCCCAGAGATCGAGGAGAAGTCTTCTGGAATACGGCACTGCTTAGCATAGAACAAACCAGCTTTCTATTATTACACGCATATGATTACAAGGTCTCCGATATTACAATGAATAACATCGGCACGACGACACTACGCCATCCTCAGTTGCTCTATGCAAGCAGCAGAACAACTCGAAGCAGCGGAAAAACTTCTAGCAGCGGAAAAGCTACTGGCAGCGGAACAACGACGACGGTGGTGAACTCCACTCCGCAGGGACTCTGGCTGGAACGCTTATCCTAGCTCGCGAACACAGGAACAACACCAAACAAGCAAGCAATCCAGGCATGACCTGCAAGCTGGCATGACACGCCAGGTCAGTACATTGAATGTACTTGAAAGCTCACAATTAACCAGAAGCATTCAAGACAAACAACAGCATGGCAATTACAGGTTAAGAAGATATTAACATGAGATCCTCATAACAACATGACATGAGCAACATGACATCCAAAGGAATACTCCCAAAATAATACCAGATACCATCATGAAAATAATCATCATAGCCACTAAGAATCCAAAGGCAACATGAACATCATACAGCTAGAACAATATGAGCATGACATGAATATATGAATATGACGATACTAGCATGCAACATGATGACACTATATGCATTATTTATTCTGCTCGGGTTACCTCGTAACCATCACATGCATCACTTACCAACCTCGGACATCACATGATCATCTCAGGATCAAATCAAGCTTTGTATAAACAATACCGTAGCAATCATTAAATGACCACAAGGAGCTTGATCATTACCCATGATTCTCGCACAACATCACGAATATCCAACAACTCGGTATCTTCGATACCACGGTGATCATTCCGGCGATTATAACCATGACCAACACTTGGTCTCAAATCGTGATCCTTCCGGCGATCACCACCATGACCAACACTTGGTCTCAAACCGTGATCCTTCCGGCGATCACAACCAACTTATCTCATCATCGAACCGGGGTTGTCATTAATCAAGTTATTATTAATACTGTTGACTCACGGTGGGACGACATGAACTGGGCCCTTATCCGCGGGCGCGGCTATCGATAGATTTAATATACACTCTGCAGAGGTTAGCACGCTATACCCACACCACGGAACCCATGGCCTCGCACTCCCATTCGGGTGAACCAACAGCGTTCCAACAAAACAGATATACTGCCGTGACACTCCCCCGGCCACTCCGACCCACTCGCAACTGAGCTAGTCCTGGGTGGCCCCGTGTCTACCAAAGACACCCCGACCACCGTCGTGGTCAAACCTCCCTCACGGGGACCGAATCCATAAAAATAAAAACAACAGGCACACAAGGTTACGTCCGCCTACTTGATCAGGGTAAGCACGCCCATAACCTTCCCTCGTGGGAGGCACCGGCGAGATGCATGACAATAGACCCAGTTAGGACCTTCCCATAGGGTAAGCGTGGTTGCACTGGTCAGTTTCGATATGGCGGCACCATGACTCAGCCAACAATTGTTCAAGTTCAATTTAATCCGGTCAAACTTGAATGCAATATGCTGAGCCATGATACAATAACATGATGCATATACAAAGCATGAGCATGATATCAACATAAGCACGGGATGCAACATAAGTATCCATCATATCAACTATGAAATAATCTCAATCTGAACATGGCATAATGATGAGAATAAATACTACAAGTGCAACACTACTCATGGTATAACATGACCACTAGCATCAACAATAAATATCATGCAAGAACATATCAACAATGTTATCATGCGAGCATTTAACCAACTGGATGCAATAGAACATGTATAACAACAGTACTCGGGACAGATAGCCGTCATGCACCGAAGACCATCACCAACATCAACATGTACTACTAGCCAGCATAAGCATATGAAAGGAATACTAGCAATTAGCAGGGCATGACAACTAGGTGCATGACAACATAGCAAGAAAGTAAGAACTAACCCAAAAAGCATTACCGAAACAATGATAACCATATTTTAAACAAGCAAACATTTATTAAATATTCAAGTTTAAAACCATGGCTACTGCATGACTATCATGCAAGTGGGTATTGTGGCTTGCCTGGGGGTGAAGAAGGCACCGGGGAGAAGTGCGGTGAAGCCGCGAAAAGATTTGCCGGAAACAGCTCTCTCTCGGAGGGGCTGTTTACGTGCAAGGGCAAAAAGGTCATTTTCGCAGTGTCAAACCATAGTGAAAATGAAGCTTACCGAATAGGCTCGACGAGACGAAGAAGTGGGCTTTGGAATCACCTCATTTGGAGTTGTGGTTAAAAAGATATGAAGAGTTGAAGTTCATGGACTTTTCTATAAAAATATCATCACAAACAAGTCCCTGAGTGGATAAGGCAGAAGCGCAAAGTTAGAAATACGCTTTCTGTTTAAGAAAACGTATTCTGGGCTGAAATAGTGAGGAAATACGCTTTGAGAATAAGAAAACGTATTTTGAGCAAAAGGAGACGGAAATACGATTTCTGAAAACGAACACGTACTACGGGGTTGACGCTTCCACTTGCCACGCGGGCAGAGGCGGGGCCAGGCACGCGGGTCGTTGACGTGAGGGTCCCACGGGCTGCGGGGCCCATTACTTATCCAGCTGGACCGGGCGGGTCAACGCCCGAGTGGCTGACTGGTGGGGCCCGCCTTATCCATCTCTCTCCCCTGGCTCCTTCTTCTTCTTCCCCGACGCCCACGCAGAGAGGAGGCCGGCGCTCGGCGACGGCAGCCCGGGGCTGTGGCACCTCCGTGAGGCTCCGCCCATGGATGAGCTCGGCGGACTCAAGCGCATCTCGGGGCCCATCCACGGATGGCGGGTGGACCAGGCGAGGGCAACACGGCGCCCGGTGAGCGGTGGCCGGGCAAACTTGGGCCCATGACCACGGGCACTCCAGCGACAAATGGAGGGTTGGGGAAGGGTCTCTGTGGTCTGGATGGCCTACTAGTGAGGAGTAGAGGTGGAGGGGAGGCTCGGGTCGGCCGAATTTAAGCGGAGCACCGCGGCGGCCATGGCGGCCAGAGGAGGGCTCGAGGCATCCTTGAGCTTGTTTGAGTGGACGGGGGCGCTACTAGGAGTGAGGCGAGGCTGATGAGGTGCTTGGGAGGCCGCGGGGATGGCTATATATAGCCGCGGGCGAGGAGGCCGAGCTGGCACCACCGCAGACGCGTGTCCGGCGCCGCGGATGCGTGCCCACGCGCATGAGCTCGGAGAAGGCGACGGTGAAGGCAACGGACGAGCCGCAGAGGTCACGGAGACGAGCGGAGCTCGAGGACAAGGGGGAAATGGCCACGGCGCCATTAATGCTCCGTCGGCCACAGTACGCCCGTGGGCGCGCGGCGACGAGCGCTGACTGAGGGGCTGACGGAGGGCCAGATGGCTCCAGGAGGACGGCGACGACGCGGGCCAGCTGTTGGACAGGTTCACAAGCGCGAAGACGACGAGAGGAATAGGGGCCCGAGCAAGAAGACGCCCTGGACGCGGCAAACGCCAGCAGAGCGTGCGCATTGCATGCCAAAGCTCGTGATCACCGCGTGCACTAGTGCACACAGTGGCATATGGCCGGCCAAACAATGTCTGGGGGCTTGTACTTCCTGGGGAGGTTGCAACTGAGGTGGTAGATTGGTTAAAAGTGACATGGTTAAATGAAAGTTAACACCTGAAGTTTACTGCAGTAAACTTGATCATGTACTGCTGCTCAACAGGGAGGTGATTGGGTCAAATGGAGTTGTCTGGGAGGTTGAGGTAAATAAGGACTTACATCCTGGTAACTATGGAGGGGTTTGGATCAAGATTAATCAGAGTTGCTTTGCAACTGCCAAATATGGTCCCGGATCAAGATTTGGATGATGCACTCACATGGAGTTATAGAATATGATGCAACTTGGCAAATCCTCATGATATGGACATATAAAGATGCTGTAAAAAGCTCATACCAAATGGACAATCCAAAATGGTACTTGCTTCACAAACATCATTGCTATCCAGAAACTTGGAAAAATTCTAGGGGACAAATGGCTTGATGAAACATTTCCAAAATGGGTGGAGATAAGTTATATGGATAACAGAAGGCCTAGAAAAATTGGCAGCCATAATGGAGCAAGATAAAATATACTTGCTTCACAATCTCAAATTTTGGACAGAATCAAAGAATTGAAGGTGAGCTCATATGGAGGCATGACATGAGCTCTACTTTGGTGGAGAGCTATGATATGATGATATCTGGGATCATGCAAAATGGCATCTTATTTGGGTATGCCTAGCTTGTACTTCCTTCACAACCAGTTCCCTCAGACAGGAACTTTGGAAAATCATAATTAAATAATTACTAGGCAAATGAGGTTCCATTTTGTCATGTGGCAAAGATATGGACAGTAAAAGGTGTCCAGGGAGTTTGAGGTCAATTGGGAAAAGGATAATAGCACTTGCTTCACAATGTGCCATTTAGGGCAGAATAGGAAAGGAATTAATTGATCATGATAAGGAACATGGCAAATGAAATATTTTGCCATATTTGATGAAGATAGGACCCAAACAATTTATGAGAATTATTTGGGAATTTTAGGAGTGATAGAAATATAGGTTGCTTCACAACAAAGGACAATTTGAGTTATTCCTTTAATAGAAAAGGAATATTCCCAATAAAAAGAATATTGGGATTTGGGCTAGAATGAAAATGACAAGGTCTAGGGAATGATTTGGGTATGACAAGCCACTCTGGAAGCAAAGAAGAGTTCATCTTCTTCACTTTCCAGACCACAAAGCCACGGAAAAAGAAAACTTAAGAAAAAAACCTCAGAAAAACAAAAGAAAAAGAAAGGGCCAAAAATCAGGCTGTCACAAACCTTACCCCCCTTAAAGAAATCTCGTCCTCGAGATTTGGTTGATCAAGGAACAAGTATGAAGATACTGACTTAAGGAAACCGTTTCCAACTCGGGTATCCTTTTTGTTATTTTTGTTGCCACTAAATTTTTATCTGACTGGCCCTAGGGTGGTTTGATTTAATATATCCATATTATGAAAGATCTCACCTTGCTTGTTCATGCTTATACAGGCTCCAATTTCTTGTTAGATCTGCTGACTTAACTGACTGTGATGGATTCTCACGACTGAAATATATGTCGGTCTCACAAATCCAAGAGTGATTTCCGCTGGGTGTGTCATCCGGCACTGACAATCTTTTATGAAGTGGTGATCATATTTTTCTAGTGGACACCCAAGCTCTAACTCCTTGCATTGGGTTTCTCCACTAAATGCAGGTCCTTCGGGTTCCAAACAGTGAGTTGGGTCATAACCGCTTTCCTGACAGATTCTGGCTTATCGCGGAAGTTTCTGAATCATCTTAACTGGTTCCACTGTCTTGAGTATCGGATCCGTACCAAATATTTGATTGTCGCGTGGTGTGGCTAGCATAAGAGTTTGACCTGTTTGACAATATCTGCAGACTTGACTGACGGTGGTTCTGCACCACGCAGGTCTTGCAACAATTTTCATACCCACATCACTGGTCTTGCTCCTTCATTATTGTTTTCTTGGTTTGGATCCTTGGCTGAAAGAGCTGGGTCATATTGCTTCTTCGTATCACCATAGGTACTGTCGGTACAATTTTTTCGGCAATCGTAGCTTATCCTCATCTTTCTGACAGGGTACCCAATTAAATGGCAGGTTCAACACCCCTCAAGTTCTGACTGATTCTTGCTTCTGACCAAAATGTTGTGGATCTGATTCTTGAGATTCACTGCCATATGCTGTCAATTCACAGCGTACTACCTTGTACCAATGTCTTACTGAGGAAGATTGGCTGGCTTGTGCTCGAAACTTTCATCGGACAGCTTGCTGAAGAAGACTGGGTATCGTGCTTCATAAGCTTACCCCCTTAAAGACTTTGCTGGGGAAAGACTCAGTACCTTATGCTGGAAGCTTTTGCGATTGCTTACTGAAGAAGGCAGAGTACCTTGTACGGGAAATCATCCATGTATCATACTGAGGAAGATAGATGAATCTTGCCTTGGAAGCTTCTCGGGTATCTTGCGAAGGAAGATTGGGTTGCTTATATCAGAAGCTTCTTATTGGGATATGCGGACCGATTTCCACGTATATAACCATCTTAAAAATTTTGTTCTTGATTTCTTGTATGAAACGGGGTTTTGCAGGACTATCCTCCTTTATGAGTACATGTCATATTTTTGCTTGCTTCCAGGTACATCTGGTTCCAAAATCATCCTCAACGATAAATTAAACTTGTATCCGAGCCATACCTTTGATAAAATTCTGTCAACCTTGCACACAAATTTATCTTCTTGCTGATTTGATCATTTCTGCTATGAGGAGTGCATGTTAATGCAAACTTTATACTAACATTCCATCCAGGATTTCTTTTGTATCCAGACAAGTTGTTTCCAATTTCACTGCAGTCTGCTAGCAATTCCATTCTGTTTAGCTAAGTTTCCAAATATATGCATTTCTTGCTGACTCTTCGAGTCCAGTGTCGGGTGACAAGCAACTTTAATAGGGGGAAAAATTTGTAACACCGAAGGTCCAAAGAAAGAAACAGAAGAAACGACTAAAACAAAAGCACCCAAACATACTACTAATTTAATTAATCAAGCAATCATCACATATTACTACTACTCAAACCATAATATGCATGCACACGTAAGCACACAAATCGCACGGAAGTTCTAGTATTACGGTCTAATATGATGTGGCGGTGTGCACGAAAATTATATCCATGTGTGGAAGGAGTTGGCGTAACCAAAGCTACACCAAGCACTGGTTGAACAGTGGCTAGATCTGGATGGATACACATGTGAGAACGGACTTGATGATCAAATAGTGAGACACAAAAGTCACGACCACCTCTTTATCAAGCATACGAAGGGAATCGTACCCGTCCAAAGAATGAAATGACATGGCAAGATAACAGTGGAAGACTGGGTTTATTGGCATTGCCCTTTTCTGATAACAAAGATCAGCAAGGGTTGCCAAAAAACAAGATGGAGGGCAATGGATGATGATGTGGTCCCATCACACCGAGGAGCAGGCATGCTAAGAAAGATGGTGCAGGCGGTGGACCGAAAATGATGCCAGCTACACTCACAAGATTAACCGTTAGTGGAAAAATAATAATCTATATGCATGCTATGCGACAAACAAATGCAACAATCAAGTGCAACAAACCAACTGGGTCTATACTATCGCTTTCTAACGTTCGCGCGGGCTAGGGCATCCTGCAGCCAGACCTGCTCTGATACCAAGCGCTGTGGCACCCCAGCACAGAGAAAACCGGAACGCCCCATATTCCATCCCAGAGATCGAGGAGAAGTCTTCTGGAATACGGCACTGCTTAGTATAGAACAAACCAACTTTCTATTATTACACGAATATGATTACAAGGTCTCCGATATTACAATGACTAACATCAGCACGGCGACACTACGCCCTCCTCAGTTGCTCTATGCAAGCAGCAGAACAACTCGAAGCTGCGGAAAAACTTCTAGCAGCGGAAAAACTATCGACAATGAACAACGGCGACGGTGGTGAACTCCACTCGCAGGACTCGCTGGGCGCTTATCCTAGCTCGCGAACACAGGAACAACACCAAACAAGCAAGCAATCCAGGCACGACCTGCAAGCTGGCATGACATGCTAGGTCAGTACATTGAATGTACTTGCAAGCTCACAATTAACCAGAAACATTCAAGACAAACAACAGCATGGCAATTACAGGTTAAGCAGGTATTAACATGAGATCCTCATAACAACATGACATGAGCAACATGACATCCAAAGGAATACTCCCAAAATAATACCAGATACCATCATGAAAATAATCATCATAGCCACTAAGAATCCAAAGACAACATGTACATGATACAGCTAGAACAATATGAGCATGGCATGAACATATGAATCTGACAATACTTGCATGCAACATGATGACACTATATGCATTATTTATTCTGCTCGGGTTACCTCGTAACCATCACATGCATCACTTACCAACCTCGGACATCACACAATCATCTCAGGATCAAATCAAGCTTGGTATAAACAATACCGTAGCAATCATTAAATGACCACGAGGAGCTTGATCTTTACCCATGATTCTCGCACAACATCACAAATATCCAACAACTCGGTATCCTCGATACCACGGTGATATTTCCGGCAATCACAACCATGACCAACACTTGGTCTCAAACCGTGATCCTTCCGGCGATCACAACCATGACCAAGGCAATCACAACCAACTTATCTCATCATCGAACCGGGGTTGTCATTAATCAAGTTATTATTAATACTGTTGACTCACGATGGGACCGACACGAACTGGGCCCTTATCCGCGGGCGCGACTATCGATATATTTAATATACACTCTGCATAGGTTAGCACACTGTACCCACACCACGAAACCCATGGCCTCGCACTCCCATTCGAGTGGACCAACGACGTTCCGACAAAACCGATCTACTGCTGTGACACTCTCCCGGCCACTCTGACCCACTCCCAACTGGGCTAGTCCTGGGTGGCCCCGTGTCTACCAAAGACACCCCGACCACCGTCGTGGTCAAACCTCCCTCACGGGGACCGAATCCATAAAAATAAAAACAACGGGCACACAAGGTAAGCACGCCCATAACCTTCCCTCGTGGGAGGCACCGACAAGATGCACGACAATAGACCCAGTTAGGACCTTCCCATAAGGTAAGCATGGTTGCACTGGTCAGTTTCGATATGGCGGCACCATGACTCAGCCAACAGTTGTTCAATTTCAATTTAATCCGGTTAAACTTGAATGCAATATGCTGAGCCATGATACAATAACATGATGCATATACAAAGCATGAGCATGATATCAACATAAGCACGGGATGCAACATAACTATCCATCATATCAACTATGAAATAATCTCAAACTAAACATGGCATAATGATGAGAATAAATATTACAAGTGCAACACTACTCATGGTATAACATGACCACTAGCATCAACAATAAATATCATGCTAGAACATATCAACAATGCTATCATGCGAGCATTTAACCAACTGGATGCAATAGAACATGTATAACAACAGTACTCGGGACAGATAGCCGTCATGCACCGAAGACCATCACCAACATCAACATGTACTACTAGCAAGCATAAGCATATGAAAGGAATACTAACAATTAGCAGGGCATGACAACTAGGTGCATGACAACATAGCAAGAAAGTAAGCACTAACCCAAAATGCATTACCGAAACAACGATAACCATATTAAACGCAAACATTTATTAAATATTCAAGTTGAAAACCATGGCTACTGCATGACTATCATGCAAGTGGGTATTGTGGCTTGCTTGGGGGTGAAGAAGGCACCGGGGAGAAGTGCGGTGAAGCCGCGAAAAGACTTGCCGGAAACAGCTCTCTCTCGGAGGGGCTGTTTACGTGCAAGGGCAAAAAGTTCTTTTTCACAGTGTCAAACCATAGTGAAAATGAAGCTAACAGAACGGGCTCGACGAGACAAAGAAGTGGGCTTTGGAATCACCTCATTTGGAGTTGTGGTTAAAAAGATATGAAGAGTTGAAGTTCATGGACTTTTCTATAAAAATATCATCACAAACAAGTCCCTGAGTGGATAAGGCAGAAGCGCAAAGTTAGATATACACTTTCTGTTTAAGGAAACGTATACTGGGCTGAAACAGAGAGGAAATACGCTTTCTTGAAACGAACACGCACTGCGGGGTTGACGCTTCCACTTGCCACGCGGGCAGAGGCGGGGCCAGGCACGCGGGTCGCTGACGTGAGTGTCCCATGGGCTGCGGGGCCCGTCACTTATCCAGCTGGACTGGGGAGGGTTAACGCCCGAGTGGCTGACTGGTGGGGCCCGCCTTATCCATCTCTCTCCCCTGGCTCCTTCTTCTTCTTCCCCAGCGCCCACAGAACGGAGGAGGCCGAGCGCTCCGGCGACGGCCGCCGGGGCTACAGGGCACCTCCGGCGAGGCTCCACCCATGGATGAGCTCGGCGGACTCCGCCTCATCTCCAGGGCCCATCCACAGACGGCGGGGTGGACCAGGGCGAAGGTAACACGGGCGCCGGCGGACGGTGGCTTCGGGCGAACTTGGGCCCACGGCCACGGGCACTCCGGCGAAAAATGGAGGGTTGGGGAAGGGTCTCCGGGGTCTGGGTGGCCTACTAGTGAGGAGTAGAGGTGGAGAGGAGGCTCGGATCGGCCGAATTTAAGCAGAGCACCGCGGCGGTCATGGCGGCCAGAGGAGGGCTCGAGGCATCCTCGAGCTTGTTTGAGTGGACGGGGGCGCTACTAGGAGTGAGGCGAGGCTGATGAGGTGCTCGGGAGGCCGCGGGGATGGCTATATATAGCCGCGGGCGAGGAGGCTGAGCTGGCACCGCCGCGGACGCGTGCCCGGCGCCGCGGACGCGTGGCCACGCGCATGAGCTCAGAGAAGGCGACGACGAAGGCAATGGACGAGCCGTAGATGTCACGGAGACGAGCGGAGCTCGAGGACAAGGGGGAAATGGCCACGGCGCCATTAATGCTCGGTCGGCCAAAGTACGCCCGTGGGCGCGCGGCGACGAGCGCTGACTGAGGGGCTGATGGAGGGGAAGATGGCTCCAGGAGGACAGCGACGACGCGGGCCAGCTGTTGGACAGGTTCACGAGCGCGAAGGCGACGAGAGGAAGAGGGGCCCGAGAAGAAGATGCCCTGGACGCGGCCAACGCCAGCAGAGCGCGCGCATTGCATGCCAAAGCTCGTGATCACCGTGTGCACTGGTGCACACAGGGGCACACGGCCGGCTAAACAATGTCTGGGGGCTTGTCCTTCCTGGGGAGGTCGCAACTGAGGTGGTATATTGGTTAAAAGTGACATGGTTAAATGGCAGTTAACTCCTGAACTTTACTGGAGTAAACTTGATCGTGTACTGCTGCTCAACAGGGACGTGATTGGGTCAAATGGAGTTGTCTGGGAGGTTGAGGTAAAGAAGGACTTACATCCTGGTAACTATGGAGAGGTTTGGATCAAGATTAAACAGAGTTGCTTTGCAACTGCAAAATATGGTCCAGAATCAAGATTTGGATGATGCACTCACATGGAGTTATGGAATGTGATGCAACTTGGCAAATCCTCATGATATGGACATATAAAGATGCTGTAAAAAGCTCATACCAAATGGACAATCCAAAATGGTACCTGCTTCACAAACATCATTGCTGTCCAGAAACTTGGAAAAATTCTAGGGGCAAAATGGCTTGATGAAACATGCGCAAAATGGGTGGAGATAAGTTATATGGATAACAGAAAGCCTACAAAAATTGGCAGCCATAATGGAGCAAGATAAAATATACTTGCTTCACAATCTGAAATTTTGGATAGAATCAAAGAATTGAAGGTGAGCTCATATGGAGGCATGACATGAGCTCTACTTTGGTGGAGGGCTATGATTTGATGATACCAGGGATCATGCGAAATGGCATCTCATTTGGGTATGCCTAGCTTTTACTTCCTTCACAACCAGTTCCCTCAGACAAGAACTTTGGAAAATCATAATTAAATAATTACTAGGCAAATGAGGTTGCATTTTGTCATGTGGCAATGATATGGACAGGAAAAGGTTTCCAAGTAGTTTGAGGTCAATTGGGAAAAGGAAAATATCACTTGCTTCACAATGTGCCATTTTGGGCAGAATAGGAAATGTATTAATTGAGCATGATGAGGAACATGGCAAATGAAATATTTTTCCATATTTGATGAAGATAGGACCCAATCAATTTATGAGAATTATTTGGGAGTTTTAGGAGTGATAGAAATATAGGTTGCTTCACAACCTAGGGCAATTTGAGTTATTCCTTTAATAGAGAAGGAATATTCCCAATAAAAAGAATATTGGGATTTGGGCTAGAATGAAAATGACAGGGTCTAGGGAATGATTTGGGTATCACAAGCCACTCTGGAAGCAAAGAAGAGTTCATCTTCTTCACTTTCCAGACCACAAAGCCACGGAAAAAGAAAACTTAAGCAAAAACCTCAGAAAAACATAAGAAAAAGGAAGGGCCAAAAATCAGGCTGTCACAACGTGACATTGACCATTGGGCGGCACTAGTCGATCATCCGGGTGCCCAATAAAGGATGCAAAGAGGGATCCTACAGCAGCAAGGACCAGCTTCCCTACCGATAGCTCATCTAACAGAACTCCCAAGTTAAGTGTGCTGAGGCTGGAGTAGTCATCAGATGGGTGACCGAATGGGAAGTGGGCTCGATGTTAAATTAATCGATGTGATGGGTCACTGTAAACATTTAAATACGTTGAATGTATATAGGGCTCCATCATATTAGTTGAATTAACCTCGAGGTCCTTGTTTTGTAATTTTTTACATTTTTTGTTTTTTGTACACATGTTGATTGGCTTGAAGAAGGTCTATCTCGTTACTTTTTGATAATTTTTATTTTTTGAACACATGTTGATTGGCTTGAATGAAGGGTTATCCCGTTACTTTACGACATGTTTCCAAATCATGGACCTCGAGGTTAATTCAACTAATATGACGGAGCATTATATACATCAACGCAATTAAATGTTTTCCAAAAAAATTGATATGATTTCTGTGAAACTTATAAGTCATGTATGTCAAATTAACCTCTGTGTACTTGTGCTCGAATTAACCTCCGGGCCCTTTTGCAGTGTATCACACACATCTTTTTGATTTGAACCGTTTATGTTCTCTTCCCTAATCAAAAATAGTTCATTCGAATGAACCGTATGCTGTATATCACACACACATTGATCTGGCTGACCATTTCTGTTGCTTTCCCTAATAGCAAACAGTTCATCGAAGCGAACCGTATGTTGTATATCGCACACGCATTAATATGGTTGTTCTGTTGTTCTATCTAATCGCAAATAGTTTGTCTGGATCAACCGTATGCCCTGCTTCGCACACGCAACTAAAATCTGAACCTTGTTTGATGCATCCGTCATCACAAACGTTGTGCACCTTTTTTGACAGTTTTTTTAGACCACCGTTTGCGATTATGGCATCGCACACAGTTTTGTCGAAGGGTCTCTGATCGTAGTGTCGCATTAGGAGCATTGATGTCTACTACACAACCTTCTTCTTGTAGACGTTGTTGGGCCTCCAAGTGCAGAGGTTCGTAGGATAGTAGAAAATTTCTCTCAAGTGGATAACCTAAGGTTTATCAATCCGTGGGAGGCATAGGTTGAAGATGGTCTCTCTCAAACAACCCTGCAAGCAAATAACAAAGAGTCTCTTGTGTCCCCGACACACCCAATACAATGGTAAATTGTATAGGTGCACTAGTTCGGCGAAGAGATGGTGATACAAGTGCAATATGGATGATAGATATAGGTTTTTCTAATCTGAAATTATAAAAATAACAAGGTAACTAATGATAAAAGTGAGCTAAAACGGTATTGCAATGCTAGGAAACAAGGCCTAGGGTTCATACTTTCACTAGTGCAAGTTCTCTCAACAATAATAACATAATTGGATCATATAAATATCCCTCAACATGCACCAAAGAGTCACTCCAAAGTCACTAATAGCGGAGAACAAACGAAGAGATTATGGTAGGGTACGAAACCACCTCAAAGTTATCCTTTCTAATCGATCTATTCAGGAGTCCGTAGTAAAATAACACGAAACTATTCTTTCCGTTCGATCTATCCTAGAGTTCATACTAGAATAACACCTTAAGACACATATCAACCAAAATCCTAATGTCACCTAGATACTCCATTGTCACCACAAGTATCTGTGGGCATGATTATACGATATGCATCACACAATCTCAGATTCATCTACTCAACCAACACAAAGAACTTCAAAGAGTGCCCCAAAGTTTCTACCGGAGAGTCAAGATGAAAACGTGTGCCAACCCCTATGCATAAGTTCACAAGGTCACTGAACTCGCAAGTTGATCACCAAAAACATACATCAAGTAGATCACGTGAATATCCCATTGTCACCACAGATAAGCGCATGCAAGACATACATCAAGTGTTCTCAAATCCTTGAAGACACAATCCGATAAGATAACTTCAAAGGGAAAACTCAATCCATTACAAGAGAGTAGATGGGGAGAAACATCATAAAATCCAACTATAATAGCAAAGCTCGCGATACATCAAGATCGTGCTGAATCAACAACACGAGAGAGAGAGAGAGAGAGAGAGAGAGAGAGAGAGAGATCAAACACATAGCTACTGGTACATACCCTCAGCCCCGAGGGTGAACTACTCCCTCCTCGTCTTGGAGAGCACCGGGATGATGAAGATGGCCACCGGTGAGGGATCCCCCCTCCGGCAGGGTGCCAGAACAGGGTCCCGATTGGTTTTTGGTGGCTACAGAGGCTGCGGCGGCGGAACTCTCGATCTAGGTTATTTTCTGGAGATTTCTGTATTTATTGGAATTTTTGGCGTAGGTCTCACGTCAGGGGGGTCTCCAAGTCGTCCACGAGATAGGGGCACACGCCAGGGGGGTAGGGCGCGCCCCCACCCTCGGGGACATCCCGGGACTCTTCTGGCCCAACTCTTTTACTCCAGGGGCTTCTTTTGGTCCAAAAAATCATCAAAAATTGGCACGCCAATTGGACTCCATTTGGTATTCCTTTTCTGTGATACTCAAAAACAAGGAAAAGACAGAAACTGGCACTGGCACTGGGCTCTAGGTTAATAGGTTAGTCCCAAAAATCATATAAAATAGCATATAAATGCATATAAAACATCCACGATTGATAATATAATAGCATGGAACAATAAAAAATTATAGATACGTTGGAGACGTATCCAGCATCATGCAGTAGTGTATGTTGTGTGTAAGATCATTGCCCCCCTGATGTCTACTACACAACTTGTTCTTGTAGACTCATTTTGGGCCTCCAAGCGCACAGTTTTGTAGGACAGTAGCAAATTTCCCTCAAGTGGATGACCTAAGGTTTATCAATCCTTGGGAGGCGTAGGATGAAGATGGTCTCTCTAAGACAACCCTGCAACCAAATAACAAAGAGTTTCTTGCCTCCCCAGCACACCAAATACAATGGTAAATTGTATATATAAGTGCACTAGTTCGGCAAACAGATGGTGATACAAGTGCAGTAATGATAGTAGATATTGGTTTTTGTAATAGTAACAATAAAAAATAGCATAGCAAGTAACAGAAGTGAGCACAAACGGTATTCAATGCTTGAAAATGAGGCCTAGGGCCCGTATTTTCGCTAGTACAATCTCTCAACAATGCTAATATAATTGGATCATATAACCATCCCTCAAAGTGCGATGAAGAATCACTCCAAATTTCTTATCTAGCAGAGAACATAAGACGAAATTGTTTGTAGGGTACGAAACCAGATCAAAGCTATTCTTTCCGATCAATCTATCCTAGAGTTCATACTAAAATAACACCAAGTTACCATTTTCGATCGATCTATCCAAGAGTTCATACTAAAATAACACCATATGATACACATCAACGAACTCTAATTTCACCTACATACTCCAATGTCACCGCGAGTATCTGTGAGTTGATTATACGATATGCTTTCAGATTCATAATACTCAATCCAACACAAAGAACTTCAAAGAGTGCCCCAATATTTCTACCGGAGAAATAAGGACGAAAACGTGCATCAACCCCTATGCATAGATTACCCCAATGTCACCTCGGGAATCCGCAAGTTGAGTGCCAAAAGACATGTCAAGTGAGTCCATATGATACCCCATTGTCACCACGGGTATTCATAACAAGACATACATCCAGTGCTCTCAAATCCATAAAAGTATTCAATCCGATAACAACAAAATCTCAAAGGGAAAACTCAATTCACCACAACAAGATAGAGAGGGAGAAACACCATAAATCCAACTATATTAACAAAGCTCGCGATACATCAAGATCATGCCAAATCAATAACACGAGAGAGAGAGAGAGAGATTAAACACATAGCTACTGGAACAAACCCTCAGCCCTGAGGGTGGACTACTCCCTCCTCATCATGGTGGCCGCGGGGATGATGAAGATGGCCACCGGTGATGATTTCCCCCTCCGGTAGGGTGCTATAACAGGGTCTAGATTGGTTTTTCGTGGCTACAGAGGCTTGTGGCAATGGAACTTCTGATTCGTCGACTCCCTGGGATTTCTGGAATATTTGGTTATTTATAGGGCGAAGGGGCAGTGCGGGAGGCCATGATACGTCTCCAACGTATCTATAATTTTTGATTGCTCCATGCCACTTTATCTACTGTTTTGGACTATAATGGGCTTTATTTTCCACTTCTATATTATTTTTGGGACTAACCTATTAACCGGAGGCCCAGCCCAGAATTGTTGTTTTTTGCCTATTTCAGTGTTTCGAAGAAACGAAATATCAAACGGAGTCCAAACGGAATGAAACCTTCGGGAACGTGATTTTCTCACCGAACGTGATCCAGAGGACTTGGACCCTACTCCAAGGAACAAAAGAGGCGGTCACGAGGGTGGGGGCGCGCCCCCTGCCTCGTGGGCCCCTTGTTGCTCCACCGACGTACTCCTTCCTCCTATATATACCTACGTACCCCCAAACGATCATATACGGAGCCAAAAACCTAATTCCACGGCCGCAACTTCTTGTATCCACGAGATCCCATCTTGGGGCTTGTTCCGGAGCTCCACCGGAGGGGGCATCCACCACGGAGGGCTTCTACATCATCACCATAGCCCCTCCGATGAAGTGTGAGTAGTTTACTTCAGACCTTCGGGTCCATAGCTAGTAGCTAGATGGCTTCTTCTCTCTTTTTGCATCTGAATACAATGTTCTCCCCCTCTCTCGTGGAGATCTATTCGATGTAATCTTCTTTTTGCGGTGTGTTTGTTGAGATCGATGAATTGTGGGTTTATGGTCCAGATTATCTATGAATACTATTTGAATCTTCTCTGAATTCTTTTATGTATGATTGGTTATCTTTGCAAGTCTCTTCGAATTATCCGTTTGGTTTGGCCAACTAGATTGGTAGTTCTTGCAATGGGAGAAGTGCTTAGCTTTGGGTTCAATCTTGCGGTGTCCTTACCCAGTGACATAAAGGGTTGCAAGGCACGTATTGTATTGTTGCCATCGAGGATAACAAGATGGGGTTTTTATCATATTGCATGAATTTATCCCTCTACATCATGTCATCTTGCTTAAGGCGTTACTCTGTTTTTCACTTAATACTCTAGATGCATGCTGGATCAAGGTCGATGAGTGGAGTAATAGTAGTAGATGCAGAATCGTTTCGGTCTACTTGTCTCGGACGTGATGCCTATATACATGATCATACCTAGATATACTCATAACTATGCTCAATTCATCAATTGCTCAACGATAATTTGTTCACCCACCGTAGAATACTTATGCTCTTGAGAGAAGCCACTAGTGAAACCTATGGCCCCCGGGTCTATTCTCATCATATCAATCTCCATCACTTTAATACTTGCTTTGTTTTTACTTTGCTTTTTACTTTTCACTTTGCATCTCTATACCAAAAAAATACCAAAAATATTATTTATCATCTCTATCAGATCTCACTCTCGTAAGTGACCGTGAAGGGATTGGCAACCCCTAATCGCGTTGGTTGCGAGGAGCTATTGTTTTGTGCAGGTACGAGGGACTTGTGCGTGGCCTCCTACTGGATTGATACCTTCGTTCTCAAAAACTGAGGGAAATACTTACGCTACTTTGCTGCATCATCCTCTCCTCTTTGGGGAATCCAACGCAGTGCTCAAGAGGTAGCAGGCCACCGAGGTGGGCACAACCCACCTGGGCGCGCCTGGGGCCCCTGACGCCCTGGTGGGTTGTGCTCCCCTCAGAGACCCCCTCTGGTACTTCTTTGGCCCATCTAGGGTCTTCTGGTCCAGAAAAAATCTCCAAAAAGTTTTGCTACGTTTGGACTCCGTTTGTATTGATTTTCTGTGATGTAAAAAACAAGCAAAAAACCGCACCTAGCACTGGGCACTATGTCTATAGGTTAGTCCCAAAAAATGGTATAAAGTATTGGGGTACGTAGTAATTCATAAATTTTCCTACGATCACCACTACAAAAAAAGACACATCCGTGACATTTTGGGCCGAACGAATTTTTTCTGTCATACTTATGACACTTCTATGACGATAATTGTGACAAAACCCGGTATCATCATAGATGTGGTGGGGTCCTACTTCTATGACAAAAAATCATGACAGAAAATGGGCTTTTGTCCTAGGCGGGTCGGAGACGCAGCTGCATGACATTCTTTGGGCCGTCCATGACGCAAAAAACCATGGTAGAAGCGAGGGCGAGGAAAATATCGGGGAGTTCCCGATCACGGTGGGTGGTCGGGGGTCGAGCGATGCGCGTTTCTCTTGTACGTACGTGTGTGTGTGTGGCATTGTGCTCTAACTGAACCCGAGCGAAGCGTTGGGCTCTAACTGAACCCGAGCGATAGCACTGAAGGCTACGCGTTACTGAACCCGAGCGATCGATCGATCCCTTGCTGTTAACTGAACCCGAGTGATTCCTTCGCTACTTTGCTAACTGAAGCCAATCGATGCTGTCTTTGGATGAACAGTGAGCGTTGTTGGGGGGTTTGGATGAACAGTCCCAGGGGGGTTGGATGAACAGGACCCCGTGGTAGTAGAGGTCGTTGCCGCTGGATGAACAGTACCCCGATCGATCGAGCCGGTGGATGAACAGGACCCCGTGGAGGGCTGGAGGAACATGACCCGTGGAGGCTGGTTGAGCGATGGCGGTGGAGGGCTGGATGAACAGAGCCCGTGAATGGGTGGTTGAACAGGACCCCGTGGAGAGGGCTGGTTGAACAGTAGCCGGTGGAGGAGCAGTGGAGGCTGGATGAACAGGAGCCCGTGGATGAACAATCGCAGGTGGAGGCTGGAGGAGGGTCGACGGTGGATGAACAGGAGCCCGTAGAAGCAGTCGACGATGGATGAACAGTAGCTCGTGGGGGCAGTCGACGGTGGAGATGAACAGTAGCCCGTGGAGGCAGTCGACCGCGGAGTCCCGTTTTGCGGTACGCCACACCCCTCCTGATGAACAAGACCCCCGTATCGACCATAGCACTCCAACACAAGTCTGTTTCCTCTGTTTTGCAGTACGCCACACCCCTCCTGATCAACAGGACCCCGTTTCGACCGTTTTGCGATACAATAGACCCCTCCCGATGAAGAGGATCCCGTTTTGACCGTGGCCGATCGAACACAAGGCCGTTTCCTCCATTCTGCGGTACGCCAGGCCTCGTTTCCATCGCCTGTTCCGTCCAAGCCGGTTGGCTCCCGATGAACACGACGATGCATTCCGTTCTGACCCAGCCGGTTGCCTCATCATGATCACGACGACGGCGCAGGTTATCCGTTTCGACCCAGCCATGTACACGAGCCCTGGACGTACGTATGTGCGAGTAGGCGTTCGAGACCCCGCCCGTATGTACATACGTGGCTGTATTTTCTTTCTTGCACCCTGGCCGATGTACGTACATGTACATGCTACGTGCGCGCCTCTACTACGACACGTGCGCGCCTCTACATCGACCGGTATGTACGTACACATTCGCGACCAGAATGACAACGCTACGTACGCTTCTATCAGGTGGGTCCCGACTGTCAGGCACTTCCTTACGTGAGAAGATGTAGCTAGTGGGTCCCAACAGTCAGGGGGAAATGATTTTTTCGCGAAATATGGTGGCCCGTCTGGTGGGTCCCTGCTGTCAGGTGGAGGAATCATTATTTTCCGCGTAATAAGGAGGCACTTCCTTGCTGCGGCCGTGGACCCAGCTCTCTGCCTCTCCACGTATGATACTCTTCCGATGGAAGTCGTACCTTGACCATGTTGACCATGCCGCATTGAGAGCACCAGGGCAATGGACGATGGCGAGCCTAGGAAGGGGATGACACGGAGCCGGGGAAGACGTGGCAGTGGTTGCCCACACGGAGAGGAGTACGAGGGTTCACTGGTTCGGCTGCGGTGTGAGGATGCCGTCGCTGCAGAATAACAGGGGGTGTGGGTGAGTAGAGGGATGGCCAGGCCATCAGTGGGAGTAGTAGGGGGCAGTGAGGCCTCCGCGGCATCACAGCCAGCCATGGGAGGCAGGAGCACGCGGCACGACCGGTGCTGGTTTGGGCGGCTGGAGCAAGAAGACCAGAGGATGAAGAAGCACTATGGCCTTTGGATGGACATCGTACGGTCACTGGATCTAGAATCATTGATATTGACTAAGTTGACAAAGCCCTCCATCCCCGTCAACTTAGTAGGCTCACAAGTCAGCCTCCCACTATGGTGGGAACCAGCTAGCAGGGGGTATTCATTTTTTGTGAGTAATAAGGAGGCCCTTCCTTGCGTGCGAAGATATAGTTGGTGGGTCCGACCTGTCAGCGGGGGGTACGTTTTTTTCACGAAATACAGAGGCCCTTCCAGTGGGTCCCAGCTGTTAGGTGGAGGAATCATTATTTTGCATGTAATGCTATTTTATATTATTTGTGGGACTAACTTATTAACCTAGAGCTCAGTGCCAATTTCTGTTTTTTCCTTGTTTTCGAGCTTCGCAGAAAAGGAATACCAAACGAAGTCCAAACGGAATAAAACCTTCACGGTGATTTTTCTTGGACCAGAAGACACCCAAGAGACTTGGAGGGCAAGTCAGGAGAGCCACGAGGCGGCCACAAGGGTGGAGGGCGCACCCAGGGGGTAGGGCACGCCCCTACCTTGTGGGCCCCTCGGTGACCCCCTGACCTAGATCTTCCTCCTATATACTCATATATATTCCCAAACCACCAGAAGCATCCACGAAAGCACTTTTCCACCGCCGCAACCTTCTGTTCCCATGAGATCCCATCTTGGGGCCTTTTTCGGCATCCCGCCAGAGGGATTTGATCATGGAGGGCTTCTTCATCAACTCTATTGGTCTTCCGATGAAGCGTGAGTAGTTTACCACAGACCTGCGGGTCCATAGCTAGTAGCTAGATGGCTTATTCTCTCTCTTTGATTCTCAATACCATGTTCTCCTCAATGTTCTTGGAGATCTATCCGATGCAATCTTCTTTTGCAGTGTGTTTGTCGAGATCCGATGAATTGTGGATTTATGATCAACTTATCTATGAATATTATTTGAATATTCTATAATTTTTTTATGCATGATTTGATATCCTTGTAATTCTATTCGAACTATCTGTTTGGTTTGGCCAAATAGATTGGTTTTTCTTGCCATGGGAGAAGTGCTTAGCTTTGGGTTCAATCTTGTGGTGTCCTCTCCTAGTGACAGTTGGGGCAGCGAGGCACGTATTGTATTGTTGCCATCGAGGATAAAATGATGGGGTTTACATCATATTGCTTGAGTTTATTCCTCTACATCATGTCATCTTACTTAAAGTGTTACTCTGTTCTTTCTGAACTTAATACTCTAGATGCAGGCAGGAGTCGGTCGATGTGTGGAGTATAGTAGTAGATGCAGGCAGGAGTCGATCTACTTGACACGGACGTGATGCATATATTTCATAATCATTGCCTTGGATATCGTCATAACTTTGCGTTTTTCTACCAATTGCTCGACAGTAATTTGTTCACCCACCGTATTATTTGCTATCTTGAGACAAGCCTCTAGTGAAACCTATGGCCCCCGGGTCTATTTTCCATCATATAAGTTTACAATCTACTATTTTGCAATCTTTTACTTTTCGATCTATAAACCAAAAAACCCCAAAAATATTTACATTATCTTTTGTTTAGTTTTATCTATCTCTATCAGATATCACTTTTGCAAGTGACCATGAAGGGATTGACAACCCCTTTATCGCGTTGCGTGCAAGTGTTTGATTGTTTGTGCGGGTATTGGTGATTTGTGCGTTGTCTCCTACTAGATTGATACCTTGGTTCTCTAACTGAGGGAAATACTTATCTCTACTTTGCTGCATCACCCTTTCCTCTTCAAGGGAAAAACCAACGCAAGCTCAAGAAGTAGCAGGAAGAATATCTAGCGCCGTTGCCGGGGAGATCTACACCAAGTCAAGACATACCAAGTACCCATCATAAAATCTCATCTCTTGCATTACATTATCCACCATTCGCCTCTCTTTTCCTCTCCCCCACTTCTAAAACGATTTTCAAAAATATTTGCCTTTTTATTCGCCCTTCTTTCGTTCGTCTTTTTTGTTTTCCCTTATGTATTACTTGGATTGTTTGCTCGCTCTCTTGGTATAATTGTGTGTTTATTGAAAATCAGAAACAAAGTTTATGGATCCACTTAAAGTTTCCTACTTGGATCATCTTCGATCCATATGTGCTCGTGCTGAAATCCCAACTAGTTTAGTTGAGGGAAAATCTTTAGATGAGCATCCTCAATTTGTGCATCACCATTTGTGTGAAAAAGGGAGACTCTTATGGAATCAAATAAATTGTTTGCTATGTTATGCTTGGAATCTTTATGAACTTTGTGATTTTACTTGGTGCTCTAAGAACCCTAAAAAATACCTTCCCTACCTATGTGAGTTTAATGATAATGAAATTTTATCTTCTTATGAAAAGGGTGTTTACAGTCACTATGATATCGAACAAATTGAAGAATTTGTTGCTTTTAAGGGTGCTTATGAAGTTGCTTCTTTGATTGAAAAGTATGATATTACTATCTACAAATTTGAAAATTTTGGCATACTTAAATATTGCTATGAAAACAATGCTCACAATGCCTATGTCAAAGAATTTATTGAGAGAATGACCGTTGCTTTGGAAGGAAATAATGATATGCATGGACCTATAGATAATTATGATTCTGATGATTTGGTTGAGATACCCTGCCTTGATGAGTGTGATGCTTGCTATTCTTATGGCCATGATGCCAATATTAAAAATGTTTATGGAGATGAATTTGCTATAGTTCCTTATGTTAAAACATGAGATTATTGCTATTGCACCCATACTTGATAGTTCTTTGAATCAAAAGCATGATTGCAATGATGTTATTATAAATTCTATTAATTTCAGTTGTGCTAATAATATGCAAACCCCAAAGCTTGGGGAAGATAGTTTTGCTATGTTCACTACCTATTGCAGTGATCATTATTGGGGTGATAATGCTTCTTATGATCTTGAAAATTTATTTAAGCCTCGTGATGAATATGTGTGCGATAATATTGAAAGTGGGTTTGGAAGAGTGTCAACTTTAAGTAAAATTAATCCCACTATTTTGGAAGAGTGTCAACTTTGCATGCATGTGGATCATGAAGATAATATTTTATTTGATAGTTATATTGTTGAATTTTAATATGATCCCACATGTAATTACTATGAGAGAGGAAAATATGGTTGTCGAAATTTTCATGTTACAAAATTACCTCCCGTTATGTTGAGATTGCTATTGTTTCTGTCTTCTTCCTTGTATGGTGGTTTTTGCTTGCCTTGATAATTTGTTTGCTTATAAAATCCCTATGCATAGGAAGCATGGTAGAGTTAAACTTGTTTGTCACATGTTTTATGATGCTCTCTTTGTGTTTCAATTGCTATCTTTCTTGAGAGCATCATTAATATTACCAATGCCTAGCTAAAAGTCTTTAAAGAAAAATGCTTGTTGGGAAACAACCCAATATTTTTTCTTTTCTGTTTTTGAATAAATAATTCATCTAGCCTCTAGTTAGATGTGTTTTTGTGTTTTAATTAGTGTTTGTTCCAAGTAAGACCTTTGGGATGGCTTACGGTGATAGTTGTTTTGATCTTGCTGAAAAACAGAAATTTTTGTGATTTCGATCTGATTGTTTTTGCAAAATATTGGTACACAAATTTCTAGGTCATCCTAATTGTTCAGAATTTTTGGAGTTACAGAAGTATTCGAAGATTACAGATTGCTGCAGACTATTCTGTTTTTGACAGATTCTGTTTTCTATGTGTTGTTTTCTTATTTTGATGAATCTGTGGGTTGTATCGGGGGGTATGAACAATGGAAAAGTTAGAATACATTATATATTACACCAATGTAAATAAATAATGAGTTCACAATAGTACCAAAAGTGGTGATTTATTTTCTTATACTAATGGAGCTTATGAGATTTTCTGTTGAGTTTTGTGTTGTGAAGTTCTCAAGTTTTGGGTAAGGATTTGATGGACTATGGAATAAGGAGTAGCAAGAGACTAAGCTTGGGGATGACTAAGGCACCCCAAGGTAATATTCAAGGACAACCAAGAGCCTAAGCTTGGGATTCCCCGGAAGGCGACCGCTCTTTCGTCTTCGTCTATCGGTAACTTTACTTGAGGCTATATTTTTATTCACCGCATGATATGTGTTTTGCTTGGAGCATCTTGTATGATATAAGTCTTTACTTTTTAGTTTGCCACAATCATCCTTTCTGTACACACATTTTGAGAGGGACACACATGAATCGTGATTTTGTAGACTACTCTTTGTGCTTCACTTATATCTTTTGAGCTAGGCAATTTTGCTCTAGTGCTTCACTTATATCTTTTTAGAGCATGACGGTGGCTTTATTTTGTAGAAATGATTAAACTCTCATGCTTCACTTATATTATTTTGAGAGTCTTTTTAAACAGCATGGTAATTTGCTTTGGTTATGAATTTAGTCCTAATATTATAGGCATCCAAGAGAGATATAATAAAAACTTTGGTATAAAGTGCATTGAATACTTGAGAAGTTTGATTCTTGATGATTGTTTGAGATATAAAGATGGTGATATTAGAGTAATGCTAGTGAGTAATTGTGAATTGGAGGAATACTTGGTTAAGTTTTGTGATTCCCGTAGCATGCACGTATGGTGAACCGTTATGTAACGAAGTTGGAGCATGATGTATTTTTTGATTGTGTTCCATATGAGTGGCGGTCAGGGATGAGCGATGGTCTTTTCCTACCAATCTATCCCCCTAGGAGCATGCATGTAGTACTTTGTCTCGATGACTAATAGATTTTTGCAATAAGTATGTGAGTTCTTTATGACTAATGTTGAGTCCATGGATTATATGCACTCTCACCCTTCCACCATTGCTAGCTTCTCTAGTGCCGCGCAACTTTTGCCGGTACCGTACACCCGCCATATACCTTCCTGAAAATAGCAACCATACCTAACTATTATGGCATTTCCATAGCCATTCCGAGATATATTGCCACGCAACTTTCCACCATTCTATTTTATTATGACTATCGGCGTCCTGGAAATGGGGGTACCCAGACTTGCCTGCGTGCGGCCCAGGGCGTGGCTCCACCGACGGCCTGGTACGACCCACCTTCGGCAGCAACCACTCAAGACCCTCGCGAGGCAGACGACACCAAGACCTCCTGGGGGTGGCCTCACTAGGCTGGCTCCCGAGGAGCGGAGATATCTATGCAAGGGGCACCTCGCGAGGTCCGGATGACGTGAGCCATGATGACCAAAGCCAGGCAGGCGCCAGCAGGCGCAGAGTACTTGTTTCCTCTTTGGTGCTAAAGGGGCAAGCGCAGGCGAGGAGTCCCAAGGCATCAGGCAAAGGTTTCCATATTGGTGCAACAAGACCAAGACCAGCAAGACGGCAGGACGGAGGTCACCGCGGAGCCCATGGCAGTGTCACGACCAGAACCTTTTGGCAGGCGAAGACCACCTTTTGTCAGGATAGCTTGTACTAGTTGTCTCCCTTCAAAATTGGCCATTGTGGGATCCCTTCCCGCCTAACATTTGGGAAGTGGACCCGGGCCTCTATAAATAGGACTAGCCACCACCATAGACAGGGATCGGCTCATCTTGGATCGGATCCACTCCACCAAGGCCATCTCACCAGCTTATCGAGCTCAAGAACACCTCTCCTCAGGAGTCTGTTCATCCACTGTACTAGTTCATCCTCAGCCCATGAGGCAATCCACCAGACCACACTGGAGTAGGGTATTACACCACAACGGTGGCCCGAACCAATATAAACTCTCGTGTCTCTTGTTCCTTGGGTTCGATAAGATAGGCCTTGAGATCGTTGCGAGATCGAGCTAGGGAGAGATCTTCGTGCGCACCCCAGAGTTCGAACCTCAAGGGTTTGTCGAAACCCGTAATCCGACATTTGGCACGCCAGGTAGGGGTGCGTTGAAGCCTTTCCTCCGTCGATCGACGCACCGCTGCTCCACCGCATCCATGGCTGACACTCGCTGAGCCCATGCTGAGCACCGGGCCGCCCTTGCCGCTCGCGTCGCTCAGACGACGCCCGTTGGCGGACCTCACCGCTGTTCTCCCTCGCCGGCTGCCAACGCTGCCAGCAGCCCGGCCAGGAACGAGCAGCAAGCTTCATCGCTGCACCCCTCCGTGCGGCGGGACGGAAGCATCGCCAGCCAGTCGCTGACTTCGGCCGGCTCGTCGTCCCATGCTCGTCGCGCGCCCACGGACGCTCAGGCCGCACTACTCATGGTACGCGAGCTCCTGCGTTACCGCCTGGTCGAAGACCTCTACGACGACTGGCTGGACCGCATGACCGAGCTCGTCAGCGCTGCCGGGGGCTCCCCCGCACCGTCCCTCTCACTGCCTCGCCCACCTCCAGCTGCAGGCGATGCGGCTCACGGAGCGCCTCCGCCGCCTCCACATCAAGACCGCGCCCTCGCACCAAGAGGCGCGGTCCCGCGGTGTGACCCGCCACGCCGGGCACTCGTGCACGAAGAAGGAAGCTGCCAAAAAGTCCCAAGACCGCAAGAAAATGCTCCCGCACTCCCAACACCACCGCGTCAAGACCGCATGCCGCCTGCGGCGGCGGCGCGTGGATACCAGGACCAGGATCCGCCTCCGCGACGAGCTCCGGTGACCACAGTAGGCTGCCGAGCCTTCCCTTCCGAGCTACACAGCGTCATCTGGCCCAGCAAGTTCAAGCCCGACCTACCTCTGCGCTACGACGGCACCCCCGACCCTACTGAGTTCCTGCAGCTCTACGAGGTGAGCATCGAGGCGGCCAACGATGACGAAAAGGTCATGGCGAACTGGTTCCCTATGGCCCTCAAGGATGGCGCACGCTCGTGGCTCCTGAACCTGCCCGCGGGATCGATCTCCTCTTGGGGCGAGATGCGCAAGCGTTTTGTCGCCAACTTCCAGGGCAATCGCGACCTCCCACCGGCCGCAGGCGACCTGCAGCGCATCAAACAGCAACCAGGGGAAACTCTACAGAAGTACATCCAGCGCTTCAACAGCATCCGCCTCAAGATCCCCAAGGTGACAGACGAGGCCATCATCTCCATGTTCTCTGATGGCGTCCGTGACGTCAAGATGAAGGAGGTGCTCGCCATCCACGAGGAACTATGCACGGCCCTGGAGATGTTCAATATGGCAACCAAGTGTGCAAGGGCTGAGGAAGGACGCCTTTCCCTCCTCGAGCTCCCAGCTGTTGACCAGGAGGACAAGAAGGCAAAGATCAAGGACGTGAAGCGCAAGGGGGCTGCCATGCTCACGGCGGAGCCAGAGACGAAGCGCGGCCGTGACCACCCTGAATCATCCAAGGCCAACCGCCCATTCTGCACCTTCCACAATGTTCACAGCCACAACACCAGTGACTGTCAGGAGCTCAGGGCCATCCGAGATGGGCGATTCGGTCGGCGCCCTGAACGCAACAACCGAGGCTACGGCCGGGGAGTAGGACGAAGTGGAGGACGCTGGGACGACCGGGGCACTCGCCAGGAGTGGCGTGACCGGCCTGTATCTTGGGTTGTGCTCAGGCCCCAGCCTATCAGCGTATCTTCAAGCAGTTTGCTCGCGAGGTGAACGCAGCCCTTCCCAGGCTCGAGGCCACGCGCCCGCTCAGGTGGTCCAAGTGTGCCATCACCTTCAGCTCGTCAGACCAGCTCAAGTGTGCGGCAACCGCCAGCGCGCTCCCGATGCTCTGCTCACCCGTCATCAGCAACGTTCAAGTCACCAAGACCCTCAACGACGGTGGCGCAGGGCTCAATGTCCTATCCGTCAAGACGTTCGACAGCCTCCAGGTGCCATATGATTAGCTACAGCCTACCAAGCCATTCTCAGGAGTGACAAACGGCTCCACCACCCCGATAGGGCAGGTCCGCCTCCCAGTCACCTTCGGCCAACATGACAACTACCGCACCGAGCTCATTGACTTCGACGTCGCCCACATCCGCCTGCCGTACAACACCATCCTTGGATATCCAGCCTTGGCCAAGTTTATGGCAGTGACCCACCACGGCTACAACGTCCTCAAGATGCCAGGAAGCGGCGGCATCATCACGGTCACATGTGAAGAAAAGGACGCAGTGTGATCCCTCGAGTGCGCTTACCAAGCTACAACGGCCGAAGACCCCAACAACGAAGGCACCGTGTACCCTCCTGAGGCCATCCCCAAGAAGAAGAAACAGCTACTCCGCCAAGGGCCTCAAGAAGGCAGTGTTTCCAGCGGCGCCACCTCAGGATCTGCGCCCGTAGCTGGGGCGCCTCCTTCCCTCGCATAGGAAGGCGCGTTCGAAGCCCTCCTCAGGCTGGGCTCGGGGGCTCTCTTCTAGAGGGCCTCAGACCTAGCCAACATCACGAGGGAGGTGCTCGGGCACTATGTGGAGGCATGCTTCGCTGCACGTTTCCCTCAAGAGGGCATGAGGCATGGAGCGCCTAGTGCTCAGGAGTTCATCACCAAGGTGATCCAGGAGCTTCAAGAGGCAAGGACCATACGTGGTGACCGTCGTCCACCACCCAGCGCAGCTCCCCATCCTGGCGAGGACGGCGGGCTATGCGTCTGCGTTGACATTCCAAGGCTCAACAAGGCCACATCTCAGGGACGTTTCTGGCCTTCGCGCGTTGGACTGTGCGAGGGTCCACCTCACAGCTATGTTCGCATGCCATTTGGCCTGCCGAACACGGCTGTCACCTTCCAGTGCCACTTGCAGAGCATTCTGGCAGCTCAAGAGGTCAGGCATCACGCTGTCCTGGCGGAGATCGCGACAGTTCTTCAGGAGCCACCTAGGCCTGTGGAGCCTCTTGAGACTCAGGACCCTGGCGGCTCGTGAGGAGCAACTTCTCCGGCCCGCGCCTTCAGCTACTCCAACACCGCTCCAGCTACGGTACCAGGTGACTCTTTCCAGTTCATTCAGTTGGGGGCGCCCTTCGGGCTGCATTATCCCCAAGTCACGTGGGCCTGTCCCTGCGGCATGTATCCTTTTGCATCTTTAGCCTACTCTATTGGGAGCGCCTCTCGGGCTGCATCATCCCCAGGCAACTCGGGTCCGTCCTAGTGGCATGTATCGTTCTTGCATCTATCTGAACCGGCTTGCCCTCTTGTATGAATTGCCTTATGATTATCACCTGCCTGTCCGGTACTTCGATACCATGAACGTTGCACGCCCTTGCAAGCCCGCCCACGACCGCCTCATGACTAAGGACTGGCACGGCGTCTATGCTCGGGTCCGTCCCTGCAGCGTCGCTGAGGGAGTCCTGGATTAGGGAGTATCCGGACAGTCGGACTGTTGGACTATGAAGATACAAAATTGAAGACTTCGTCTCGTGTCCGGATGGGACTCTCTTGGCGTAGAAGGCAAGCTTGGCGATACGGATATGTAGATCTCCTTCTGTTGTAACCGACTCTGTGTAACCCTAGCCCCCTCCGGTGTCTATATAAACCGGAGGGGTTAGTCCGTAGGACAACAACAATCATACCATAGGCTCGCTTCTAGGGTTTAGCCTCTACGATCTCGTGGTAGATCAACTCTTGTAATACTCATATTCATCAAGATCAATCAAGCAGGAAGTAGGGTATTACCTCCATAGAGAGGGCCCGAACCTGGGTAAACATCGTGTCCCTTGCCTCCTGTTACCATCCACCTTAGACGCACAGTTCGGGACCCCCTACCCGAGATCCGCCGGTTTTGACACCGACATTGGTGCTTTCATTGAGAGTTTCGCTGTGTCATCGCTGCAAGGTTCGATGCCCCCTTCGATCATCGACAACGATGTGGTCCAGGGTGAGGTTTTCCTCCCCGGACAGATCTTCGCGTCCGGCGGCTTCTCACTACGGGCCAAGTAGTTGGCCATCTGGAACAGATCGAGAGCAACACCCCTGGCCATCAGGTCAGGTTTGAAAACTTGAATTACGTTGCCGATATCCGCGGAGACTCGATCTTCGGCGGATTTGGACCCATGCCAGGTGTGCCACACGATTACGCGAGCACGACATAGCTCTGCCGTCGGACAGTGTTCGGGAGATCACGCCAGCAACTACTCTGGCCTTTAATCTGGAGCAGATCGCGCCATCCGAGGATGGGAGGATAGACTCCTCCACGGAGACTGCGCCCTTAGTGGCGATAGAGCGGAATATTGACCTTACCCCTCACGAGAGCCGCGTCGCCGAACTGCTGGACTCGTCCCCGGCCACAGACTCCAAACCACCCGTGCCCATACCTATCGAATCCGATTGGGCGTCGATCATGGAGTTCGCCTCCACAGATATCTTTCAGCACTCGCCCTTCGGCGACATACTGAACTCATTAAAATCTCTCTCCCTGTCTGGAGAACCTTGGCCGAACTATGTCCGGCTAGAGTGGGATGCGGATGACGAAGAAATTCACTCCCCACCCACCACCCACTTAGTATCCACTGTCGACGACTTAACCGACATGCTCGACTTTGACTCCGAAGACATCGATGGAATAGACAACAATGCAGGAGACGAACAGGAACCATCGCCAACAGAGCGCTAGACTGCCACTTCATCACACGACGTATATATGGTGGATACACCCAAAGAAAATAATAACGAGGATGCAGCGAAAGATAGCTCCCACGACAAGCAATCAAAACGGCGCCGTAGGCGCCACTCTAAATCCCGCCTTGGCAAAAACAGCGACAATAGCGCAACAAGAAGCCAAATTGACACAGCGATAGAGCAGGGTAAGCTAGCGGATGATGAACAAAGTGCAGAGCCGCTGTCCGAGCACGGCGACGCCGAGCATCAAGACAACCAACCCGTCTTCGGTCAGGAGAACAGTCCGGACGACGACGAGCGCATCATCCTGGAAAGGCAGCTGGAGCAAGAAAGGCTTATGGCCACTGTAAGAAGTTTGAAGAAGCAGAAACAAAGGCTCAAGGCCGCACAAAACACACTCAATAGTAGATGGAATAAAGTGCTCGACACGGCAGAAAAATACGGTGGCAGTCGCCCCACGAAGAGCTACCCAAAGCGGAAGCTGCTGCCGGAATTCGACGACAAGGCCTTCGAACCCTCGCAGCCAAAAAACAAAACCGCCGATTGGTCGGATCGAAGACCTCATGGCCGCGATAGGGCGGCCAACGAGGCTGCACATAAGTCAGTTCATGACCGACGCGAGGACCCACATCAACGGGCCGGCGCAACCAGATCCATCTACGGATCAAGGAAACGCGCTCCAGCACCCAGCCAACACCAAATACCATAACCGTCCAAATACAGGGGTGCCGCACACCCCCTATGTTTCACCGATGAGGTATTAGACCATGAATTTTCAGAAGGGTTCAAACCAGTTAACATAGAGGCATACGACGGAACCACAGACCCTGGGGTCTGGATCGAGGACTTCATCCTCCATATTCACATGGCTCGTGGATACGATCTCCACGCCATCAAATATTTACCCCTCAAGCTCAAAGGACCAGCTCGGCACTGGCTGAAAAGCCTCTCCGAAAATTCCATTGGAAGTTGGGAGGAGCTCGAGGGCGCTTCCCGGACTAACTTTCAAGGGACTAGTGTCCGACCCCCGGTCGCTGATGATTTGAGTCATATAATTCAATAGCCTGGAGAGTCAGCCCGAAAGCTTTGGAATAGGTTTCTCACTAAGAAGAACCAAATTGTCGACTGTCCGGACGCTGAAGCCCTAGCAGCTTTCAAGCACAGCGTTCAAGACGAATGGCTTGCCAGACACCTTGGCCAAGAAAAGCCGAGAACAATGGTAGCCCTAACAAGCCTCATGACCCGCTTTTGCGCGGGCGAGGACAGCTGGTTAGCCCACAGCAGCACCAGCGACCCAAGCACATCCGAGGTCCGGGACGGCAATGGAAAATCGCGACGCAGTAAAAACAAGCGCCGGAATAAAGAAGACAGCCCAGACAACACGGTGGTAAACACCGGATTTAGAGGCTCTCAATCGGGTCAGCGGAAAAAGCCCTCTAAAGGCAACAGAGATGAACCGACCGACATAAAAAAAATTCTAGACAAACTATGTCAGATCCACGGCACCCCCGGCAAACCTGTAAATCATACCCATAGAGAATGCTGGGTCTTCAAGCAGGATGGCAAGCTAAATGCTGAACACAAGGGGGAAGACACTCCGAGCGAGGATGAGGATACGCCGCGCCAGCGAGACACTGGGGGACAGAAAAAATTCCCGCCAGAAGTCAAAACAGTAAATGTTATCCACGTGAAAAAGAGGAGAGGCAAATACGCACTCCGCAATGCATGAGTCATAGAGCCCGTCACCCATGAGTCCTACCACTGGTCGGCCTGCCCGGTCACTTTCGATTGCAGGGACCACCTAATAGGTATCCGGCAGAAAGGATCAGCCGCCTTGGTGCTGGACCCAATAATAAACGGATACCACCTTACACGAGTCCTTATGGACGGCGGCAGTAATCTAAATCTGATATACCAGGACACCATCCGCAAAATGGGGATAAACCCAACAAACATCAGCCACAGTAATACTACCTTCAAGGGAGTAATACCAGGCACGGAGGCTCGCTGCACGGGCTCTCTAGTACTAGAGGTTGTGTTCGGCTCGCCCGACAACCTCCGGAGCGAAAGGTTAACCTTCGACATTGCTCCATTCCGAAGTGGCTATCAAGCACTACTTGGACGAGAGGCTTTCGCCCGTTTTAATGCAATACCGCATTATGCTTTACTCCAACTTAAAATGCCCACTCCGCGCGGGGCCATCATAGTACATGGAAATGTTGAGCGTTCGTTCCGAGTAGAAGAACGCACGGCTGCTTTAACAGCCGAACACTAGACGACCTCACCACCAGAGACGATGACCGATCGTTAGGACCGCGGACACGGTTAGACGAGTCCGGCCAATCCTTGGATACATATTGGTTCGATGGTTACACCCGTATAGACGGTACCAGGGGCTTCGCCGCGATAATTTGGCTCAACTTTACCCATCTCGACTTTTTCATGGTTTATTTATAATAACCAAATTTTTACACAACAACTTTCACTAAGCACCTCTCTTTTACAGATAACGATCGTGCTACACCCGTCCAGGATACGGCACAAAAGAGACACAGGCGCAGACGTTCAGCAGGGACCCGCGTAAAGGTTTCTCTTTAGATTAAGACCCTGCATAAACCTTTTTTACTGTCTTTTGTTGTTCACATCCTCCGGATTCTCAATACAACCGAGAAGGATGCTGACGTCTTGGCATGTGGCCACGCCGTAATATTGCTCGCACTGGACACTATGGGTTCATTATCCAAGGGCATCACCTAAGCCCAGTATATGTTTCAAAGACCGAACACCTTAGGGAGTGTTCGGCGTCGCGAGTTAGGCCTTATATGCATCAGCTCCGAATCATGTCTTTGGTCAAATGTTGGGTTTGCCCGGCTCCTGTGTTTTGCTACCTTACGTTCCGCTCTATCGGCTAATGTGGCATGAGGAGAACTACAGCGATTGTGCCCTTGCTAGCCCGGATGAGCACCTTAGTAGAGAAAGCCGAAAACTGACTGTCATGATAAAGCGAGAGACTGGTCAGCCACTCGATGACTTATCGGAATCTTCGGGGTTCCTCCGCATTAACGAAGGGCCGTTCCCAGTCAGGCATGACCGCGCCCCGTATTCGGATGAGCGCGGAGCCACCAGGGGCTATATAGTAGCCCCACTGTCAAACTCCTATGGCTAAGTGAAAGTGTTAAAGCAATATAGTCCGACTGCCTAGTTCGCTGTGCTATCACCTCCTTAATGGACCAAGACGTTGGATCAAGTGTGAACACACGTCTTCTGCGAACACCCCCGCATTATATGTGTGGGGGCTGAAGCCGACGACTGCAAACTTTCAGGTTATATACACATATACATAAAATGCCGCACAGGAGGCATCATAACACTTTTAGGCAAAAGTATAAAAATAGCCTTTATATAATTTAGTAAAACATTGTTTTTCAATGGGAATACATGTCATTCGAACATAATATTCTTTGAGCACTGTGCTTCTATTGAACGAGCGCCTTCAAGGACCCCATCAAAGTAGTGCTCAGCAGCTACTCGGCTAATTGCCGAACTAGGGGTTGCAATTGCGGTGGCTTCCATCTCCGCCCAGTGCGTTTTGACACAGGCAAGCGCCATCCGCGCACCCTCGATGCACGCCGACCTCTTCATAGCGTCGATGCGCGGCACGGCACCAAGGAATTTCTGCACCAAGCTGAAGTAACTGTTCGGCCTTGGCCCTGCTGGCCACAGGAAATCCACAACAGACCTCATGGCGAGTCCGGACAACCTATGGAGCTCGCCCATTCGCCATCCGCTCATTCGAGGAAGCGGACGCGCTGGACCATTAAATTGCGACCAGAACAGCTTCTCCACTTCACGATCCCTTTGATCTTTGAAGAACTCAGCCGCATCAGCAGCACTCGCTGCCAAATCCAGATAGGCGTCTGCAGAACTCCACAGCCGGTCCAGAGGAGCATACTTAGGATCTACGAACTTCATCCGCAGCATAAAGGGCTTCCCAGCCGTGATATCCCTGACGTGACGCAGCTCCTCCTTCATCGCTCTAATTGTAGAGCGGGATTCCTTGGCTGCTACCATGGCCTTCTCCAGCTCCGTAGCCCTCGCTCGGCTTTCCTTCTCAAGAAGCCGGTATCGGTCGGCGGCATCACTTAACTCAACGGCCATCTTGGCCATCTTCTCCTTACTTTGGCAATGGGCAGCTTGTTCGACCCTCAGCTCTTCAGCCGCCTTTAGAGCAGCCGCATCACTATTCCTGGCTTGCTTTTTGGCTCGGGCAAGTTCCGCCCGAAGTGTCTCCACTGCCGCAGCTCCATCTGCATTTCACAACATGTTCAAGATACTGGCATTAAGCTCCTATTACCATATGTTGATCACCAGAGAAATTACATACCCTGCGCCTCGTCAAGCCGCTTGTTGACAAGCACGATGTTGGCATCTGCCACATCAAGTCGCCGCGTTAGATCGGCAAACTCACAAGTCCGGCTAGCCACCAGACCTCCCGCCACCTGCATATGAACACAGTTGGATTATTACCTGCGACTATGATCCTCTGTTTACCGCCGTTTCCGACGGCAACCAGAGTCTCAGGGGCTACTATCTGCACAGGGCACATTTAAAACATGTGCGGTACTGTCAAAAATACACGTCACTTTGCGTAGCTCAAAACCTTTCAGCAGACTCATAAAGGCTTAATACAACCCGCTTTCTGCGGATGAAACTGTCACATCCCTAGCTCCTCGCGTTGCACTAGGCTAGCTTCATGTGTGCATCATGTTTAAATTTTGCCTAAACTTGAAATGGGGATTGCCTAAACCCTAGCACCAAATGAATTCAACTGGGTTCAAATAAAATCATTTTCAAAGAACCCAAAATGCCTTAAAAAATGTTCATGATTTCTGATAAAGGTGAAAACCTCTGCCAACAATGATGGACATATTTTTAGGTCATTTTTGGAATTTTGAGTTAATTCATAAGTATTTGAATTTGGACATTTAATCTTATAAATATTTTTAAATGTACAAATATTCCTGGAAGTACTTGGGGGCTGTTGGAAATAATTCAAACAATGCCTATAAATTTATTTCAGGATTTTATGAAGTGGTTTAGTATTTTACTAAATCAAAAACAAAATAGCAGAATAGAAAACAGAAGAAAATTAGAAAGAAAGGAAACCTACCTAACTTACCTGTGTAGCCCACCTGGCGGCCCAAGTGGCCGGCCAAGCCCTCCAGCGCCCCCTTGTCATCTTCCTCCTCTGCCAGGAGGACAACCAGGTGCGTGGCGAGCGCCGATGCTACTCTGGCCACCTCCTGCTTCCTCCCCATGCCTTCTAGCGATTCCACGGAGACGCCCCGTGTCCCTCGCTCCTCTCCCTCACTCGCTGCACCATCTCCCCTCCCCTGGCTCTCTCCCTTGAGCTCACCCGAGCGCAGCCGTCGCCGCCGACCAGCGCTCGCGCGGCCGCAGCCATCCCCGAGCCTCTCCGACACGCCCCCGAGCTCCGCCGTTCCGCCCTCATCCTCCTCGTCATTTCACGCGACCAGAAGAGCCCCGACGCGCCGTCCCCGCCCCCTTCTTCCTCCTTCGGCCAAGGAGATCGCCGGTGACTTTCCGCCGTCACAGAGCCGCCCCCGAGCACGTTGGGATCACCGAAGACCTCACCGTGAGCTCCTCTACCCAACCCCTCTCTCCCCATCGTTGATTTCCTCCTCTAACCCCACTAACCACCACGGCCGAAGCTCGCCGCCGCCATGCCTCGTCGCCGTCGTGGCTAGAGCCACTATGGCCCGAAGCCAAGCACACCGATGTGCTCGACGCAGCTCCAGGAGGCCGTAGCGGCCACCAGCTCCTCCTCCCATTCACCGCAGCGCCGAACCCGTCGTTGCCCGAACTCCGGCCGCCGCCCGTAGCATGTTTCTGAGCCGCGCCGCCGTCGTTTTGGTCGCCGCCGGCGAGGTTCCAGTGACGCTAACGTGGCACCGTCATTAGGGGCCAATGACCTAGCTAATTAACCCTCTCTCACACTGGCAGCTGGGTCCCACTTCCTAGCTAAACACAGTTTATTTTCTGTTTAAGTTTAACTAACCCCAGTGGGCCTACACGTCAGCGAGTCTAGCTAGCACCGTGACACTGACCAGTGGGACCCACTGGTCAGGTTTGACCCGAGGCAGCCCTGATGACCTGCTGAGGTCAGCATGACCTAATGCTGACATAGTTAACATTTTCTGGAATTAAAATAAATCAGAAATGATTTATAAATTTCAGAAAATGATCTAAACATCTAAAAATCATAGAAATTCAACCGTAACTCCAAATGAAATAAGTTATATATGAAAAATAATCAGAAAAATCCAATCTCTCCATCTGTACCATTTTCATGCATGTTAGAACAACTTATGGCTGATGTTTAGGCCAAGTCATATAAAGGGCATTTAAACCATCACATATGGAGTTTGAATTTGAATCTTGGATTCAAACCAACTCCATTTAACTTGCTGCTAGTTGCATTTGCTCAAACCACAGCATATTGCCATGTCATGATCATGCATCATATTGTGCATTGCATTGATTGTGTTCTTCCTTGTGTGCCGGTGTTTGTTCCCTCTCGATAGACTTGATACCGATGATGAGATCGATGACACCGATGAAGAGCTATACTATCTTCAGAAGTGCCAGGCAAGCAAAACCCCCTTGTTCAATCCGATACAATCCCACTCTCTCGCTCTTGCTCTCTTTTACTGCATTAGGACAACAATGATTCATCTGTTGCATGCTGCGGTAGCTGAACCCCTTTCCTCTGCATGACCTGTCATTGCCACAGTAAATAGATGAAACCCACTAGCATGAGTAGGAGTTGTTTGAGCCCTGATGTGCCTACTCATTCATGCTTGTTTGTCATGCCTGCTACTGCTTAGAGTTGAGTCAGGTATGATTCATCGGGGACTAATTGGAGGTGTGTGAACTTGTCCTACTGTTGTGAGCTAAGTGTGTGAACACGATTTGGTAAAGGTATCGGTGAGAGGCCATGTAGGAGTACATGGTGGGTTGTCTCATTGAAGCCATCCTCAGGAACTGAGTTGTGTGTTTGTGATCCATGAACAGCTACTACCACGCATTGGAATGCTTAAGTGCCCCTCTCGACTTATTAATCCACCTGATCTCTGTCTAGGAGTTGCAACTAGTTTCTGGGGTTTGTAGGTAGTGTTAGTAGTCTACCAAGTGGCACCCGGTACAGGTGGGCTTGGGCCAGACTAGGCACAGTGGCCCGGTGTACCAAGTGGCACCCGGATGGTGGGCTTGGGAACCCTGCACACATCGTTTGGGGCCGTGAGCGACACCCCAGCCAGATCTCCTTACGGATGGAACCCGAATGGGCGATAAACCTGGAGGAGAGAATTGTGTGGTTAGTCAGGTCGTGGCCGACTCCCTCGCCAGGCTTCCCCTTGAAGGTTGCCGAGATACATGACGTGTACATGGCGGTAAGTGGCTAGAGCGTGTGTGAAGAAGTACACCCCTGCAGGGTTAATATGATATATTCGAATAGCCGTGTCCACGGTAAAAGACTTCTGGGTTGCCTGTACAGTTCATAGACAAGTGAAAGTGGATACTCTAAAATGCGCAAGATAAGCGTGAGTGCTATGGATGGCGTTCTCGTAGGGAGACGGGAGCGGATCCATAGTGGTGTAGTAGTAAGGTGAATATGTGGACTCGTGTGCGCTACCTCAAAAGAGTTACTTGTAGTCGTAGTTTAGGATAGCCACCGAGTCAAAGCTGGCTTGCTGCAGTCAAACTCCACCAACCCCTTTATTGATACCGATGCATATGTAGCTAGTTTTGATGTAAGTCTTGCTGGGTACATTTGTACTCACGTTTGCTTATTTTATGTTTCGCAGAGAGACTTCAGTCTCGCTAATAGTTCCGCGTGGACTTCGACGTTTAGCTTGTTACCTCAGCTACGATCTTGTACCCTTGGGAGGGTCTTGTAGATAGTCAGGCTTCTCAGCTTTCTTCATTTGTAGTTGTCTGTATTCAGACAAGTTAAGCTTCCGCATGTGCTTGTTGCTTGTATGCTCTGTATGTTGGGTCATGAGACCCATGTTTATAATACTTGGCTCCTCGGAGCCTAATGAATAAATGCTTGAGTCGTAGAGTTATGTTGTGATGCCATGTTATATTTACACATATCGAGCATATTGTGTGTATGATTGAAATGCTTGGTATGTGTGGGATCCGACAATCTAGTTGTTTATCCTTGGTAGCCTCTCTTATGGGGAAATATAGTCTTGTGTTTCCATGAGCCATAGTAGTCCGCTACAACCCGGTTCACCGGAGTCCTGCTAGCCCAGCTACTGCTTCGGAACACTTGACTGGCCGGCATGTGATTCACTTCGTTCCTGTGTCTTTCCCTTCGGGGAAATGTCGTACGGTGACATCCAGAGTCCTGCCTAGCCTGCTACATCCCGGTTCACCGGAGTCCTGTTAGCACAGTGCTACAGCACGGATTCGCACGCTGCTGACCGACATGCGCGATGTTGATTCATGTATGCCTGTCCCTGTAAGTTGGTGCCACTTTGGGTTCATGACTAGTCATGTCGGCCCGGGTTCTCTGTCATATGGATGCTAGCGACACTATCATATACGTGAGCCAAAAGGCGCAAATGGTCTCGGGCCATGGTAAGGCGACACCCGTGGGAATACCGTGCGTGAGGCCGCAAAGTGATATGAGATGTTACCGGCTAGATCAAACCCCTGTTAACACCCTGAGTCAATGAGAGGTAGGGCCGCCCAGTCACATATGACTTTGGTCAATGCTGACGTCATTGTGACCTAGTGCTGACGTAGTAAAGGTTTTCTGGAATTTAAAATAAATCTTAAATGATTTATGAATTTCAGAAAATAACCTAAACTTCTAAAAATCATAGAAATTCAACCGTAACTCCAAATAAATAAGTTATATATGAAAAATGATCAGAAAAATCCAATCTATCCAACTGTACCATTTTCATGCATGTTAGAACAACTTATGACTGATGTTTAGGCCAAGTCATATAAAGGGCATTTAAACCATCACATATGGAGTTTGAATTTGAATCTTGGATTCAAACCAACTCCATTTAACTTGCTGCTAGTTGCATTTGCTCAAACCACAGCATATTGCCATGTCATGATCATGCATCATATTGTGCATTGCATTGATTGTGTTCTTCCTTGTGTGCTGGTGTTTGTTCCCTCTCGATAGACGTGATACCGATGATGAGATCGATGACACCGATGAAGAGCTATACTATCTTCAGAAGTGCCAGGCAAGCAAAATCCCCTTGTTCATTTCTATACAATCCCACTCTCTCGCTCCTTCTCTCTTTTACTGCATTAGGACAACAATGATTCATCTGTTACATGCTGCGGTAGCTGAACCCCTTTCCTCTGCATGACCTGTCATTGCCACAGTAAATAGATGAAACCCACTAGCATGAGTAGGAGTTGTTTGAGCCCTGATGTGCCTACTCATTCATGCTTGTTTGCCATGCATGCTACTGCTTAGAGTTGTGTCAGGTCTGATTCATCCGGGATGAATTGGAGGTTTGTGAACTTGTCCTACTATTGTGAGCTAAGTGTGTGAACACGATTTGGTAAAGGTATCGGTGAGAGGCCATGTAGGAGTACATGGTGGGTTGTCTCATTGAAGCCGTCCTCAGGAACTACGTTCTGTGTTTGTGATCCATGAACAGCTACTACCACACATTGGAATGCTTAAGTGCCCCTCTCGATGTCACATCCCTAGCTCCTCGCATTGCACTAGGCTAGCTTCATGTCTGCATCATGTTTAAATTTTGTCTAAACTTGAAATGGGGATTGCCTAAACCCTAGCACCACATGAATTCAACTGGGTTCAAATAAAATCATTTTCAAAGAACCCAAAATGCCTTCAAAAAGGTTCATGATTTCTAATAAAGGTGAACACCTCTGCCAACAATGATGGACATATTTTTAGGTCATTTTTGGATTTTTGAGTTAATTCATAAGTATTTGAATTTGGACATTTAATCTTATAAATATTTCTAAATGTCCAAATAATCCTGGAAGTACTTGGGGGCTGTTGGAAATAATTCAAACAGTGCCTATAAATTTATTTCAGGATTTTATGAAGTGGTTAGTTATTTTACTAAATCCAACAACAAAATAGCAGAATAGAAAACAGAAGAAAATTAGAAAGAAAGGAAACCTACCTAACTTACCTGTGTAGCCCACCTGGCGGCCCAAGTGGCCGGCCCAGCCCTCCAGCGCCCCCTTGTCATCTTCCTCCTCTACCAGGAGGACAACCAGGTGCGTGGCGAGCGCCGACGCTGCTCTGGCCACCTCCTGCTTCCTCCCCGTGCCTTCTAGCGATTCCACGGAGACGACCCATGTCCCCTCGCTCCTCTCCCTCACTCTTTGCACCCTCTCCCCTCCCCTGGCTCTCTCCCTTGAGCTCACCCGAGCGCAGCCGTCGCTGCCGACCAGCGCTCGCGTGGCCGCAGCCATCCCCGAGCCTCTTCGACACGCCCCGGAGCTCCGCCGTTCCGCCCTCATCCTCCTCATCATTTCACGCGACCAGAAGAGCCCCGACGCACCGTCCCCGCCCCCTTATTCCTCCTTCGGCCACGGAGATCGCCGGCGACTTTCCGCCGCCACCGAGCTGCCACCGAGCACGCTAGGATCACCGACGACCTCACCGTGAGCTCCTCTACCCAACCCCTCTCCCCCCACCGTCGATTTCCTCCTCTAACCGCACTAACGACCGCGGCCGAAGCTCGCCGCTGCCGTGCCTCGTCGCCGTCGTGGCTAGAGCCACTGTGGCCCGAAGCCAAGCACACCGTTGTGCTCGACGCAGCTCTAGGAGGCCATAGCGGCCACCAGCTCCTCCTCCCATTCACCGCAGCGCCGAACCCGTCGTTGCCTGAACTCCGGCCGCCAGCCGTAGCATGTTTCTGAGCCGCGCCGTCGTCGTTTTGGTCGCTGCCGGCGAGGTTCCGGTGACGCTGACGTGGCACCGTCATTAGGGGCCAATGACCCAGCTAATTAACCCTCTCTCACACTGACAGCTGGGTCCCACTTCCTAACTAAACACGGTTTATTTTCTGTTTAAGTTTAACTAACCCCAGTGGGCCCACACGTCAGCTTTGACCAAGCTGACGTAGCCGTTGACTGGGCCCACACGTCAGCGAGTCTAGCTAGCAGTGTGACACTGACCAGTGGGACCCACTGGTCAGGTTTGACCCGAGGCAGCCCTGTTGACCTGCTGAGGTCAGCATGACCTAATGCTGACATAGTAAACATTTTCTCGAATTAAAATAAATCAAAAATGATTTATAAATTTCAGAAAATGATCTAAACTTCTAAAAATCATAGAAATTCAACCGTAACTCCAAATGAAATAAGTTATATATGAAAAATGATCAGAAAAATCCAATCTATCCATCTCTACCATTTTAATGCATGTTAGAACAACTTATGGCTGCTGTTTAGGCCAAGTCATATAAAGGGCATTTAAACCATCACATATGGAGTTTGAATTTGAATCTTGGATTCAAACCAACTCCATTTAACTTGTTGCTAGTTGCATTAGCTCAAACCACAGCATATTGCCATGTCATGATCATGCATCATATTGTGCATTGCATTGATTGTGTTCTTCCTTGTGTGCCGGTGTTTGTTCCCTCTCGATAGACGTGATACCGATGATGAGATCGATGACACCGATGAAGAGCTATACTATCTTCAGAAGTTCCAGGCAAGCGAAACCCCCTTGTTTATTCTGATACAATCCCACTCTCTCGCTCTTGCTCTCTTTTACTGCATTAGGGCAACAATGACTCATCTGTTACATGTTGCGGTAGCTGAACCCCTTTCCTCTGCATGACCTGTCATTGCCACAGTAAATAGATGAAACCCACTAGCATGAGTAGGAGTTGTTTGAGCCCTGATGTGCCTACTCAATTATGCTTGTTTGTCATGCCTGCTACTACTTAGAGTTGAGTCAGGTTTGATTCATCGGGGATGAATTGGAGGTGTGTGAACTTGTCCTACTGTTGTGAGCTAAGTGTGTGAACACGATTTGGTAAAGGTATCGTTGAGAGGCCATGTAGGAGTACATGGTGGGTTGTCTCATTGAAGCCATCCTCAGGAACTGAGTTCTGTGTTTGTGATCCATGAACAGCTACTTCCACGCATTGGAATGCTTAAGTGCCCCTCTCGACTTATTAATCCACCTGATCTCTGTCCTGGAGTTGCAACTAGTTTTTGGTGTTTGTAGTTAGTGTTAGTAGTCTACCAAGTGGCACCCGGTACAGGTGGGCTTGGGACAGACTAGGTAAAGTGGCCCGGTGTACCAAGTGGCACCCGGATGGTGGGCTTGGGAACCCTGCACACATCATTTGGGGCCGTGAGCGACACCCCGGCTGGATCTCCTTACGGATGTAACCCGAATAGGCGATAAACGTGGACGAGAGACTTGTGTGGTTAGTTAGGTCGTGGCCGACTCCCTCGCCAGGCTTCCGCTTGAAGGTTGCCGAGATACATGACGTGTACATGGCGGTACGTGGCGAGATCGTGTGTGAAGAAGTACACCCCTGCAGGGTTAATATGATCTATTCTAATAGCCGTGTCCGCGGTAAAGGACTTCTAGGTTGTCTTACAGTTCATAGACAAGTGAAAGTGGATACTCTAAAATGCGCAAGATAAGCGTGAGTGTTATGGATGGCGTTCTCGTAGGGAGACGAGAGCGGATCCATAGTGGTGTAGTAGTATGGTGAATATGTGGACTCGTGTGCGCCACCTCAAAAGAGTTACTTGCAGTCGTAGTTTAGGATAGCCACCGAGTCAAAGATGGCTTGCTGCAGTCAAACTCCACCACCCCCTTTATTTAGACCGATGCATATGTAGCTAGTTCTGATGTAAGTCTTGTTGGGTACATTTGTACTCACGTTTGCTTATTTTATGTTTTGAAGAGAGATTTCAGTCTCGCTAGTAGTTCCGCGTGGACTTCGACGTTTAGCTTGTTACCTCAGCTACGATCTTGTACCCTTGGGAGGGTCTTGTAGATAGTCAGGCTTCTCAGCCTTCTTCATTTGTAGTTGTCTGTACTCAGACAAGTTAAGCTTTCGCATGTGCTTGTTGCTTGTATGCTCTGTATGTTGGGTCATGAGACCCATGTTTGTAATACTTTGCTCCTAGGAGCCTAATGAATAAATGCTTGAGTCATAGAGTTATGTTGTGATGCCATGTTGTATTTACACATATCGAGCATATTTTGTGTATGATTGAAATGCTTGGTATGTGTGGGATCCGACAATCTAGTTGTTTATCCTTGGTAGCCTCTCTTATGGGGAAATGTAGTTTTGTTCTTCCATGAGCCATAGTAGTCCGCTATAGCCCGGTTCACCGGAGTCCTGCTAGCCCAGCACTACTGCTTCGGAACACTTGACTGGCCGGCATGTGATTCACTTGTTCCTATGTCTGTCTCCTTCGAAATGTCACGCGGTGACATCCGAGTCTGCCTAGCCTGCTACAGCCCGTTCACGGAGTCCTGTAGCCCATGCTACAGCCCGGATTCAAGATGTCTGCCGACCAACATGCTCGATGTTGATTCATGTATGCCTGTCCCCGTATGTTGGTGCCACTTTGGGTTCATGACTAGTCATGTCGGCCCGGGTTCTCTGTCATATGGATGCTAGCGACACTATCATATACGTGAGCCAAAAGGCGCAAACGGTCCCGGGCCATGGTAAGGCGACACCCGTGGGAATACCGTGCGTGAGGCCGCAAAGTGATATGAGATGTTACCGGCTAGATCGATGTGACTTGGAATCGGGGTCCTGACAGAAACCCGCTCAACCACCACGCCCATTAGCGCACGGTGCGCTTTTGAGATAGCTGCCTACTCTAGCAGATCCTTCAGTGCGTCCGACTGCATGACAGGCGGAGCCGGACCCTTTCGGCTGCTCCCTTCAAGAGCCGGATACTGAGGACTTCGGGTGGCCAAAGAATCACCCTCTAGCCTTGCCGGATCGGGAGAAGCCCTCTGAGATGACACCTCAGGGTCACCCGCCTCATAAGGCGGGATGGCGTTGGGAGGCGTTTTGCTCTCCATCATCTCCGGAAGAAGATCCCCCGAAGAAGAACTCTGCCGAGAAGGGCCATCATCCGGACTACAAGACGGACGTTTCGGTTATTTTCTTCAGAAGTAAAGTAGGATGTTTTTTACTATTAAACCCTTTCTTTTACTTACAGGTCGATGGAGGGCTGCTCCCCTTGCGGGCACTGTACGGCCGGGGTATCCCTTGGGCCAGGACCCTCTGGCGAAGATTTCTTCCCCCGTTTAGAGATTATTGTCTCCGGGCCTTCAGAGGCGGTCCTTTTTCTTCCTTGGGGAGAGGGAGCTTTGGCTTCTTCTCCCCAGTTGCCCGCCTTCGCGGAGGCACCAGCCTCTTTATTCCCACCTTTATCCTCCCCTGAGGGAGCTTGGTAGTGTGCAAGCTCCAACATCCGGACTAGTACCGGATCCGGTGAGACCTCGGGGAGGGGGGTCGGACACCTGATCATCTTCGCCTTTGCTATCCAGTCCTGGTCAAAGAGAGACTTTTCAGAATGATGTCGTGATGAATAGAAATACAACGTGTTCGTCCATAGGGCGACTTACTTGGGTATCTGGACGATTGCAGCTCAGACCCACGTCCTCGGTGGAATCCGGACACATTGCTTGCGGTCTGAAGTACAATTTGTACATCTCCTTGGGCGTCATGCCGAGGAAGTGCTGAATAGCTTGCGGTCCCTCCCGATTGAATTCCCACAGTCGAAGGGGACGACGTTTACAGGGCCGAGTTCGGTGAAGTAACATTACTTGCGTTACTGTGACCAGACCAATATCTCTTTCGAGGAGATCTCAGATGCGGCCCTGCAGTATGGGCACGTCCTTCACTGGCCCCCAGTCTAGCCCCTTGTTGATCCATGACGTTAGTCGTGGAGGGTGACCCGAGCGAAAGGCAGGTGGGGCCACCCAATTGGTACCCCTGGGAGCTGTGACATAAAACCATTCTTGTTGCCATAAGTTGGACACCTCCTGGAAAGAACCCTCGGGCCATGGGGCATCGGCGCTTTTGCTTATTACAGCACCTCCGCATTCTGCATATCTCCCCTTGATCGTCTTTGGCTCCACTTGAAGGTCTTGAGCCACAGGCGAAGTGAGGGGTGACGCGAGAAAGCTTCACACAACGATAAAAGACGAGATGTGGAGAATAGAATCCAGAGCTAAATCATGGAAGTCCAGCCCGTAATAGAACATGAGCCCCCTCACGAAGGGATCCAGAGCCAGGCCTAGCCCTCGAAGGAAGTGATATATGAATACTACACTCTCGCCGGGTTTGGGAGTAGGTATGACCTGCCCTTGAGCAGGCAGCCGGTGCGCAATCTCGCCGGTCAAGAACCTGGCCTCTCTTAACTTTCTGAGATCTTCCTCCGTGACGGAGGAGGGCATCCACCGACCTTGAAGATTGGATCCGGACATGGTTGAAGGTCCGAAGCGCCTGACCTGGGCTTTGGGTGTTGGAACTCGAGGCGGGGGAGGGATTCGATTGAGTTCGAGGAATAACAAAGGATAGGCCTTGGTCTGTTTATAAAGAGGGTGAATACCAAGCGTCCTCCTCGTGACCGTTTGGGACTTGCCTATAATCGAGGAGTCATACCAATGGGCACGATTGGGTTACCCACGCCCGTATTGATGAGAATCCCTTGATAAGGGGACACGATCTCTGCTTCGACAAGACGTGCCAAGGAAACCACCTCGCGATATGCGCTAGGGCTGGTTGAAAAACACGGTTCGATAATAACCGGGCCATGGCATGATGTCATGGTGTCAAATACATCAGCAGGTCGGATTTGTGAATATTATTCTCTCTACGGTGGAATGTGGATCTTGTTTTGCAGAGCCGGACACTATCCTTGTGTTCAAGATCTTCTAAGGAGTATTCGGAGGAGGAACCCGCCTTGCAATGCCGAAGACAATCTGCGCGCCGGACTCATCGTCATGGAAGCCTCGTTCAGGGGCTACCAAGGGAGTCCTGGATTAGGGGGTATCCGGACAGCCGGACTATATCCTTTGGCCGGACTGTTGGACTATGAAGATACAAGATTGAAGACTTCGTCTCGTGTCTGGATGGGACTCTCTTGGCGTGGAAGGCAAGCTTGGTGATACGAATATGTAGATCTCCTTCTGTTGTAACCGACTCTGTGTAACCCTAGCCCCCTCCAGTGTCTATATAAACCGGAGGGGTTAGTCCGTAGGACAACAACAATCATACCATAGGCTAGCTTCTTGGGTTTAGCCTATACGATCTCGTGGTAGATCAACTCTTGTAATACTCATATTCATCAAGATCAAGCAAGCAGGAAGTAGGGTATTACCTCCATAGAGAGGGCCCGAACCTGGGTAAACATCGTGTCCCTTGCCTCCTGTTACCATCCACCTTAGACGCATAGTTCGGGACCCCCTACCCGAGATCCGCCGGTTTTGACACCGACAGTCGCCAAACCCAAGAGACCGAGCTCTGGCTCACGGGCCCACTCCCGTGTACGTCACCTCCCATGGCCCTTGGTGCCTTGTTCTCGCATGAGATAATCACGGACGGACAAGCCAGGGCGCGCGACCCGGTGCCTCACCACCGCGGGAGCCACACCCTGATCGTCTTTCTTTAGGATTTTTCACATGAGAAGACCAGGCACGGCGCCTGTGCTCGGGTCCGTCCCTGCAGTGTTGATAAACCCAACTACTGAGCTCTCTCTGGCGGGCCGGCCCCGTTCACGTCACCTCCTGGGGTCGTTGGTGTTTGGCCTTCTCATGTGATCACCTTAGGAGATTCGTCCAGCGCAGGTTGGCTAACCATCTCGCAGGGCCGCCACAGCTATCGAGGATCAAGACCAGGTGCAACCCGCCTTGAGGTAGGGCCTCGTGAGTCCCGCGCTGGCTCACGAGTTCCCAGACACACCTCGTCTAGCCCTGTCGTGCAAGCCACGTGTCAGGGCGGGGCTGTACACGCCCCGAGGGCTGCACTCAGAGGGAGCCCTCACCCACACACCAGTGGAAGCACCATGCTCCGCACTAGTAGTCGACACGGTCAAGGAGCGGCTATGCCCATGCAAGTGCGGAAGCGCTATGCTCCGCACTGGTGATAAACAACTGGGGGCGGCCCCGTGGCCGCATGAACCTCAGGGAGCCGCCCGGCTCAGTGTCCAGCCTCACCGCAACACTTTCCCCTCAGGAGAGTCGCGCGAGGTGGCTGGGCATAGGGGCTACGCTCAGGTCATGCCTAGTGTACGCCGCCCTGCCAGGTCCCTCGGACTTGGTCGTCGCACGCCCCTCCCGAGCAGGACCTCGGTGAGGATAGGTATGAAGGTCCGTTAGCGCGTCAAGGGGGACTCCTGAGCATCGTGACTCAGGAGCCTAACTGGCCACGTATCCCCTCACCCCTTGGTCCCGTCTTGGTGATCCGGACGGTCGACGGCTGAGGTATGCGCGGGGTCGGGCTCTGCCGACGTAGAACACTAAGGCCTACTTTCGCATCTCCACCTCGCAGGACGTTTGCCGTCAAGGGGGACTCCTGAGCATCGCGACTCAGGAGCCTAGCTAGCCACATAGCCCCTCACCCCTTGTCCCGTCCTAGTGATCCGGACGGTCCAACAACGGCTAAGGTATGCGCGGGGTCGGGCCCTGCCGACGTAGAACATCAAGCGAACGGGAAGGAGGTCGCGGAATCTTAACAAGATATTACAAAACATACCGTTCCTTAAACACCAAACAGAAGTTTTAACGCCTCCACGAGGCACGCCGCATGTCGCAGGAAATTAAAAGCAGGAAGGGGCACCATCGTTCACCAGTGAGCCTCCTCTTCAGCCTTGGGCGCCGTTGTCAGGAAGCGCCAGCTCGTCGGCAGCGTTGCCGTCATCCGAGTCGTCGGCCCTGGTCGAGGGATCGGCGACACCATCAGCCGGAGGCGCGGGTTCGACGGCAAGGAACTTCTTCAACAAGGCCTCCACCTAGGCCTTCACGGCTTCGGCAGCAGCTTCGGAGCGCCCCTCATCCACAGGCTCGAGCAGGACACCAAGGTCGGCATTGGGGTCGCGAAGGTGAAGGTGGCTAAGGACGCGCGTCAGGGCCGATGAGGAAACCGCGCGCGCTTCCCCCTCCACCATGGGGTCTATTCCGTCGACGACGTCCTCGAGTGCCTTGACGAGCTGAGGAAGTAGTTGGGCGGGGCCGTCGTCATCAGTCACCAAAGGATTCTCCAAGCCCTTCTCATAGAGTCCTCGCAGCGCCTCGCGGGACCTCTACTCAAGAGACTTGAAGGCCTCACGATCCTCGGCAAGAACCTTCGCCTTAATCTCCAGCTGGGCCCTCTCCACCTCCACCTCCTTCTCCAGCTTCTTCAGGCGGTCGCGCTCCACGGCCTGCGCCTGCGCCAGCTGCTCCAGCTTAGCATCTCCAGCTTCTCCAAGCCCTTCTCCAATCTGCTTGCGCATTAAAGGGGGGCTCCTGAGCATCGTGTCTCAGAAGCTCCTACTGACTCTCCAGCCCTCACCCCCTGGCCTTGACCACGGCATCGCGGCCTGGCATATGAGCGGCGGCTGAGCTCGCTCGAGGGTCGGGACTCAAGGATGAAGAGCACCTAGGAGAGCGTGAAGAAGGGAGGGAGGCCAGCACGAGCCTAACCCAGTCGTCCCACAACCGCTAATGCACGAATCAGGCGCTGCACATGGAAACCACCTCAGGCTTGATAAGATAAGTCACGCATCCAAGTCGGGCCTGCATGAGACTTAGGATTACCGGCTCTAGCAGCCTTGCTCCAGCAATATCGCTTCCCTTTTCCACCTTTAGCAAGTTGCTTGCACGCCAAGGGGGACCTCTCGAGCATCTCGCCTCGGGAGCTCTTACCGTACATTGGTCCGCTCTCCTCCTGGCCTTGACTACGACATCGCGACCTGGCATACCAGCAACGACTGAAGCCTGCCTGGGGACTGGGGCCTGTCGGCGTAGAGCGCCAAGCTGCCGCGAGGGCGAAAAGGGGGAACAATGCTGAAGCAAGACATGCGATCGCGAATTTCATAATAGGAATAAAGCTGGCATACATTTGATGCGAAAGCATTACAAATCCTTTACACACCCCCATGGGGTCCACCTCGACTCCTCGCAGGGAACAAAAGAAGAAGGCGTCCAGGAGTCGTATCTACAGGCGTCACCGCCGACGCCATCATCAACAGTGGGCTACGGGAGGCCGACACCAATCCCATCCAGATCAACGGTGGCGGCAGGCGGACGCCGCTACCGTGCCCCGGGCACGTAGCTGTCGTCGCTTGTCTCCGGAGTCTCGTAGGGCTCGGGAGAGTCACTGGAATGGCAATAGCAGGCCCAGCACCAGCCGCCGCTCCGTCCTGGCAACCCCCTCCAGGACAGCATTCCAGCCGGCGACCTTCTTCGTCGAAGACCTTGAAAAACAGTGTGGAGGCGCCGTCGTACTCGAAGTGGATGGCGAGGGCCCACTACACGCAGCAGACGCAGGCTACCTCACCCCATCCGTGGGTCATGAAGATCTTGCCTGGGGAGACGACCTCGACCTCTGCTCCCGTCACCGAGGTGACGCACTCGGCGTGCTGCAGCCACAACGCGAGTGGCCCGCTCGGTGGCATCTCTTCAGCAAAGAACCGCGAGAATCGGATCCACGTGTGCGGTGGCATCACCGCCCACACCACCAGTTAGCGCGAGGAGCCCTCAGCGTGGGTTCGCGGGGCGGCGACGCGCACCGCTACAGCACGGCCACCACGGCCGTGGCGCGAGCGCTGCCGGTCACTGCCTCCTCCTCCGGAGCCTTCTGCCTGAGCGTACAAGGGCAGCGGTTAGCCGGGGGGAGTCCGCTCGTACCAAGGCCTCATCACCTCTGGCCTCACGACAACGTCGTGAGAGCGGGCCAGCCTCTTCTTCGGTGCGAGTGGCCGAAGCTCTTCGCGGGGGGGTTTTCCCTTCTTAGCAGCGGAGAACCTCCGTATCGGCGCCATGAGTGTCGCTACAAGGCGGTGACGCAAAGAGGAAGAAGAAGCATGCGGAATGGAGGAAGAGATGAGCAACGGGGGCTCCGCCCCTCTCCTCATTTATAGCCAGAAGGAGGCCAACCGCCAGCCTCCATGATCACAGGTAATGATGGTTTCTCTTCTGCATGCAGCAGGGACTCGCCAAGTCGGACGGTTGCCGAGGTAGCATGGGGAAGCGGAGACGCCAACGTCTTGTCAATCGCCACGCGTCAATCAAGGCCGCAGGCGGTTGGGGCCCGCGGCGCTCCAAACTTTCCCTTTGGCTTCGCCTCGAAGCCAAGTCCGAGCGCGCCTTGGGCCTAGGGGCTACTGTCGGCGTCATGGGAACGGGGGTGTGACAACCTAGTTTTTGCCCTCTCTTATTTGCTTGATTTTCATTTGAAATTTTTTGAAACTTGGAGTTCTTGGATCTTTTCATATGGATTTAAACACTTGGGCATCCTTGGCATTCACCCAAGTGCTTCACTTCTCTCCCAAATCATCCCTTCACTTCTGATCCACCCCAATATAATCTTTGGAATATTTTTCTTAAATGAAAAATATTCATTTTTCTCAAAAACCCTAAGCCAAATCTGTTTGCTCCAAAGCAACCCTAATTATTTTTGGCTCAGAAAAATCTGAGATAATTCACAAATATTCTGTGAACCCTATTGCACCTTTCTGAGCAAAAATATTTCATCACTTTTTGGAATATTTTTTCTACAGAAAATCTTTCCTGTTCTGGACAGAAATGGTGGTTTCTACAGCAACTACCATTTTACTTGCTCCATTTGACCTGAACTTTCTTGTGCATCTTTACCTTAGTAACTTATAACTAGCCTCCAAAGCATAGCTTCAAACTCCCATCCATTTGACCACAATAACATCACTAAGTTACTAACCAGAAACTTACCTGGCTTGTAAAATCTTCTCTATTGCACTTGGATCCAAACCAAACCGTGGTAAACTTCAAAACCACCATGAACAACATGCTAGACATGATTTTTGGACAAAGGCTGGCCTGAGGAGAGAGTTCGCGCGGTGACCACGCGTGTCCATTATGCCGGGCATACGTGTCGACGCGCTCTAGGTGACGCCGAACGCTCTGTTCGCGCATGCTCGCTTCCCCCGCCTGCCCAACCATGCCAAACCTCGCCACCATCATCGTCTCGACATCCTTAACTCCTCCTTGGCGCTCGCCGATGCCGGAGCTCGCCGCAGCAAGCACGGGCAAGGTCCGGCCAGCCCAACAATGTGGAGCGCACTGTGCTCATCGCCATCCTCTTGATCCTGTGCTCGTCCTCGTCCACCCACAGTGGCCGCGTGACCTCCGTCGCCTTCTCCCCCTCTCACTGACGCCGCTCGTCGCCGGGCGCCATGGACAGGTGTCCACCGGCGGAGCTCGAAGCACTCTCGCCGCTCGCCTATAAATAGAGCCACCCCCAACCTCCTTGAACACCATCCAGCACTCACACACACCCCACGATCAAGTAGGAAGTTGTAGCCCGGCCGGGCAGGCCTCGGGCCGCCGTCCCCGAGCTCGAGCTCGCCGACGATCCCCTCTGGTCGCCGCGGTAGCTCCAGCCCCTCCCAGTCCTGGGCGACCCCTCCAGGGCCTCTGCCTCTCTCCGGTGAGGTCGTCTCACCTGCTTGGAGCCTCTGGAGTGGCCTCTGCTTGCCGTCTTCCTCAACTCCGGCAACCTCCACGTTCTTCCTCCGCTTGCGAGCTAGTCTCCGACGCCGTCCGACCACCCCTAGCCACGCTACGGGTACGGGAAGGTGCGCCATCGTCCCCTCTCTCAATCCCTCCCTCTCGTTTGTGCCAAGGAGCCCTCGTCGCCGGCGAGAGCTCCGCCGAAGCCACGACCTTCGCTGTTTCCTTCCCCCTTCCCCCACCTGACTAGCGGGCCCCGCTAGTCAGCCACTCTGTACGCGCGCGAAGCGGTACGATTGGTGGCGCCCCTGGGCTTTATGCCTTCGACGCCACCCCCCCTTAGTTGTTTAATTAAATTCAAATTCATTTATATTCCAGAGAGCTTCAAACATTTTTAACTTTTTAATCATAAGTCCAAATGAATTGATTCTTTTTGTCTTGTGTTCTTTGAAAAGAAATCTAGCAGCTCACCAAAGATGAGATTTTTTTGAGCTGTTTAGAATTTCTGGCGATTTTCAGAAGAGTTCTTGATATTTTCTTTTTGTGTTTAAAATTATTTTCAGAAGGTGAGGCTTGAGGATCACCAGGAGGCTTGTGAACCTCATCTGCACTAAGGCAAGCCACATCAACATTTTCATGGTGTCATTTCAATATTTGTGATTTGCTTACTTGAACAAAATGATTAATCCATGCATTTAAATAATTGTTGTGTTGTTTGTATTCTGTTAAATATTTGTTAAGTTATTATGCTTGATTTACAGAATGACTAAAACTAGCTTAGTGGATAAAACAAGTTAAGATTTATTTGTGGTGATGTTAGAAATAATTTTGTTATGCACATTATTTAAAGTTTTGTTCTTGCATAAATAAATTGATAAAAAATTGCTAGAAAATATTCTGTTAAATACTTGTTAAATCATTATACTTGACTTACAGAATGTTTGAACCCAGCTTAGTTGTTAAAAAAAATAAGAGTTGTTGATAGTGAAATCTTTTTGTCAAGCATATGAGAAATTTATCGGAGTTACTTTCTTGCATGAGAAATTAATAAAACTTGTTGCAAAATATTTTGGTTAAGTTGTTAGTCATCTTGAGCAAGTAGAGAAATATGAGTTGTTGACGTCTATGCTTGGTGTGTATATGGATGACATCGGTCATTTTTGTTATTATGTGATGTATGTGTAGTTTCGCATTTCATGGCATGCTATGACACCGGTCATTTTTATTTTAAGTTGAACCTGAATATAACTCAACTTGAATACACCGTTGACTGGGTCATGGTGCCGCTAAATCGAGTTTCTTTCGAGTGCAACCACATTTGCCTTTGTGGGAAGGCTTTGATTCGGTCCATTGACACGGCCTCTGGTCGGTGCCTCCAACTAGGGAAGGTTATGTCGTGCTTGCCCTGGCCCGGTAAGCAGACATAATCTTGTGTGCTCGTTGATGAGATTATGGTACCAAGTCCCCGAGTGGGAGTGTTTTGACCACAACGGTGGTCGGGGTTTCTTTGGTAGATATGGGGCCACCCAGGACCAGCCCGTTGGGGATTTGGGTCGGAGTGGCTGGGAGAGTGCTGTGGCAATGGAGGGGTTTTGTCGGAATGCCGTTGGTCCACCTGAATGGGAGTGCGAGGCCATGGGTTCCATGGTGTGGGTACAGTGTGCTACCTCTGCAGAGTGCATAATCTATCGATAGCCAAGTCCACGGTTACGGACACCTCGTAGTAGGTCCCACCATGAGTCAACGATTAATAAAAATTGCACACTAAGCTGTAAACCTTGCATTGTTGAGGATGGCAGAAAGGCCATTGAGGAAATTGGGACCAAATAATGGTCATGGTTGTGATCGCCGCAAGGATCACGAGTCATTTTGCTAAAGACCACGTTGGTGGTGTGTTTATGATACCACGTTGGTGGTGTGTTCGTGATCTGAGGATGATCACGGTTGGTAAGTTGTCCCGAGGGACGTTCGATGCATGATCACAGCATGTTTGACATATAGTGTTGCATCCTTAATAATTGGTTAAATATCATGATACTGTTTGCCATTATGATTATGCCTGTTGTGAGCTTGCAAGTACATTCAATATACTGACCTGGCGTGTCATGCCAGATTTCAGGAAAGTCTCGTTGGAAAGGAGCGCTGTTCGAGTCTAGATCGTGTCCACATCAGTGTCCCTGTGATATGGAGCTTCCGCTACGACGTTATTCCGCTGCCACGTAGTTGTTCAGATCGAGGCCCCTTTAGGTTCACTACATAATGTACATATTGTTCAGCCACACCGAGTGTGCCGCTTGGCCTCGATAGCTGTTGTAATATAAACTCTATTCCGCTAGCATCAATAAAGCGGTTGTTTTCTGTACCAATATGTTGTGTATTGCTAGAAGACATGGTCTCTAGGCTGGCAATGAAGGGTAAACCGGTCGCTCTGAGCCGGGGTGCCACAGGGGGTACCCAGACTTGCCTGCCTGCGGCCCAGGGTGTGGCTCCACCGTCGACCTGGTACGGCCCACCTTTGGCAGCAACCACTCAAGATCCTCGCGAGGGGCCAAGCCTTGCGAGGCGAACGACACCAAGACCTCCTGGGGCGCGGCCTCACTAGGCTGGCTCCCGAGGAGCGGAGATATCTATGCAAGGGGCACCTCGCAAGGTCCGCATGACGTGAGCCATGACGACCAAAGCCAGGCGGGCACCAGCGGGCGCAGAGTACCTGTTTCCTCTTTGGTGCTAAATGGGCAAGCGCAGGCGAGGAGTCCCGAGGCATCAGGCAAAGGTTTCCATATCTGTGGAACAAGACCAAGACCAGCAGGACGGCAGGGCGGAGGTCACCGCGGAGCCCACGACGGCGTCACCACCAGAACGTTTGGCAGGCGAAGGCCACCTTTTGTCAGGATAGCTTGTACTAGTTGTATCCCTTCAAAATTGGTCGTTTGGGATCCCTTCCCGCCTAACATTTGGGAAGAGGACCCGGGCCTCTATAAATAGAACTAGCCACCACCGTAGATAGGGATCAGCTCATCTTGGATCGGATCCACTCCACCAAGGCCATCTCACCAGCTCATCGAGCTCAAGAACACCTCTCCTCAGGAGGATGTTCATCCACTGTACTAGTTCATCCTCAGCCCATGAGGCAATCCACCACACCACACTGGAGTAGGGTATTACACCACAATGGTGGCCCGAACCAGTATAAACTCTTGTGTCTCTTGTTCCTTGGGTTCCGCGAGCTAGGCCTTGAGATCGTTGCGAGAGCGAGCTAGGGAGAGATCTTCGTGTGCACCACAGAGTTCGAACCTCAAGGGTTTGCCGGAACCCGTAATCTGACAATGACATATTCCATCATTGTCATATTGCTTTGCATGATCATGTAGTTGACATCGTATTTGTGGCAAAGCCACCTTTCATAATTCTTTCATACATGTCACTCTTGAGTCATTGCACATCCCGGTACATCGCTGGAGGCATTCATATAGAGTCATATTTTGGTCTAAGTATAGAGTTGTAATTTTTGAGTTGTAAGTAAATAAAAGTGTGATGATCTTCATTATTAGAGCATTTTCCCATGTGAGTAAAAAATATAAAAGGGAGGCCAAAGAAGCCAAACAAAGAAAGAGAGAAAAAGAGAGAAGGGGCAATTTTACTATCCTTTTCCACACTTGTGCTTCAAAGTAGCACCATGATCTTCATGATAGAGAGTCTCTTATTTTGTCACTTCCATATACTAGTGGGAATTTTTCATTATAGAACTTGGCTTGTATATTCCAACAATGGGCTTCCTCAAATTGCCCTAGGTATTCATGAGCAAGCAAGTTGGATGCACACCCACTTAGTTTTCTCTTGAGCTTTCATAAACTTATAGATCTAGTGCACCCGTTGCATGGCAATCCCTAATCACTCACATTGATATCTATTGATGGGCATCTCCATAGACCATTGATACGCCTAGTTAATGTGAGACTATCTCCTTCTTTTTGTCTTCTCCACAACCACCATATTTTATTCCACCTATAGTGCTATGTCCATGGCTCACGCTCATGTATTGCGTGAAAGTTGAAAAGGTTTGAGAACATCAAAAGTATGAAACAAATTCTTGGCTTGTCATCAGGGTTGTGCATGATTTGAATATTTTGTGTGATGAAGATGTAGCATAGCCAGACTATATGATTTTATAGGGATAAGCTTCTTTGGCCATGTTATTTTGAGAAGACATAATTGCCTTGTTAGTATGCTTGAAGTATTATTGTTTTTATGTCAATATTAAAACTTTTGTTTTGAATCTTATGGATCTGAACATTCATGCCACAATAAAGAAAAATTACATGGATAAATATGTTAGGTAGCATTCCGCATGAAAAATTCTATTTTTATTATTTACCTACTCAAGGACGAGCATGAATTAAGCTTGGGGATGCTTGATACGTCTCCAACGTATCTATAATTGTTTATTGTTCCATGCTATTATATTATCTGTTTTGGATGTTTCATATGCATTAATATGCTATTTTATATTATTTTTGGGACTGACTTATTAACCTAGAGCCTAGTGGCAGTTTCTGTTTTTTCCTTCTTTTTGAGCTTCGCAGAAAAGGATACCAAACGGAATAAAACATTTGCGATGATTTTTCTTGGACCATAAGATACCCAGGAGACTTGGAGTGCAAGTCAGAAGAGCCACAAGGCGGCCACAAATGTGGAGGGCGCGCCCAGGGGGTAGGGCGTGCCCCCTACCTTATGGGCCCCTCGGTAACCCCCTGACCTAGATCTTCCTCCTATATATTCACATATATTCCCAAACCACCAGAAGCATCCACGAAAACACTTTTCCACCGCTGCAACCTTCCATTCCCATGAGATCCCATCTTGGGGCCTTTTCTGGCATCCTGCCAGAGGGGGATTCGATTACGGACGGCTTCTACATGAACTCTATTGCCATTCCGGTGAAGCGTGAGTAGTTTACCATAGACCTACGGGTCCATAGCTAGTAGCTAGATGGCTTCTTCTCTCTTTTTGATTCTCAATACCATGTTCTCCTCGATGTTCTTGGAGATCTATTCGATGTAATATTCTTTTGTGGTGTGTTTGTCGAGATCCGATGAATTGTGGATTTATGATCAGCTTATCTCTGAATATTATTTGAATCTTCTCTGTATTATTTTATGCATGATTTGATATCTTTGTAATTCTCTTCGAACTATTGGTTTGGTTTGGCCAACTAGATTGGTTTTTCTTGCAATGTGAGAAGTGCTTAGCTTTGGGTTCAATCTTGCGGTGTCCTCTCCTAGTGACAGTAGGGGCAGCGAGGCACGTATTGTATTGTTGCCATCGAGGATAAAAAGATGGGGTTTACATCATATTGCTTGAGCTTATTCCTCTACATCATGTCATCTTACTTAAAGCATTACTCTGTTCTTTATGAACTTAATACTCTAGATGCAGGCAGGAGTCGGTCGATGTGTGGAGTAATAGTAGTAGATGCAGGCAAGAGCCGGTCTACTTGACACGGACGTGATGCCTATATTTCATAATCATTGCCTTGGATATCGTCATAACTTTGCGCTTTTCTATCAATTGCTCGACAGTAATTTGTTCACCCACCGTATTATTTGCTATCTTGAGAGAAGCCTCTAGTGGAACCTATGGCCCCCAGGTCTATTTTTCATCATATAATTTTACAATCTACTATTTTTCAATCTTTTACTTTCCTGTCTATAAACCAAAAAACCCAAAAATATTTACTTTATCTTTTGTTTAGTTTTATCTATCTCTATCAGATCTCACTTTTGCAAGTGACCATGAAGGGATCGACAACCCCTTTAACACGTTGGGTGCAAGTGTTTGATTGTTTGTGCAGGTATTGGTGACTTGTGCGCTGTCTCCTACTGGATTGATACCTTGGTTCTCTAACTGAGGGAAATACTTATCTCTACTTTGTTGGGTCACCCTTTCCTCTTCAAGGGAAAAACCAACGCAAGCTCAAGAAGTAGCAGCCCCCAAGTGATTAAGTGTCTGTTATTTGGCACGTGGCAGCCATTTTTGAAGGAAATCACCTCCAAATGACACCCGTCCAGGGACGTGTCACGCAGGCACGCGAGAAGGCGGCTGAATGGCTCGGCAGGGCTTGCCGGGCTACACCCACGATGTGACACAAAGTGATGCATTTAATGCGCCTTGTCCTGTCTTTAGAGTTAGGTATGATAGCACTGTTTGCTATCTAATCAGTACGTAATGACTGATTTGCCATTGTGGTGACCCCTTGACCTATAAAAGGAGAGCCGTGGAAACCTTAGAAAGCATTTGGACCCTTGTACACTCATACGCACATAGCAGCTCTCGTCCCGAGGCAACCTTCGCCGGCTAGAGCGATGTGTCTCCACCACGGTCCATTCATCAATCCACCAAAGTAGGAGTAGGGTTTTACGCCTCACGGTGGCCAGAACCTGGGTAAAAACTGCTCGTGTGATCACAGTCGTGCTGCTCTACACTCTCCGCCCTTTGTGCAATGTGCTCTTCCCCCGTGCCGAACCACAAGGGCCGATGGTCCCATAGGTGGCCGTATTATTCCATGACACATATCACGGGGTTTGGATGCACCAGTGAAGTTTGCACAACCTCTCGAGGTGAGAAAGGCAATGCATGGTACCGAAGAGGCTAATAAATGGCGGAAAGGTAAGAGTGCTATAATCCATGGACTCACATTAGTCATAAAGAAGTCACATAATTATTGTATAAGTTTATTAGCCCTCTAAGCAAAGTACTACTCGCATGCCCCTAGGGGGATAGATTCGTAGGAAAATACCATCACTTGTCCCCGACCGCCACTCATAAGGTAGACACTCAATAATAAATCATGCTCCAACTTCATCGCATAACGGGAGACTATACGTGCATGCTTCGGGAATCAAAAACCTTAACACCAATATTCTTAATAAACCACAATCATTCACTAGTACTCCCACATATTACCATCTTAATATTGCAAAACTATTGCAAGGATTCAAACTTATCATATTCAGTGATCTACATGAAAGTTTTTATTATATCCCTGTTGAATACCTATCATATCAGGACCAATTTTATAACATGTGCATATTGCCATTACTATTTATTAGACTATCAAAAAGATATAAGTGAAGCATGAGAGTGCAACCATTAAAATATAACCACCGCCATGCTCTAAAAGATATAAGTGAAGCACTAGAGCAACTGCCTAGCTCAAAAGATATAAGTGAAGCACATAGAGTATTCTAACAAATCGTGAATAAATGTCTATTCCTCTCAAAATGTGTGTGTGGAAAACAATGATTGTGGCAAACTAAAAAGCAAACAAAGCAAAGACTACTATAATACAGACGCTCCAAGCAAAACGCATATCATGTAATGAATGAAAATATAGCTTTAAGTAGTATACCAGTGGATTGTAGACGAAAGAGGGGATGCCATCCGGGCCGTGAAAAGGATAGTGAGATACTTAATACATACACCAAATTTTAGCATTTGGTATCCTAAGAGGTCTTCTTTTGATCTTGTTGGCTATTCCGATTCGGACTATGCCGGAGAAAAGGTTGATAGAAAGTCCACTTCAGGTACTTGTCAATTTCTTGGTAGATCTCTTGTGTCTTGGTCCTCCAAGAAACAAAACTCGGTATCCTTATCCACCGCCGAAGCGGAATACATTGCCGCTGGATCATGTTGTGCTCAATTACTTTGGATGACCCAAACTCTTAAAGATTACGGGATATATGTGAAACATGTTCCATTGCTATGTGACAATTAAAGTGCTATTGAAATTGCTCATAATACTGTGCAACATTCTCGAACTAAGCATATTGAAGTTCGTCATCATTTTATTCGAGATCATGTTGCTAAAGGGGACATTGATCTTAAACATGTTCGCACCGATAACCAATTGGCGGATATATTCACCAAACCACTTGATGAGAAAGTGTTTTGCAGGTTAAGAGGTGAATTGAACATCATTGATGCTTCAAACTTGGAGTAGGAACTCCATTTGATACATGCAAGGCATGAGCCTATGACTAATCCCTGATATTTCTCTTATGATGATAATCATATGTCTTGGATATATTTGCACCTTGCATGTTATCTAACCCGTGTAGGTACTTGGATGAATCTAAATCTATGAAATTGCAACTCACTCACATCTTGAGAAATTTCTATATCACCAAGTCTCCACACAATGGTGGTTGAAGACAAGGAAGCACGAAACCATTCGAACATATCCTTTGGCAAATTCTATGTTGAGTTTCATGATTGTCATTTTGGATACACAAGTGCTCTTCCTTGCAAAACTAACCCATGTAGGTAGATGAACTCAAACTCCAAGTGGTGCTCCCAACTCTTGATGAGCTACATCAACCTTGAGCAATCCACACAAGTTCAAATACATGATCATGATCAACACCACCACTGAAGGTATGTTATTCCATATTAGAGAAGCTTTACTCCAAGTCATGGGACAAAGCAACTCAACAAGATGTGAATACATCAAGATGCTTTAACGAAAAATGGCAACCCCATTTTGAGCTTAAACGATGAGTATGACCTATGATCAAGTGATCTCACTTGACTCCTAAGTCAATATACTCTAACATAGGTGACTTTGTCGCCGACCATTTCTAGATGAAGTTCTCGTGCATTTCTCCGTACTTTTGCATTTGCATATTTGTTTCCCCTTTCAAAAAAAACTTCATCTAGACTCTTTTTAATTTCTTTTACTTTTTGTTCTGCATTCTCTGCATCCAATTCATTCCAAATCTTTCAGCTAATTCCTTGCAAATCCTTGTGAGATCTTATTTGTCTAGTGAGCTGAGGTGACAAGTGGTTTCACTATGATGAACTCGGTCTCACCAGTCTGATGCCTTCGGTCCAACCGAATTCGCTCTGTACAACCGAACCATGCAACTCGGTGTCACCGATTTCACCACAGGAAAACCAGCTTGCCACTTATTCCTGCATTCTTTTGCTCCAGCTCCACTCAATGATTCTTGTCCTCTACCAGCATCATATTAGACATGCTGCTTTGCTCTGTGACTCAAGGACCAACCCATTTGTATCACATGTCCAGAAGTGCCCTTGGAAATTGATACCAAAGGGGGAGAGAGAGATCACATCAAAGCTTAATCTTTCGTATAGGGGGAGAAAGAGAGAATACTCAGGGGGAGAGAGTTTCTCAACAAGGAGAAAGTATTATCATTAAAGACCCCAGATGCTTGGTGTTTAAGAGGAGAGAAGTCACGTGTCTTTAAGAGGGGAAAGACATGTTCATATTTGTTTGATTGCTTGCATTAGCTCAAGCTCTGTTGTTTCTTTTCTTTTGCTCTGACTTTCTGTTCCTGATCTTCTCCCAATATCCCATGCGAGATTCAGGGGGAGCAAGACATCTAAGGGAAGGAAATCTCTGATTTCTTTGCATATCTTTACCTTTGGGGACATGTCTATATCCAATGTGGTACTTAGCACTCACTCTACATGTCATCCCAGTCTTGGTACTCTTGTGGTTTCTTTTGTTTGCTCTGGCTAGTAGGTGTATCTGTGTTATCTAACCTTGTTTATGCATGTTCATCCCATTCTAAGCCAACTCAAGACCACAAGGTAAGTACATGCATCATAGTCATGTGTATGAGAAATTCTTGCTGATGTACATACTGTTTGCAAGAAGGACTCATGAGCATGAAGGTACATTTCTCATATTCACATCATTTGCTCTGATGCATATAGCCAAGATACATGTAACACATTGCTTACTCTGTCATGTTTATGCATTCACATGCTTCTATATTCCATATTCACATGATTGCATACATGTAGGGGGAGCCTATGCATGTTACATGTCTTTCCAAAGCTTTACTTACTATTCTCCATATCTTTATCTAAATCTTTGATGTATGTTGTCATCAATTACCAAAAAGGGGGAGATTGAAAGCACAAGTGCTCCCTAGGTGGTTTTGGTAATTAATGTCAACATATCTCTTGTTGGACCAACACTTTTACCTAGTATGTTTCAGATAAGTTCAATAATGGAGTGGCATGCACTAGAGGATGTGGAACCCCTTCAAGATGCTAAGGACAAAAGGATTGGCTCAAGCTCAAAGCTCAAGACTCTACATTTTCTATTTTAGTGATTCAAGATCACATTGAGTCTATAGGAAAAGCCAATACTATCAAGGAGGGATGAGGTGTTGCTTAATAGCTTGCTTGCTCAAAGTGCTTAGTGATATGCTCCAAAGCCCTCAACCACTTTCTCACTTCCACATATGACCTAAACCAAAAGTCAAACTCGGCCCCACCGATTCTTTCCATCCGGCGCCACCGAGTTCAGATGTCATAGCCACTGCCACAAACCCTAGGCAAATCGGTCTCACTGATAGGGATCTCGGTCTCACTGAGATGGGATTGCAATCTCTCTGTATGGATCTATTACCAAAATTGGTCTCACCGAGTTTGCATAACCGGTCCTACCGAGATTGCAATGTAAACTCTCTACTTCCTTTTCGTAACATTTCGGTCACACCGAGATGAGCGATCGGTCCCACCGAGTTTACCTGACCAACTCTCTGGTTAGCTTATTACCAAAATCGGTCTCATCGAGTTTGTGTAATCGGTCTCACCAAGATTACGTTATGCCCCCTAACCATATCGGTCCTACCAAGTTGCATGTCGGTCCCACCGAAAATCGTAACTGTCACTAGATTTGCTGAATCGGTCCGACCGAGTTTGGCAAGTTGTGTGTAATGGTTAGATTTTGTGTGGAGGCTATATATACCCCTCCACCTCCTCTTCATTTGTGGAGAGAGCCATCAGAACATGCCTACACTTCAAATACACATTTTCTGAGAGAGAACCACCTACACTTGTGTTGAGGCCAAGATATTCCATTCCTACCATATGAATCTTGATCTCTAGCCTTCCCCAAGTTGCTTTCCACTCAAATCATCTTTCTACCAAATCCAATCCTATGAGAGAGAGTTGAGTGTTGGGGAGACTATCATTTGAAGCACAAGAGCAAGGAGTTCATCATCAACACACCATTTGTTACTTCTTGGAGAGTGGTGTCTCCTAGATTGGCTAGGTGTCACTTGGGAGCCTCCGACAAGATTGTGGAGTTGAACCAAGGAGTTTGTAAGGGCAAGGAGATCGCCTACTTTGTGAAGATCTACCTCTAGTGAGGCAAGTCCTTCGTGGGCGACGGCCATGGTGGGATAGACAAGGTTGCTTCTTTGTGGACCCTTCGTGGGTGGAGCCCTCCGTGGACTCGTGCAACCGTTACCCTTCGTGGGTTGAAGTCTCCATCAACGTGGATGTACGATAGCACCACCTATCAGAACCACGACAAAAACATCCGTGTCTCCAATTGCGTTTGAATCTTCCAATCCCATCCCTTTACATTCTTGCAAGTTGCATGCTTTACTTTCCGCTGCTCATATACTCTTTGCATGCTTGCTTGATATTTATTGTGTTTGTTAAACTTGTGCCAAAACTCCACTTAAACCTAAAGAAATTAAAAACTGCAACTTTTGGTACTTAGTGTCTAATCACCCCCCCTCTAGACACCTCTTATCGATCCTCTCAATAACCACCCCTCAAAGTGCGATGAAGGACCACTCCAAAGTTCCTATCTAGTGGAGAACATACGAATAAATTGTTTGTAGGGTACAAAACCACCTCAAAGCTATTCTTTCCGTTTGATCTATTCAAGAGTTCATACTAAAATAACACAAAGCTATTCTTTCCGTTCGATCTATCCTAGAGTTTGTACTAAAATAACACCAAAGCAAATTCATATTCACAATACTCAATCCAACACAAATAACTTCAAAGAGTGCACCAAGATTTCTACCAGAGAAACAAAGACAAGAACGTGCATCCACCCTTATGCATAGATTACCCCAATGTTACCTCGGGAATCCGCGAGTTGAGTGCCAAAACATATATCAAGTGAATCAATACGATACCCCATTGTCACCACGAGTATTCAATTGCAAGACATATATCAAGTGTTCTCAAATCCATAAACATATTCAATCCGATAACAACGAAATCTCAAAGGGAAAAATTCAACTCATCACAACAAGATAAAGAGGGGAAAACACCATATGATCTGACTATATTAACAAAGCCCGCGATACATCAAGATCATGATATCTCAAGAACACGAGAGAGAGAGAGAGAGAGAGAGAGAGAGAGAGATTAAACACATAGCTACTGGTACAAACCCTCAACCGCCGGGATGATGAAGATGGCCACCGGAGATGATTCCCCCCTACGGCAGGGTGCCGGAATGGGGTCTAGATTGGTTTTCGGTGGCTACAGAGCCTTGCGGCGGCGGAACTTCTGATCTAGGTTAACCCCGAGGGTTTTCAGAATATTTGGGAATTTGTAGGGTAAAGAGGGGGTGCGAGAGGCCACCGAGGTGGGCACAACCCACCTGGGCGCACCTGGGGAAATTGAGGATCATCTTGCACATCTTGTGCAATGTCTTGAGTTTGCTCTTGATCTTGAGCACCGTCTTGAGCTTGCTCTTGATCTTGAGCGAGCTCGGAGGCATGAACTTGATCTTGGGCATCATTTGGTGCATCATCGTCTCCATGGAGTTGATCTTGCCCTTGATCTTGTTCATTGGGTTGAGGAACTTCACTTTGTTCTTCAGAAGCGTGTGGGTCTAGCATAGGTGATGGCTCCACTTGAGTAGAGCATTTTACTTCTCCTTCGGTCACAAGGGGTTCCTCAATGGGGAGTATTTGACCAATCCCCATTCTTCTTATGGCATGGGGAGGAATTTCATCACCTACATCACAAAGACCACTTTTGCCCCACTTGGGAGCCGTTATTTTCATCAAACTCCATGTTACACGTCTCCTCAATGAGTCCGGTGGACTTGTTGAGGATACGGTAAGCACGAGAGTTTGTAGCATAACCAACAAAAATGCCCTCTTGAGCTCTAGGTTCGAATCTATACAAACGAACACCCTTTTTGAGAATGAAACACTTAAAACCGAACACTCAGAAATACTTGAGGTTTGGCTTGTTGCCGGCAAGTATCTCATATGGACTCTTGTTCAAGCCTTTGCGGAGGTAGAGCCTATTGGAAGCATGACATGCAGTGTTGATGGCTTCGGCCCAAAAGTTGTACGGAAACTTGAATTCCGCCATCATGATCCTTGCTGCATCCATCAACGTCCAATTCTTCCTCTCCGCCACACCATTTTGTTGAGGGGTATAGGGTGTGGCATATTGGTGCTTGATCCCCTCGTCATTAAGAAACTCATCTAACGTGTAGTTCTTGAACTCGGTGCCATTGTCACTTCTAATCATCAAGATCTTTGCATCATGTTGGCATTGAGCTTCATTTGCAAAGTTGATGACGGTTTGTTGAGTCTCACTCTTCCTCTTGAAGAAGTATACCCATGTGTATCTTGAGTAGTCATCCACAATCACCAAGCAATACTTTCTTTCGCCAAGACTATCAAAAGATGGAGGACCAAAGAGATCCATGTGAAGGAGCTCCAAGGGCCTCTTTGGGACGGTGAGCCATTTCATGAAGCTTTCCTTCGATACAAGCATGGTCTTTGGAAAAACTCACAGTTGTTAGTCCACGCACGTGGTCACCTTTGAGGAGACTTTGCAAAGATCTCATATTGACATGGGCTAGTCGGCGATGCCAAAGCCAACCCACATCAACTTTAGCCATTAGGCAAGTCGCGGTCTTAGTGGGTCGTTTTGAAAAGTTCACCACATAGAGACCATTCTCGACATGCCCAACAAAGGCTACTTTAAGAGTCTTGCTCCATAAAAGGGCCACAGTATCAAGATGTAATGACCCGAACCTGATAAGATTCAATGTCTCTGTGCTCACTGTGCTAGTCCCTGGATCGACTCGCTAGCACACACAGTACATATGAATATCAAATAACAAATGCATCATTTACTACAATGTATGATCCAGAATTCATAAAGTATTACAAACTGAGTAGCACACAGCTAACTATATTCAATAATAATAGCGGAAAGGTAGCATAATAAATGACGGGTCCATCAATGCCCACTAGAGAACATGTTGAGTGAAGACACGCGACCCTACTGTATCTCACTGATCACCTGAATATCCTGCAACATGATAAGTTGCAGCCACAAGGGTCAATATATTGAATGTATTGGCAAATCACACAATATGGTATAGCAAACCTACATCCACAAAGCAATGTAGGACAAACAAAACACACAAGTTACTTTGAAGAAGAATGTCTTCACCTACCACCACTAACAGAACGTACAACCGCCTCTAGTTTATTCGCCCAAGATAACCCCAAAGATTCTAAGAGAACATGGCAATAACTCCAGAAGTCTCTCAAGTGCGCTCTTTTAGTGGCACATTCTCTAGGAACAATAGAGTGCTCTCCCAAGGACGCATCCACGTGATTTAAGTTCTGAAAACTAAACCTCGCCTCAAGTGCGCTCTGTCAATGGCGCATTCTATAGGGACAATAGAGCGCTCTGCCAGTGACGCATTCACCTAGGTAATTATCCCGAGCCTACGGCTATAAACACTCACCACTTTCATGGATCACTCAACACATGCCCACGTCTAGCATAGCAATTGATCACACCATCACATAATACAATCAATATCAGAATATGACAACAGAGAACATACAGATCAAACCAAGCACATGTCATAGCATAAAAAAATCACACATGCATATTAGAATATAGGATGAGCAAAATCAAAAGTGCAAACTTGCCTGGAACGATGTTGAAGTATTCTAGCGGTTAATTTCGATCCGCATCGCACTCCGAACAATCTATACGATTAGCGAAGGCACCAATAAATAAACCGTACTCACACAACACCACAATAAAGTAAACAGCAATGAATTCAAATAAAAACTTAAATACCATAACATATCAATAGGTATATATTATCTACTCCCTCCGTCCCATAATGTAAGACTTTTTTTGACACTAGTCTAGTAGGATCAGAATGCAAAAAGAATCAACTAATTTGAATCAACGGTTCAAAAGATATGGCCTCCAGAAGTTTGAATTCAAATTTAAAAGTTTCAAAAATTATATTGGATAGTGTGCTGGATAGAGGGGATCATGGTCAAGAACTTGGGGTTGGTTTCATCAAATTTGGATAAATGATGCAAAAGTTGTGAGGGTTTGAAAAACAGGAACAAATCTGCTTTTTTTCTATTTAAATCGAAATGCTTGCCACGTGGCGCTGGAAACTGTTCGCCGCGAGGCTTAAACGGCGAACGGCTGCGACTTAAAGGAAAACGATTGGAAAAGAAAAAAACTAAGCGGACTAATCCTAACCGCCGCTACACTAGCGGATGGTCCGGGTTGACTCACCGAAGTACAGAGGTTGGGAGCCGCCGGAGTTGGAGACGGTGGCCACGGGCGGCTTGGTGGTGACGCGGGCGACGGCTACAGAGGCCCTCCGGCTACGTAGGAATCACCAACGGGTGCAGAGCACCACGGAGCTGAAGTAGTTCTCCTCCGAGAAGTTTGGAGCTTGCTCCTGTGACGACAGTGACCGACTGGAGCAGCGACCGGCGGAAATTTGTTTCGGGCGAGCTCGGTCAACTCGGTTTAGTGCTTCCCCGTGAGAACTAATAGGTGAGGGAGAAGGAGGATCAAAAGAATATCAGAACAGAAGGACGTATCGGGACGGAAACCTTCTGGTGATGACGGAGCGCACCGGCGAAAGAGCATCTGGACGGCGGAACTCCGGCGAGATCGGGACGACGCCCTAGGGCATGAGAAAGATTTTGCCAAAACTCGGCAGAGGAGGGGTTGGGGATCTTAAATAGGGCATCAACTCACGCGTGGTCGCGTGGAGTCCAGGGATCGATCGAATCAAGGCGGAGAACTGGATCGGCTCGGTGTCCAGGAAGAACACGGGCAGAGAAGAGAGATGACAAGCGGGCATCCCTGTCAGCGAGAGAGAGAGAGAGAGAGAGAGAGAGAGAGAGAGAGAGAGAGAGAGAAGAAAACAAAAACAAAACGTGAACTGTGGCTGCGGTACATGCGGAAATGGGCGGCTGCCTAGCTGCTGCGTCTTGCTTGCAAGACGCAGGCGAGTGTCGGCGGGCATTGCTGCAGCCCGATCAAGACAAAGTGTGGCGGTTTCTCTTTGTTAAAAAAAACCTTGATACAGAAGTCAAATAAAGTTAAATAAGATACCAGATTCTCAAAAAAAGCTAAATAAGATACCAAACTGAAATTGTAGAATAACATAAACGCACAGCAAAATACTACTATTAATATATACTACATGAAATATAATTCCAGCCCCAGTGCAATTTTGTAAAACTATTTTATGCAATAAAGAACACACAAAGAGCAGTATAAAACAAATCTAAAAATCATTTGGAGTTCGTAAAATTGCATAAATACATCAGGTGAACTCCAAATAATATTTTGATCATTATGAACTTTTTATAACATGGAAGAAGTCATGTTATGTCCACTCCAATAATTTGCCTTAAGTTGCAATCATGATTTGAATATTCAGAAAATTTCAAATATTCATAGAAATAACGATGAAAAATAATGATCCTATTAACATACCAAATCTGAAAATTTGGGATGTTACACAAGATCAAAGAATGTTGCAAAGCCCATAAGTGCAAGTTGACGAACGTAAAGTAAATTGTATGCAAGGGACTCAACAAGCATGACCTTCTCAATAGTTAAATCTTGAGATATGACCACCTTGCCAAGTCCTAATACCTTAGAAGTTGAGGCATCACCAAATTAGAAATGGGTGGGCATAGATGGAATTGGATGCACATCAACCACCAAGTCCTTGCTCCCAGTCATATGATTTGTTGCTCCAGTATCAAGCAACCATGACACTCCACCGGAAGCAAACTCCTACAAGAGATCAATGCTTGGATTTAGGTACACATATTTGAATGAGCCCTTTGATGTTAGCAACAAGGGTCTTAGGAACCCAAATAGACCATTCAATGTACTCATAGTAAGAACCAATGAATTTGGTATAAACATGCCCATCACTAGCACGACATAAAACGTAAGAAGGGTTAAAGTCGCTGGCTTTGTTGTTGGGAGCGGCTTTGCCCTTATTGGCATTACCACCCACTTCCATGTTCTTCTTTTTCTCATGAGTACCCTCACCCGCCTTGACAAAGGTATCCTTTAGTGGGAGAGATTGCTTGGTTTTGTTCTTCTTCTTCTTCTTCTTTGACTTGGGTACAAACCGAAGTCCTTCCTTTCCTACAACTTCCTTTTGATTGCTCAAAAGGTCGTTGAGGTTCTTCTCGCCTTGTATGAAAGTCACAAGGCCCTTCTCAAGTTGCTCTTTCAACTTAGCATTTTCCTCCACAAGATGCACATGCTCACAACAAGGGTTAGTAGCATGAGCATTATCAATTAGAATGAAAGGAGGACAAGTGGAAATCTCCTTGGTTAGCTTCACTTGGAGTTGATCATGAGACTCTTTGAGAGAGGCATGAACACCCTTCAAGACCTTGTGAGCCTTGTCAAGTATATCAAACTCTTCCTTGAGTCTAGCATGGCCAACCCCAAGTTCGGCTTTCCCAGATTTAAGCACACGAGTAAGAACAATAGCATGATCAAGAACTTTTTGCAATTTAGCATGATCAACGTTGTGTGACTCCTCAAGAGTCAAACGAAGATCTTGCTCTTCCTTTAGAGCAATGGAAAGATCCGCAGTCTCATAGGCACAGTCACGACTATGCTCCTCCAACATGGAGATAGTATCCTCATGAGACTCAATGATATCATTGGCCTCACCAAGTTGTTCCAAGAGAGAAACAAAGTGCTTCTTGGACTCACCCTTGAGCTTGCTCACAAACTTGGTGAACTAATTCTCATCAACTTTTTCCACCTCACTATTGTCGATGTACAAAAGAAGGGGCGCACTTTTGTACCCCTTTACCTGTGCACAGGCAGTCGGAGTCGCACCCATGGCCACACCAAGCAGAGCAGGGGAGGTGAACCAAGGCAAAACCGAAGCCCAAGACAGCCAGAACAACGCCAAGACCAAGAACGCAGAGAAGCAGAGGGGCGGAGCAGTTTCCCCCGGCAAGACCCTTGTCGGGGACTGCCTCAGCAACCCCGGCAAGACCCTTGCCGGGGCAGCGCGCCCAAACGACAACAGGGCGAGCCACCCTTGAGCCCATGTCCCCAACACCACCAGCCACGTGGGGCCAGGGCTCGGGAGGCACCTCTGTGGTGGCATGCAGATCTTTGTGAAGACATATTCAAGATCAGATGAGGATTAGAAGACAACGATCCTCGGCAAGATCCTTGCTGAGGAGAGCCACGAGACCCCCGGCAAGATTCTTGCCGACGACGATAGCGCGCCACGGCAAGACCCTTGCCGGGCCCCCCCCAGCAAGGCTCTCACCAAAGACGCCAGCAGGGCCACTGCCAGGCCCGCACCAGCCAAGTCTCCACCGCCATTCGCATGCAGATCCCAGCCCAAACCAGCTGGGCAGGCACCTGCGTGGCAACATGCAGCTTCCAGGCCAACTCAGCAAGCGCCTGCGTGGCGGCATGCAGATCTTCGTGAAGACCCTACCACCGCGCCACCTCAGTTGCCTGCCTGCCTACATGGCGCTGCACGCATCGCTGGCCAGGGCGCGTGTCGAAGCGACGAGGGGCGGGACGGGCCTCGCCCCCGTCCCCGATAAAGCTAGGGGACACCTCAGCGGCGCATTAAATTGTTGCTGCGGTTTGATAACCCACAAGTATAGGGGATCGCAACAGCTTTCGAGGGTAGAGTATTCAACCCAAATTTATTGATTCGACACAAGGGGAGCCAAAGAATATTCTCAAGTATTAGCAACTGAGTTGTCAATTCAGCCACACCTGGATAACTTAATATCTGCAGCAAAGTATTTAGTAGCAAAGTAGTATGATAGTAGTGGTAACGGTAACAAAAGTAAAGGAAGCAAAAGTAATATTTTTGGTATTTTGTAATGATTGTCACAATAGCAACGGGAAAGTAAATAAGCGTAAACTAGTATATGGAAAGCTTGTAGGCATTGGATCGGTGATAGATAATTATGCCGGATGTGGTTCATCATGTAACAGTCATAACATAGGGTGACACAGAACTAGCTCCAATTCATCAATGTAATGTAGGCATGTATTCCGAATATAGTCATACGTGCTTAGGGAAAAGAACTTGCATGACATCTTTTGTCCTACCCTCCCGTGGCAGCGGGGTCCTAATGGAAACCAAGGGATATTAAGGCCTACTTTTAATAGAGAACCGGAACAAAGCATTAGCACATAGTGAATACATGAACTCCTCAAACTATGGTCATCACCGGGAGTGGTCCTGATTATTGTCACTTCGGGGTTGCCGGATCATAACACATAGTAGGTGTCTATAGACGTGCAAGATAGGATCAAGAACTCACATATATTCATGAAAACATAATAGGTTCAGATCTGAAATCATGGCACTCGGGCCCTAGTGACAAGCATTAAGCATAGCAAACTCATAGCAACATCAATCTCAGAACATTGTGGATACTAGGGATCAAACCCTAACGAAACTAACTCGATTACATGATAGAACTCATCCAACCCATCACCGTCCAGCAAGCCTACGATGGAATTACTCACGCACGGCGGTGAGCATCATGAAATTGGTGACGGAGGATGGTTGATGATGACGACAGCGACGAATCCCCCTCTCCGGAGCCCCGAACGGACTCCAGATCAGCCCTCCCGAGAGGTTTTAGGGCTTGGCGGCGGCTCCGTATCGTAAAACGCGATGATTTCTTCTCTCTGATTTTTTTCTCTCCGAAAGCCAATATATAGAGTTGGAGTTGGCGTCGGAAGGTCTCCAGGGGGCCCACGAGTTAGGGGAGCGCGCCCTGGAGGGTGGGCCCACCCTCGTGGACAGGGTGTGGGCCCCCTGGTCTTCTTCTTTCACGAGGATTTATTATTATTTTTTCTAAGATGTTCCGTGGAGTTTCAGGTCATTCCGAGAACTTATGTTTTCTGCACATAAAACAACATCATGGCAATTCTGCTGAAAACAACGTCAGTCCGGGTTAGCTCCATTCAAATCATACAAGTAAGAGTCCAAAACAAGGGCAAAAGTGTTTGGAAAAGTAGATACGACGGAGACATATCAACTCTCCCAAGCTTAAACCCTTGCTTGTCCTCAAGCAATTCAGTTGACAAACTGAAAGAGAAAAAGAAAAACTTTTACAAACTCTGTTTGCTCTTGTTGTTGTCAAGCCAGCATTCAAGTTTTCAGCAAAAATTATAACTAACCACATTTGCAATAATTCTCAGGTCTCACAATTACTCATATCAATGGCATAACCAACTAGCGAGCCATAATAATAAATCTCGGATGACAACACTTTCTCAAAACAATCATAATATGATATAACAAGATGGTATCTCGCTAGCCCTTTCTGAGACCGCAAAACATAAATGCAGAGCACCTTTAAAGATCAAGGACTAACTAGACATTGTAATTCATGGTAAAAGAGATCCAGTCATAGTCATACCCAATATAAATTAATAGTAATGGATGCAAATGACAGAGGCGCTCTCCAGCTAGTGCCTTTTAATAAGAGGGTGATGACTCAACATAAAAGTAAATAGATAGGCCCTTCACAGAGGGAAGCAGGGATTTGTAGAGGTGCCAGAGCTTAGTTTTGAAATAGAGATAAATAATATTTTGAGCGGCATACTTTCATTGTCAACATAACAACTAAGAGATGGCGATATCTTCCATGCTACACACATTATAGGCGGTTCCCAAACAGAATGGTAAAGTTTATATCCCCCTCCACCAACAAGTATCAATCCATGGCTTGCTCGAAACAACGAGTGCCTCCAACAATCAACAAGTCCCAGGGGGAGTTTTGTTTGCAATTATTTTGATTTAGTTTGCATAAAGCATGGGACTGGGCATCCCGGTGACTAGCCATTTTCTCGTGAGTGAGGAGCGGAGTCCACTCCTCTTGAGAATAACCCGCCTAACATGGAAGATAAGGGCAGCCCTAGTTGATACACGAGCTATTCAAGTATACAAAACAGAATGTTTATTTGAAGGTTTAGAGTTTGGCACATACAAATTTACTTGGAACGGCAGGTAGATACCGTATATAGGAAGGTATAGTGGACTCATATGGCATAACTTTGGGGTTTAAGGGATTGGATGCACAAGCAGTATTCCCGCTTAGTACAAGTGAAGGCTAGCAAAAGACTGGGAAGCGACGAGAGCGACAACAGTCATGAACATGCACTAAAATTAATAAACATTGGATGCAAGCATGAGTAGGATATAATCCACCATGAACATAAATATCGTGAAGGCTATGTTGATTTGTTTCAACTACATTTGTGAACATGTGCCAAGTCAAGTCACTTAAATCATTCAAAGGAGGATACCACCCCATCATACCACATCACAACCATTTTAATACCATGTTGGCACGCAAGGTAAACCATTATAACTCATAGCTAATCAAGCATGGCATAAGCAACTATGATCTCTAATTGTCATTGCAAACATGTTTATTCAAAATAAGCTGAATCAAGAATGATGAACTCATCATATTTACAAAAACAAAAGAGGTCGAGTTCATACCAGCTTTTCCCATCTCAGTCAGTCCATTATATATCATCATAATTGCCTTTCACTTGCACGATCGAACGATGTGAATAATAATAAGAGTGCACGTGCATTGGACTAAGCTGGAATCTGCGAGCATTCAATAAACAGGAGAAGACAAGGCAATATGGGCTTTTGGTTAAATCAATAATAATGCATATAAGAGCCACTTCAACAATTTAATCATCGTCTTCTCCTATCGACCCCAAAGAAAAGAAAAGAAATAAAACTATTTACACGGGAAAGCTTCGAACAAGCAAAAGAAGAACGGGAAATCTTTTTGGGTTTTCTTTTTAATTATTACTACTACAACAAGAAAAGTAAAGTAACTAAAAGCTACACTAATTTTTTTAGTTTTTCTTAAGGTTTAACAAACACACAAGAAGAAAGCGGGAAAAAGAAAATAAACTAGCATGGATATTACAGTAAAAGAGTATGAGCACCGACATCTAGCAATGAGTGTGTGTGAACATAAATGTAATGTCGGTGAGAAATACTTACTCCCCCAAGCTTAGGCTTTTGGCCTAAGTTGGTTCATTGCCAGGGATGGCCTGGCGGATACCCGTAGGTGTAGCTGGGTCGTCTTTGCGATGAAGAGGACTCGATCGCCATCGGCCGGCAACCGCCTCTGGATCCCAAGAATAAACAGACTGGCGTGGAGGCTTGTATTGTGGTTCTGACTCCGGGGCTGGTGCAAGATTCCGATGGGCTTGAACGGCCGCCCACGGAACGAGGGAAGGACCTTCAGACAAGTTAAACAAAGAAGGAGCAGGCAAAGTAATAGTCTCAGGGTGATGTTTATCAAAGTACAATTTATATTTGAGCTCCCCTTCAGGACTCTTAACAATAAAATCATGTGCTAGCATACTCTTATAATCTAGGTAAGCACTAGGCAACAATTTTTCTTCTTTCTCAAAATGCCTAATAGGTATGTTAAAATATGCAGCTAGGCGTGAAGCATAAATGCCTCCAAAGATGGGGCCCTTAGTACGGTTCAGCTTAACAGTCTGGCAACAATTCAACCCATACTAACAGAGTTATTGAGGTGTAAACCATGGAACAAAATGATGATATTAGGAACACTAAGGTTTCCACAGTTTCCGCGACCAATCAAGCAACGACTAGCAAATAAGGCAAAGTAGCGTAAGACAGGAAAATGTATGCTAGTGATTCTTGCATCAGAAACCTTCCTGGTTTCTCCCACAGTGATAGTATTAATAAATGCTTCCACTTCATTTCGGTGTGGTTCATCTAAGGTACCCTCAAAGGGTATTTTGCAAACCTCGCAAAATTCAGCTAATGTCATCTCCTTAACAACATCATATAAATGAAACTCTACTGTAGGAGGTGTTTTCTTAGGAAAATAGTAGAAGTTTTGCACGAAAGTATTAGTGAGTAAGAGATACTGATGACGTTGGTTGCGGAGGAAGTCGGTGAGTCCGGAGTTCCAAATTAGTGAATAGAAATCCTCATAAATCCCGGCTCTCCTCAAGAAGTCATCGGAAGGCCATTCACACGGCTGGACCTCCACGGTACGAGGCAAATTATATTTGGGCCTCTGTGCTTCTTCATTTTGTTTTTCCTTCGAGCTTCGGCTCGACAAGCCCCTCAAAAGTCTCTTCATTATTTTATGAAATAATATGAAATTTTTAGTAACTTCAAACAAAAGTGAACCAACTTCAATAAAATTGATAGCAACTACTCCTACAAGTGCCGAGAGCCTTTATCATGCATTAGAACTACTTGGAACCATATAAAATTGACATGCAAGCTCAAGAACATGGTCACCTATGAAGCACAAATTTGCAATGAATAAAGCACTATAACAAAAACTAATTGGACCAATGGAGGAGTCACATACCAAGGAACAATCTTCCCAAGCAGTTTTGTGAGAGGTGCTTTGAGCAAGGAGATCAAAAATCACAGCAACGGGGGCTGGAACTTGTGTTTGAGCCAGATATTCGTGTTTGTGGGAGGAAGAAGAAGAGGATGGGTGCAGGAATAAGTGGAGGAGGGCCACCATGGGCCCACGAGGTAGGGGGCACACCCTGGGGGGTAGAGCGCGCCCTCCACCCTCGTGGCCAGGAGGCAGCTCCCCCTACGGTAATTTTTGCACCATAAATCCTCAAATATTCCCGAAAAAATCATATTAAATTGGCATGGCATTCTGAGGACTTTTATTTTTGAGATATTTTTATATTGCATGGATAAATCAGGAAACAGACAGAAAACAAATACTATTTTTACTTTATTTAAACTAAATAACGTAAAGTATAAAGAGGGTGCAGAAGGTTGTGCCTTCTAGTTTCATCCGTCTCATGCTCATAAAAAAGAATCCACTAACAAGGTTGATCAGGTCTTGTTAACAAACTCATTCCGAATAACATGGAACCGGAGAAATTTCGAATAACACTATGTTACCTCAATGGGGATATGCACGTCCCCTATAATAAGAATATCATATTTCTTCTTGACAGTAGGAAGAGGAAATTCAAAACCTCCAAATATAATCGATGGAATTTTTCCAATAGAGTTGATGCTATAAACTTGAGGTTGTTTCCTCGGAAAGTGTATCATATGCTCATTACCATTAACAGGAAAAGTGACATTGCCTTTGTTGCAATCAATAACAGCCCCTACAGTATTCAGAAAAGGTCTTCCAAGAATAATAGACATACTATCGTCCTCGGGAATATCAAGAATAACAAAGTCCGTTAAAATAGTAACGTTTGCAACCACAACAGGCACATCCTCACAAATACCGACATGTATAGCAGTTGATTTATCAGCCATTTGCAAAGATATTTCAGTAGGTGTCAACTTATTCAAATCAAGTCTACGGTACAAAGAGAGGGGGCATAACACTAACACCGGCTCCAAGATCACATAAAGAAGTTTTAACATAATTTCTTTTAATGGAGCATGGTATAGTAGGTACTCTTGGATCTCGAAGTTTCTTTGGTATTCCACCCTTAAAAGTATAATTAGCAAGCATTGTGGAAATTTCAGCTTCCGGTATCTTTCTCTTATTGGTAATGATATCTTTCATATACTTAGCATAAGGATTTGTTTTGAGCACATCAGTTAATCGCATAAGCAAAAAGATAGGTCTAATCATTTCAGCAAAGCGCTCAAAATCCTCACCATCCTTTTTCTTGGATGGTTTGGGAGGAAAAGGCATGGGTTTCTGAACCCATGGTTCTCTTTCTTTACCATGTTTCCTAGCAACAAAGTCTCTCTTGTCATAACGTTGATTCTTTGATTGTGGGTTATCAACATCAACAGCAGGTTCAACTTCTACATCATTATCATTACTAGGTTGAGCATCATCATGAACATCATCATTAACATTTTTGCTAGTTTCATTTTCATTACCAGATTGTTGTTCAACATCAGAAATAGATATATAATTTGGATTCTCAAATGGTTCAACAGTAGGTTCACTAGAAGTTTGCAAAGTCCTATCATTTTTCTTTTTCTTCCTTTTAGAAGAACTAGGTACATCAATGTTATTTCTCTGAGAATCTTGCTCGATTCTCTTAGGGTGGCTGTCGGTGTCAAAACCGGCGGATCTCGAGTAGGGGGTCCCGAACTGTGCGTCTAGGCGGATGGTAACAGGAGACAAGGGACACGATGTTTTACCCAGGTTCGGGCCCTCTTGATGGAGGTAAAACCCTACGTCCTGCTAGATTAATATTGATGATGTGTGTTACAAGAGTGGATCTACCACGAGATCAAGGAGGCTAAAACCTAGAAGCTAGCCTATGGTATGATTGTTGTTCGTCCCCACGGACTAAAACCCTCCGGTTTATATAGACACCGGATAGGGTTAGGGTTACACGTAGTCGGTTACAATGGTAGGAGATCTACATATCCGTATCGCCAAGCTTGCCTTCCACGCCAAGGAAAGTCCCATCCGGACACGGACGAAGTCTTCAATCTTCTATCTTCATGGTCTTCGAGTCCGGCCGATGATGATAGTTCGGCTATCCGGACACCCCCTAGTCCGGAACTCCCTCAGTAGCCCCTGAATCGAGCTTCAGCGACGACGAGTCCGGCGCGCATACTGTCTTCGGCGTTGCAAGGCGGGTTCTCCTTCAGTCTACATGTTCCCGTCGAATAGTGTTCGGCTTCTTTATAAATGTTGCGCTCCTTGGCTTCTATGCCCAATAATGGCCTTCTTCCACGTGTCGTATGAATGCGAAAGGCTAGGATATTTTTACATTTTACCCCCTAGCCGTGCGAACGAGCCGCCTACAAGAGAGGCGAGGATCTAGATCCAGCTCACACCCTCCTCCATCCGCAAGTTCTCATCGAAGCACCTCTGACAAAAATCCATTCCATCATGGATAGCCGACGCTCCCTCCTCTCGCGCTCCCAGCCCTAAGCCAGGAGATTGGGGGAGATGCTCAGTTCCACACAGCGAGCTAGTGGTACTTCAAACCGAGGGATATCTTCCCCCAGCTTTCATGGTTCCGGTTCGAGCCGGACTGGCCACCTACAAGGGTGGAAAGCAGGCGGAGAGCGTCCCCAACCCTTCCAAAGGGGAGCGGGTATGCTTTGTCCCCTATCTAATAAGGGGACTCGGATTTCCCATACATCCGTTTCTCCGGGGGCTCCTAGAGTTCTACGGACCCCAACTTCACCACCTCACGCCCTCCTCCATTTTGCACATCGCGGGCTTCGTAGCTTTTTGCGAGCTGTTCTTGGGCATCGAGCCCCATTTTGCCCTGTGGAAGAGATTGTTTTGTCTCGTACCCCGTTCTCATGAGGGGTCGATATGCCAAGTGGGCGGAGCTGAAATATGGCGCATCGCTGGGACCGGATATCTATCCGGCACCCCGAAGAAGGCGTCCGAAGACTAGCCTTCGGAATGGTTCTATATGGAGGACGCCCCTGCGGATCCGATCTGGATCGGCCTCCGGAGTTCAACAATGCTCCCTTGAAGAAACGCCTGAGTTGGCGCCATGATCCCTCAGCGGGAAGATGATAGGGCGTCCATTATCGATGGGCGGATTAGGTTCTCGGCCCATTCGGATTGACCATGATTGGAGTCATGGCCACGTGCATTATGCGAGGGTGCAGCCACTTCAATATAGGGGCCACCCTATGTGGGATTTCAACGGGAAGATGGCGCCACCCGTCATGGCCGCAAAGGGCTAGGCTCGGCAGCCGATCCGCAAAGATCCCGTCCGCTTGTACAAGGGAGAGGAGGAAGACTTCCTCCGCAAGAATCCGTTGAATGGATTTTCTATGCATAACCCTCAGAGATGGGTAAGCGGATGTTCATCTACCCGATCCATACTTTTTTAAAGTCAAGTATCTTACTCTGTGATTTCGACGCAGGAGCTGCGCCGGGACGTGGAGGGCATACAAAGCCTAGCTCCACAGCCCGAGGATCCGGAACGATCCCTGGATCCAGCCTCCGAAGAGGATCAGGACATAAAGGTGGAGCTGATTGACGGGGTGTTCCACCAACGTAGCATAGACAATTCCCTAGTCGCCATTACTGCTGACTACCCCGGTTTGTTTTTGGCCTCCCAGGTGACTACGACCGAGGGCTTGACACCATCGTTTGATCCATGCTCAATTCTGACCATCCCATACTGATGGTGTATCGCAGGATGTGCCTTTAAGGCGGGAAGCCGAACCCGCGGCAGCCGACCAACAAGGGTCAGTCCGGCCCGGCAGGCGGAAGAGAGGTGCGGCGCGAACCGAGACGTCGCCGCAACGGTACGGAGCACCGCTATTTGTAAGGGAAGGATCCCCAGAAGGTATATTAATGCTCTTAACTTTTCCAGAAAGAGCGCTCGCCGGACAGTGTACGGAGAGGTTGCCAATCAAGCCTCCGCCGGCCATGCTCCAATAGATGGTCCGGGAGGGGAGGCGAATACAAGGCGTAAACCGGATGCTCCTCTGACGGAGGATGCCGACAGGCTGTCCGCCACCCGGTCTGAGGTGGAGAGTGCCATGAATCACAGGCGTCGCCGGACAGTTCTTCGTGACGCGTGTTTCTCCCCGGAGGCGTTAAATGCCTTTAAAGCGGGAAACGCGCACCTCCGTGCTGCTCAAGATGGGTTAACCAGAGCCACGGAGCAGTATGTGAAAGACATACAGGTAAGTAATTTTAATAGTTATATATGCCAGTAGCCCCCGAGACTTAAAATAGTTGAAATAACTGATTTAAGGATCAATTATTATGCAGGGTCTTGCGGAGAAGAATACCCAGCTGTCCCAGGAGCTCCAAGAGTGCAAGGCCCAACTTGAAGCCGCACTGGCCGCCACAGGGGGAGCCACAGAGACCCCCGCTGGTAAGACGTACTTTGAAAAGATAATTATTTAGCAAAGTGTGGCGTGAATCTGAAAATAATATTGTAGAGGGCGCCAGACTAGATCCGGACAAGCAACAACTGCTGCGTCAGCTAAAGGCCGGCGAGAGGGTGCTTATGAAGGTGCAGCAGGAGAGAAACAAGCTCCAAGATGCCCACACCCAGCAAGGAGAAGAGCCGAAAGGTGTTCGGGCCTAGCTGTCTGGCTCCGTGAAGGAGAATCAGCGGCTTCGTCGCAGCATTTGTAGTAAGTGCTTGAACAAATTCCTTTGAAAAGAAGAATTCGGCGAGGAAGTCGATTGACAGAAATATGTCTTTAGGTGTGCTCACAGGTCGCCTCATGGAGGAAATGCTGAGTCAACAGGTGACCAACTTCCCGAGCTAGTGCGATTGCTCGAACGTGTTCGGCAGGCGATGAGTGGCGTCGTTCATGCTTTATGGCCATCCGTCTCCCTACATGAGGGCCTTGGTGAGCTTGCTGAGAAGCTTCAGGGAGCACGGCGGCGCCACCGTTTATGGAAGATATCGGCCTGCCGTCAGGGCGCCAGGGAGGCCTGGGCCATGGTGAAGACACGTTACCCGAAGTCTGACCCAAACCACATGGCCGAGGTCGGACCTGCGGGGCCTGATGGGAAGGAGATCCCTGTGAGCGTGATGTACGGCCAAGTAGAACGGCGCGAATATTCCCAACAGGATCAGTAAATTAGACAGCCTGTTCGATGGGATGGAAGAGGAGTACAATCACCGGTTTGACGATGTAATTTGAAATGACATGTAAAATGCCTTCTAGCGGATTGTAGATCGTTTGTCTTTGCGGACTGCTTCGCTTCAACCTCGGGACCCAACAGTCCGGGGTGTGTCCGAATACCCTTACGGTTATAAAAGAACCGGGGCATGCATGGAGACAAGGCGTCGGGGTCATAATTGCTTTATCAGACAAGTGCCCAACTAGTTATGTTATATTACATGGTTAGTAAGAAACATCTTCCAGGGAGAATAGTTCCGTTAAGGGTTCCTTTCCCTGGGAGGCATGCCCTAAAGTGCAATGCTGGACTGCGAAAATAGCAGAAAAAGCATCTGGGGGCAGATAAATCAGTAAGTAATAAATCATCTTTCAAGTCATCGACCGAATATTCTCTTAAGAACGCTAGCTTTCGGCTTCACCCGGTCTCGAGGTACACATCCGCTGACCCGCAAGAATAATCGCAGAGGTGCTCCTTTACCTCCTAGCCGAACAATAGGCAACGTAGGGGTAAGCACAGGAGCCAGGCAACCCAGCTTGGCCAAAACTTAAGTCATATCGATGCATATAATGGTGAATAAAAGGTACATGCGGAAGTATGACACATGTGTTGGGCATGAAGCCCGTATGAATAAGCTTCTGTTTAAAGAAGCCCCCAGGTATAATGAGTGCCAGGGGCACATCAAGTGTGTGCGAACAAAGCGCAAATCAGCCCATGAAAGGTATTAAAAAAAAGTGGGAAGAAGGAGGAGGAGGAGAGACAGTAAAAAACAAGGGAGAGGGCGAATCCTTCGGCGGGCCACTTCCGGCTAGACGGTGCGGCCCGTCAGGGCCGCGCGGCGGCCAAAGTCCCCGGAGGAGTCCGCGCGTCAGACGAGGGCAGCAGCGGCGAAGAAGGTGGTGAAGGCCGCGGCAGCGAGGAGCAAGGCATCTGCTTCTTCTTCGTCCAAGCGCACGCAGACTCCGCCCTCCTCCCCTCCTCTGGCAGATGCCGACGCGGGGGTCACTTTCGACTTCGGATCCCTCAGCCCGAGGAGGAAGAGAAAAACAACAGAGGGGGAGGTGGACGACGAGTAAGTATCTGTCTTCTTCCCGTCATCTCTGTCTCCTTAATCTGTGTCGCTTGTCTTAACTTGTTTCCATCTTTGCAGGGACGCGGAGACGCTGGCCCAAAGGGTGAAGAGGGCCAAGACCTCGGCGGGCGGCCAGCCCCCGGCTGGTACTTCGAGGGCGCCACTGGTGTTGCTGAGTAGCCCGGATAGCAGCCCCCGGCCCAGCCCCCAGCGTAAGCTCACTACTCCCCCCTCGTCGACATGTGTTAGGGGTATGATACTTTGGTGCTGACCTTGCCGGGTATGCAGGAGGAGAGCGGCAGCAGGAGGAGCCGCAGAGGACTACTCCCAACACGCCGCCCCCATCGACCACGCCGCCCCGAGGGGCGTCCCTGGTAAGGGCGCCAAGCACCGAGCCCACACACATGGAGGAGGAGGAGGAGAACTTGGGTGCTGGCGGCTTTGCCTCGACGTCAAATGTTGGCGGGGAGGGGACTTCTTTTTCCCAGCCTGGCACTGGCGCTGGTAAGTTGCTCGCCTTTCGTCCCTGATCCTTTTTTCCTTCTGGCTCTTGGTCTTCGCCTTGCCTCACTCCCTTCTTTGATGTCCAGATTCCTCCTCGGTGAACCCAGAGGACATGGATGCCATCATCGAGGACGTCGCCAAGGCCGCCGAGGCGGACGCCAAGAAGATCGCCGCCGAGGAGGCCGCCAAAGGCGCTGCTGAGGACGCCGCCAAGGGGCCTGCTGGGGAGGCCGGCAAGGGTGCCGCTGAGGAGGCCGGCAAGGGGCCTGCCGGGGCCGCCGCCAAGGGGCCTGCCGGGGCCGCCGCCAAGAGGAGGTGCCGATGACCGGCCTTCCTCCTATGCTACTTCCGGCTCCAGCAAGTACTTGAGGGTGAGTGATGACTTGTTCGTCCACCTTCCAGGCGCGTCATGCACTAGGACACCCGTCAAGGGAGAGGTGTTCGACGATGAAGTGCTTGCCGCCGCTGGCCTTAAGGTCTTCAACGAGCTGAGTGTTGGTGGCGACGGCTCCCAGGAGGAGCGGCTGTTCCAGGCCATGGGTGCCAACTTCCGGAGACTCTAGGCGCTCCATCGTGCCCGCCTGGACAAAGTCAGGTCCAGGGCGGCGGTGGTGGAGAAGGCAGAGGCGGACCTCCATAAGCGCGTCGCCGAGACGCAAGACTGGTTCTGCCAGGCTCACGAAGAGCTGAGGACCGCCCAGGGCGAGCTTGCCAAGCGTGATGTGGAGCTCACCATGAAGCTGGCCGAAGTCGAGAAGGCCCAAGAGACGGCGAAGAACTTGGCCGCCGCTACCGAAGCCGCCCGGACCCAACACGAGGCCGCACTGAATTCCCAGGAGGAGGACCTTGCCGCGCGTGATGGGAAGCTTGCCGCCACGCTCCACGGCAATGATGAAGAGGTGGGGAAGCTTGTCTTGCAGCGGACCAGTGAGCTGGAGCAGAGGCACAAAGAGGCGCTCGATGCCCAGGCCCAGGTTCACGCCGGCAAGGTGAAGGAGCTGGAGGTGGAGCGCGACAGGCTGAAGGAGCAAGCCCTGAAGCTGTCCCAGGAGAAGGACACGCTCAACGGTGCTCTGATGGAGGCGCAGTGTGCGGCCATCAGCAAGGCCGGGGAGCTCTCCGAGGCCATCAATTCCATCAAGGACCTCACGCTGAAACTGGAGGGCCTCGAGGGGATGCTCACGGAGGCCAAAGCCCGGGAGGGGACCCTGGCCAAGGAGCTGGAGACCGAGAAGCAGCTGCAGAAGGACGAGGCCGCCGAGCATAAGGACTTCAAGGAGGGCATGAACCGCTGGATCGGCCGCCTCAAGGACGTCGCCGGCAGGATCACCGCGCAGCTGGCTACCATGGGGATGCCAAACGTGAGGTACGCCCCAGAGCACAGCAGGACCACCAATGCCAAGCTGACCATGTTCTTTGAGTGCATTCTCGGAGCCCTAGAGCAGCTTCACGCCAACTGGGCGGCCTCGCTGGCTGACGAGGCCCGGAGGCTTTGCCAGGGCGCCATGACCAAGGTTCTCACCAAGGTGGCACACTGGTACCCCAACCTCGACTTCAACGCCGAGCTGGAGAGCTTGCCGGAGGGTACTGACCTCGCGCCGCTCAGGGAGCGCATCAAGCCCATCATCAGCCGTGTCGGCGGAATTCTGAGGGTGGAGGTCCAGCGCCGTACCCCGTCCACCCCTTGTTTTTTACTGTCTCTCCTCCTCCTCCTTCTTCCCACTTTTTTTTCAATACCTTTTATGGGCTGATTTGCGCTTTGTTCGCACACACTTGATGTGCCCCTGGCACTCATTATACCTGGGGGCTTCTTTAAACAGAAGCTTATTCATACGGGCTTCATGCTCAACACATGTGTCATACTTCCGCATGTACCTTTTATTCACCATTATATGCATCGATATGACTTAAGTTTTGGCCAAGCTGGGTTGCCTGGCTCCTGTGCTTACCCCTACATTCCCAATTGTTCGGCTAGGAGGTAAAGGGAGCACCTCTGCGATTGTTACTGCCGGGTCAGCCGGATGTGTACCTCAGACTGGGAGAAGCCGAAAGCTAGCATTCTTAAGAGAATATTCGGTCGGTGACTTGAAAGATGATTTATTACTTACTTATTTATCAGCCCCCAGATGCTTTTTCTGCTATTTTCGCAGTCCAGCATTGCACTTTAGGGCATGCCTCCTAGGGAAAGGAACCCATAACGGAACTATTCTCCCTGGAAGATGTTTCTTACTAACCATGTATATAACATAACTAGTTGGGCACTTGTCTGATAAAGCAATTATGACCCTGACGCCTTGTCTCCATGCATGCCCCGGTTCTTTTATAACCGTAAGGGTATTCGGACAGACCCCGGACTGTTGGGTCCCGAGGTTGAAGCGAAACGGTCCGCAAAGACAAACGATCTACAATCCGGCTAGAAGGCATTTTACATGTCATTTCAAATTACATCGTCAAACCGACTGATTGTACTCCTCTTCAATCCCATCTAACAGCTGTCTAATTTACATCCTGTTGGGAATATTTCGCAGCCGTTCTACTTGGCCGCACATCACGCCACAGGATCTACTTCCCATCAGCCCCGCAGGTCCGACTCGCCATGTCGCTTGGGTCAGACTTGTAACGTGTCTTCACCATGGCCCAGCCTCCTCGGCGCTCGACGGCAGCCGATATCTTCCACAAACGGAGGCGCCGCCGTGCTCCTCAAGCTTCTCAAAAGCTCACCAAGGCCCTCGCAGTGGGAGACGGATGGCCATAAAGCATGAACGACGCCACTCATCGCCGCTGCCGAACACGCTCGAGCAATCGCACTAGCTCGGAAGTTGGTCACCCGCTGACTCAGGCATTTCCTCCGCAGGCGACCTGTGAGCACACCTAAAGACATATTTCGTCAATCGACTTCCTCGCCAATTCTTCTTTTCAAAGGAATTTGTTCAAGGACTTACTATAAATGCTGCGACGGTTGCTGATTCTCCTTCACGAGCTGCATAGCTGGGCCCAACACCTTTCAGCTCTTCTCCTTGCTGGGTGTGGGCATCTTGGAGCTTGTTTCTCTCCGCTGCACCTTCATAGCACCTCTCGCCAGCCTTTAGCTGACGCAGAGCTGTTGCTTGTCCGGATCTAGTCTGGCGCCCTCTACAATATTATTGTCAGATTCATGCCACACTTTGCTAAATAATTATCTTTTGAAAGTACGTCTTACCAGTGGGGGTCTCTGTGGCTCCCCCTGTGGCGGCCATCTTGGCTTCAAGTTGGGCCTTGCACTCTTGAGCTCTCGGGACAGCCGGGTATTCTACCTCAAGATAATAATTGATCCTTAAATCAGTTATTTCAACTATTTTAAGTCTCGAGGGCTACCGCATATATAACTATTAAAATTACTTACTCGTATGTCTTTCACATACCGCTCCGTGGCTCGTTAACCCATCTTGAGCAGCACGGAGGTGCGCTGCTTCCGCTTTAAAGGCATTTAACGCCCGAGGAGAAACACGCGTCACGAAGAACTGTCCGGCGACGCTCTGTGATTCATGGCGCCTCCACCTCGCATCGGTGGCGGACAGCCTGTCGGCATCCTCCATCGAGGAGCGCCCGGTTTACGTTTTGTATTCGCTTTCCTCCCGGACCATGCGTTGAGCATGGCCGGGCGGAGGCTTGATTGGCAACCTCTCCATACACCGTCCGGCGAGCGCTTTTCGGAAAAGTTAAGAGCATTAATATACCTTCGGGATCCTTCCTTACAAATAGCGGTGTTCGCATCATTGCGGCGACGTCCTCGTTCGCCAAGCACTCCTCTTCCGCTCCGCCGGCCGGATCGACCTTGTTGGTCGGCGCCGCTGGTTCGCTTCCCGCCTTAAAGGCACATCCCGCGATACACCATCGGTATGGGATGGTCGAATTGAGCATGGATCAAACGATGGTGTCAAGCCCTCGGTCGTAGTCACCGGGAGGCCAAAACAAACCGTAGTCAGCCGTAATGGCGACTAGGGCATTGTCTATGCTACGCTGGTGGAACACCCGCCAATCAGCTCCACCTTTATGTCCGGATCCTCTTCGAGGCCGGATCCAGGATCGCCCGGATCCTCGGCTGTGGAGCTAGGCTTTGTATGCCCTCCACGCCCCGGGCGCAGCTCCCGCGCCGAAACCACAGAGTAAGATACTTGACTTTAAAAAGTATGGATCGGGTAGATGAACATCCGCTACCCAGCTCCGAGGGTTATGCATAGAAAATCCATTCAACGGATTCTTGCGAGGAAGTCTTCCTCCTCTCCTCGCACAAGCCGGACATGATCTTTGCCGATCGGCTGCCAAGCCTAGCCCTTTGCAGCCATGACGGGTGGCGCCATCTTCCCGCTGAAATCCCACATAGGGTGGCCCCTATATTGGAGTGGCTGCACCCTCGTGATAATGCACGTGGCCATGACTCCAATCATGGTCAATCCGAATGGGCCAAGAACGCATCCGCCCATCGATAATGGACGCCCTATCATCTTCCCGCTGAGGGCTCATGGGCGCCAACTCAGCGCTTTCTTCAAGGGAGCACTGTTGAACTCCGGAGGCCGATCCGGACTGGATCCGCAGAGGGTGTCCTCCATATAGAACCATTCCAAGGCCAGTCTTGGACGCTTTCGGGTGCCGGATAGATATCCGTCCCGGCGATGCGCCATATTTCGCTCCGCCCACTTGGTATATCGACCCTCATGAGAACGGGGTACGAGAAAACAATCTCTTCCACAGGGCAAAATGGTGCTCGATGCCCAAGAACAGCTCGCAAAGCTACGAAGCCCGCGATGTGCAAAATGGAGGCGGGGTGAGGTGGTGAAGTTGGAGTCCGAGAACTCTAGGAGCCCCGGAGAAACGGATGTATGGGAAACCGAGTCCCCTTATTAGATAGGGGACAAAGCATACCCGCCCCCCTTGAAGGGTTGGGGACGCCTCCGCCTGCTTTCCACCCTTGTAGGTGGCCAGTCCCGCCGAACCGAACCATGAAAGCTGGGGAAGATATCCTCGGTTTGAAGTACCACTAGCTCGCTGTGTGGAATCGAGCATCTCCTCAATCTCCGGCTTAGGGCTGGGAGTGCGAGAGGAGGAGCCGCGTCGGCTATCCATGATGGAATGGATTTTTGTCAGAGGCGCTTCGATGAGAACTTGCGGATGGAGGAGGGTGTGAGCTGGATCTAGATCCTCGCCTCTTGTAGGCGGCTCGCTCGCACGGCTAGGGGTAAAATGTAAAAATATCCCAGCCTTTTGCATTCGCATGCGACACGTGAAGAAGGCCATTATTACGCGAAGCCAAGCAGCTTAACATTTATAAAGAAGCCGGACACTATTCGACGGGAACATGAAGATCAAGGAGAACCCGCTTTGCAACGCCGAAGATAGTATACGCTACGGACTCGCTGTCAGCTGAAGCTCGGTTCGGGGGCTACTGAGGGAGTTCCGGACTAGGGGGTGTCCGGATAGCCGAACTATCATCATCGGCCGGACTCCAAGACCATGAAGATAGAAGATTGAAGACTTCATCCCGTGTCCGGATGGGACTTTCCTTGGCGTGGAAGGCAAGCTTGGCGATACGGATATGTAGATCTCCTACCATTGTAACCGACTCTGTGTAACCCTAACCCTATCCGGTGTCTATATAAACCGGAGGGTTTTAGTCCGTAGGACGAACAACAATCATACCATAGGCTAGCTTCTAGGGTTTTAGCCTCCTTGATCTCGTGGTAGATCCACTCTTATAACACACATCATCAATATTAATCTAGCAGGACATAGGGTTTTACCTCCATCAAGAGGGCCCGAACCTGGGTAAAACATCGTGTCCCTTGTCTCCTGTTACCATCCGCCTAGACGCACAGTTCGGGACCCCCCACCCGAGATCCGCCGGTTTTGACACCGACAGCGCCCAAACGCCAACAGGGCGAGCCACCCTTGAGCCCACGTCCCCAACACCATCAGCCACGTGGGGCCAGGGCTCGAGAGGCACCTCTATGGTGGCATGCAGATCTTTGTGAAGACATATTCAAGATCAGATGAGGATTAGAAGACAACGATCCTCGGCAAGATCCTTGCCGAGGAGAGCCACAAGACCCCCGGCAAGATTCTTGCCGGGGACGACAGCGTGCCATAGCAAGACCCTTGGCGGGCCCCCAGGCAAGGCTCTCGCCGAAGACGCCAGCAGGGCCACTGCCAGGCCCGCACCAGCCAAGTCTCCACCGCCATTCGCATGCAGCTCCCAGCGCAAACCAGCTGGGCAGGCACCTGCGTGGCAACATGCAGCTTCTAGGACAACTCAGCAGGCGCCTGCGTGGCGGCATGCCGATCTTCGTGAAGACCCTACCACCACGCCACCTTAGCTGCCTGCCTGCCTACATGGCGCTGCACGCATCGCTCGCTAGGGCGCGTGTCGAAGCGAAGAGGAGCGGCGACGGACAGGACGGGCCTTGCCCCCGTCCCCGATAAAGCTAGGGGTCAGCTCAGCGGCGCATTAAATGCGACTTGTCCTATAATACGAGCGATAAGCTCGCAATACTGTACGCCTTTCCACCTCCTGTATGCCACTGTGGCAGCCCCTTTCGCCTATAAAAGGAGGCCCATGGCATATTGGAGGAGGATTCGGCTCTTTCGAACCATGCACTCACCATAGCTAGTTCGAGAGCTCAAGAACTCTCTGAAATACACCCACCAAAGCAAGACTAGGGTTTTATACATCCTCGCGGTCCGAACCTGGGTAAATGATCCTTGTGCTGACTACTGATCCTGCTCTTCTTGCAACCCTGCGCCCCGACAACCGTAGTAGGGATTCTTGTGATCCCATAGGTGTCGTTCCACACCGACAACTATCATCACCACAATCTAACAATGAAGGATTAGTAATGATGGTGGTTTTGATGTTAGGAGTTACCTTGTTGATACCTTTGGCCATGAGACATTTGGCAATGGTGTTTTTGTTGGGGGCACCGAAGAGAGACACCTTGGCGGGGGAAGATGTAGCAATGGCAATGGTTGCCATCGCCATTCCTTCTCCACTTGTATCTTCCTCATCATCATCGAAGGTGTACTCTTCATGTGCCACCAAGCCCTCTGGAGGAGGCTTCTTGGTGAACTTCTTCTTGCTAGGGAAGGACTTGGATTTATCCTTCCGAATGAGTTTGCCATCATTGTCTTCCCTCTTCTCATAAGGGCAATCCACCACAAAGGGCTCGCATTGCCACAATTGTAACAAGTTCTTACATGTTGCTTGTTCTTTGACCCACTTGAGTTGATCTTGGTGAAGTTGGGCCTTGAGTTCCTCTTCTTGCTCCAAAATTGCCTTGACGCAAGAGCCATGTGCTCATGGTAAGCATACTTGGTGTCCTCAGGGCCACACTCTTCTTCTTCCGAAATAGCCTTGGCCTTCAAAGAATGGGTGGGAGTTCTTTTCTTTGACCGGACCTAAGCAAGAGAATTGTCAGCGGTCTTGTTCATGATGTTCATGGCAATAAAATCATCAAACACTTCACTTTATGTTAAGAAGTGAACGTCCGGCCTTTGACGAATCACGGAAGACATGGCCTTGTTGAAGGGCATGATGGCCTCGAGGAACTTGCGCTTGATCCAAGAGTGTCGTCTGTATCCTTGCTTCCATGGTCTTGGAGAGCAACCGCAAGAGTAGTCACCATCCAATAAAGGTCACGCGGATCCTCATCTTTGAGCATCACAAATTCATCGGCCTCATCAAGGACCACTTCAAAGTTGGATCGTTGGATGCTTGAGCTCCCCTTGTACATCGAAACAATGTGCTCCCAACAATCCTTTGCATGAGTGAAAGGTCGTAGGTGTGCTAGATCTTCGGGAGGGACTGCTTCTTGAAGGATGAACAATGCGGAGTGATTGTATTGGTTGTCCAGTTCTTCACTTGGGTTGAAGTTGTTTGGATCATGTGGGTAGAAGCCTTGCTCAATGATTCTCCAAAGGTTAGTCGAGCAATGATTTGAATGAGAATTAATGCGAAAGATCCAATTAGCAAAATCACCCTTAACAAGCTTGGGAGGAGGACCATGAATATTAATGCGAGCTGTGGGCACCGGTCCTCCATAGACTGGGGGAGGGGAACGGAGGCAAAGGTTCCCATCCCATTCTTGTCATGAGGGGAAGGAACATGAGTACCTTTAGCCGCTTCCTTGGCGGAATTGGCCTCCGACCCCGATGTCGTGGGATTAACCACAAGCAAGGGATCGGGAGTGGATTTCATCCCCTCAAGTAATTCTTTAAGTATGGACTTGACTTCGGCCGTCATAGACGTCTTAAGTGAAGCCATAGCTTCATTTAAGTCATCTCGAGTGATCAAAGTCAACTCCACGGCCTTGTGCACTTCCTCCTCGGTGTCAACCATACTCTTCGGGTGGTGAAACCCTTAATAAAGAGATGAGGCTCTGAAAGCAATTGAAAGGATCGATATGGTTGACTAGAGGGGGGTGAATAGGCAACTACCAATTTTTAGCTATTCTTAACAAATTAGGTTTAGCAACAAAAAGGTTGTCGAGATGTGCAACTAGGTGAGCAACCTATATGATGCTAACAACAACTATAACAACAACAACAAGTGCAAGCAAGAGATACAACACAATAAAAGATTGCACAAAGTAAAGGGAAGAGATAACCACAAGTGGAACCGGTGGAGACGAGGGTGTGTTACCGAAGTTCCTTACCTTTGGGGGAAGTACGTCTCTGTTGGAGCGGTGTGGAGGCACAATGCTCCACTAGGGCCACCTTGTTCTCCTCCCACCCTCACACAATGCAAGATGTCGTGATTCCACTAATGGTGCCCTTGAAGGTGTAGGAAATATGCCCTAGAGGCAATAATAAATTAGTTATTATAATATTTCCTTGTTCATGATAATCATTTATTATCCATGCTATAATTGTATTGATAGGAAACTCAGATACATGTGTGGATACATAGACAACACCATGTCCCTAGTAAGCCTCTAGTTGACTAACTCGTTGATCAATAGATGGTTACAGTTTCCTGACCATGGACATTGGATGTCGTTTATAACGGGATCACATCATTAGCAGAATGATGTGATGGACAAGATCCAATCCTAAGCCTAGCACAAAGATCGTAGTTCAGATGCTAAAGCTTTTCTAATGTCAAGTATCTTTTCCTTAGACCATGAGATTGTGCAACTCCGGATACCGTAGGAATGCTTTGGGTGTACCAAACATCAGACCGTAACTGGGTGGCTATAAAGGTGCACTACAGGTATCTCCGAAAGTGTCTATTGGGTTGGTACGAATCGAGACTGGGATTTGTCACTCCGGTTAATGGAGAGGTATCTCTGGGCCCACTCGGTAGGACATCATCATAATGTGCACAATGTGACCAAGGGGTTGATCACGGGATGATGTGTTACGGAACGAGTAAAGAGACTTGCCCGTAACGAGATTGAACAAGGTATCGGCATACCGACGATCGAATCTCGGGCAAGTACAATACCGCTAGACAAAGGGAATTGTATACGGGATCGATTGAGTCCTTGACATCGTGGTTCATCCGATGAGATCATCGTGGAACATGTGGGAGCCAACATGGGTATCCAGATCCCGCTGTTGGTTATTGGCCGGAGAGTTGTCTCGTTCATGTGTACGTGTCTCCCGAACCCGTAGGGTCTACACACTTAAGGTTCGATGACGCTAGGGTTATAAAGGAAGTTTGTATGTGGTTACCGAATGTTGTTCGGAGTCCCGGATGAGATCCCGGACGTCACGAGGAGTTCCGGAATGGTCCGGAGGTAAAGATTTATATATGGGAAGTCCTATTTTGGCCACCGGAAAATGTTTGGGATTTTTCGGTATTGTACCGGGAAGGTTCTAGAAGGTTCCGGAGTGGGGCCCACCTGCATGGGGGGACCCACATGAACGTGGGTAGTGGGGGCAAGGACCCAAACCCCTGTTCAAGGCGCACCAAGATCCCCCCTTAGAAGGAATAAGATCATATCCCGAAGGGATAAGATCAAGATCCCTAAAAAAGGGGGATGACAATCGGTGGGGAAGGAAATGATGTGATTTCTTTCCTCCCACCTTTGCCAACGCCCCAATGGACTTGGAGGGCAAGAAACCAGCCCCCTCCACCCCTATATATAGTGGGGAGGCGCATGGGAGCTTCACCCTTGCCCCTGGCGCAACCCTCCCCCTCTCCCAAGTCCTCGTCCTCTCCCGCGGTGCTTGGCGAAGCCCTGCAGGATTGCCACGCTCCTCCATCACCACCACACCGTCGTGCTGCTGCTGGATGGAGTCTTCCCCAACCTCTACCTCTCTCCTTGCTGGATCAAGGCATGGGAGACGTCACCGGGCTGTACGTGTGTTGAACGCGGAGGTGCCGTCCGTTTGGCACTAGGATCTCCGGTGATTTGGATCACGACGAGTACGACTCCTTCAACCCCGTTCTCTTGAACGCTTCCGCTTAGCGATCTACAAGGGTATGTAGATGCACTCTCCTTTCCCTCGTTGCTAGTTTCTCCATAGATAGATCTTGGTGACACGTAGGAAAATTTTGAATTTCTGCTACGTTCCCCAATAGTGGCATCATGAGCTAGGTCTATTGCGTAGATTCTTTGCACGAGTAGAACACAAAGTAGTTGTGGGCGTTGATTTTGTTCAATATGCTTACCGTTACTAGTTCAATCTTGTTTCGACGGTATTGTGGGATGAAGTGGCCCGGACCGACCTTACACGTACACTTACGTGAGACAGGTTCCACCGACTGACATGCACTTGGTGCATAAGGTGGCTAGCGGTGCCGCCTCCCACTTTAGTCGGAATGGATTCGATGAAAAGGGTCCTTATGAAGGGTAAATAGCAATTGGCATATCACGTTGTGGTTTTGCGAGGTAAGAAACGTTTTGCTAGAAACCCATAGCAGCCACGTAAAATATGCAAACAACAATTAGAGGACGCCTAACTTGTTTTTGCAGGTATGCTATGTGATGTGATATGGCCAAGAAGAATGTGATGAATGATATGTGATGTATGAGATTGATCATGTTCTTGTAATAGGAATCACGACTTGCATGTCGATGAGTATGACAACCGGCAGGAGCCATAGGAGTTGTCTTAATTTATTGTATGACCTGCGTGTCATTGAACAAACGCCATGTAATTACTTTACTTTATTTCTAACCGGTAGCCATAGTAGTAGAAGTAATAAGTTGGAGAGACAACTTCATGGAGACACGATGATGGAGATCATGATGATGGAGATCATGGTGTCATGCCGGTGACGATGATGATCATGGAGCCCCGAAGATGGATATCAAAAGGAGCAAAATGATATTGGCCATATCATGTCACTATTTGATTGCATGTGATGTTTATCATGTTTATGCATCTTATTTGCTTAGAACGGCGGTAGTAAATAAGATGATCCCTCATTAAAATTTCAAGAAAGTGTTCCCCTAACTGTGCACCGCTATGAAAGTTCGTCATTTCAAGCACCACGTGATGATCGGGTGTGATAGATTCTTACGTTCACATACAACGGGTGTAAGCCAGATTTACACACGCGAAACACTTAGGTTAACTTGACGAGCCTAGCATGTACAGACATGGCCTTGGAACACAAGAGACCGAAAGGTCGAGCATGAGTCGTATGGAGGATACGATCAACATGAAGATGTTCAACGATGATGACTAGTCCTCCTCACGTGATGATCGGACACGGCCTAGTTGACTCGGATCATGTAATCACTTAGATGACTAAAGGGATGTCTATCTGAGTGGGAGTTCATTAGATGAACTTAATTATCCTAAACATAGTCAAAAGCCCTTTGCAAATTATGTCATAGCTCGCGCTATAGTTCTACTGTTTTAGATATGCTCCTAGAGAAAATATAGTTGAAAGTTGACAGTAGCGATTTTGCGATCAGTAGAAAGCTTATGTCCTTAATGCACCGCCAAGTGCAGAACCCCAAACGTCGCTCTGTGGATGTTGCGAACATCGGACATACACGTTTTGATAACTACGTGATAGTTCAGTTAAACGGTTTAGAGTTGAGGCACCAAAGACGTTTTCAAAATGTCACGGAACATATGAGATGTTTCGAGGGCTGAAATTGGGATTTCAGGCTCATGCCCACGTCAAGAGGTATAAGACCTCCGACGATTTTCTTAGCCTGCAAACTAAGGGAGAAAAGCTCAATCGTTGAACTTGTGCTCAGATTGTCTGAGTGCAACAATCACTTGAATCGAGTGGGAGTTGATCTTCCAGATGAGATAGTGATGTTTCTCCAAAGTCATTGCCACCAAGCTGCTAGAGCTTCGTGATGAACTATAACATATCAGGGATAGATATGATGATCCTTGAGATATTCGCGATGTTTGACACTGCGAAAGTAGAAATCAAGAAGGATCATCAATTGTTGATGGTTGGTGAAACCACTAGTTTCTAGAAGGGCAAGGGCAAGAAGGGATACTTCATGAAACGGCAAATCAGCTGCTGCTCTAAGTGAAGAAACCCAAGGTTGAACCCAAACCCGAGACTAAGTGCTTCTGTAATAAGGGGAACAACCACTAAGAGCAGAATTACCCTAGATACTTGGTAGATGAGAAGGCTGGCAAGGTCGATACAAGTATATTGGATATACATTATGTTAATGTGTAATTTACTAGTACTCCTAGTAGCACCAGGGTATTAGATACCGGTTCGGTTGCTAAGTGTTAGTAACTCAAAATGAAAGCTACGGAATAAACGGAGACTAGCTAAAGGTGAGCTGACGATATGTGTTGGAAGTGTTTCCAAGGTTGATGTGATCAAGCATCGCACGCTCCCTCTACCATCGAGATTGGTGTTAAACCTAAATAATTGTTATTTTGTGTTTGCGTTGAGCATAGGCATGATTGGATTATGTCTGTCGCAATATGGTTATTCATTTAAGGAGAATAATGGTTACTCTGTTTATTTGAATAATACCTTCAATGGTCTTACACCTAAAAGGAATGGTTTATTGAATCTCGATCATAGTGATACACATTTTCATGCCAAAAGATATAAGATAGTAATGATAGTACCACTTACTTGTGGCAATCGCCATGTAAGTCATATTGGTGTAAACGCATGAAGAAGCTCCATGTTGATGGATCTTTGGACTCACTCTTTTTTGAAAAGTTTGAGACATGCAAACCATGTCTATTGGTGTATACACATGAAGAAACTCCATGCAATGGATCGTTTGGACTCACTTGATTTTGAATCACTTGAGATATGCAAATCATACCACATAGGCAAGATGACTGAAAAGCCTCGTTTTCAGTAAGATGGAACAAGATAGCAACTTGTTGGAAGTAACACATTTTGATGTGTGCAGTCCAATGAGTGCTGAGGCATGCAGTGAATATCGTTATGTTCTTACTTCACGGATGATTTAAGTAGATACTGAGTATATTTACTTGATGAAACACAAGTCTGAATTATTGAATGGTTCAAGTAATTTCAAAGTGAAGTTGAAGGTCATCGTGAGAAGAGGATAAAATGTCTATGATATGATCATAGAGATGAGTATCTGAGTTACGAGCTTTGGCACGCAATTAAGACATTGTGGAAATTGTTTCACAATTAATACCTCCTGGAACACCATAGTGTGATGGTGTGTCCGAACATCATAGTTGCACCCTATTGGATATGGTGCATACCATGATGTCTCTTATCGAATTACCACTATCGTTCATGGGTTAGGCATTAGAGACAACCGCACTCACTTTAATAGGGCACCACGTAATTCCGTTGAGACGACACCGTTTGAACTATGGTCTGGAGAAACCTAAATTGTCATTTCTTAAAAGTTTGGGGCTGCGACACTTATGTGAAAAAGTTTCAAGTTTATAAGCTCGAACCCAAAGCGGATAAAATGCATCTTCATTGGACACCCAAAACAGTTGGGTATACCTCCAGTCTCAGTTCCGGAAGCAAAAAGGATTGTTTCTAGAATTAGGTCCTTTCCCGAGGAAAAGTTTCTCTCGAAAGAATTGAGTGGGAGGATGGTGGAGACTTGATGAGGTTACTGAACCATCACTTCAACAAGTGTGTAGCAGGGCACAGGAAGTTGTTCCTGCGGCGACTACATAAATTGAAGTAGAAGCTTATGATAGTGATCATGAAGTTTCGGATCAAGTCACTACCGAACCTCGTAGGATGATAAGGACGCGTACTGCTTCGGAGTGGTACGGTGATCCTGTCTTGAAGGTCATGTTGCTAGACAACAATGAACCTACGAGCTATAGAGAAGCGATGGTGGGCCCAAATTCCGACAAATGGTTAAAAGCCATGAAATCCGAGATAGGATCCATGTATCAGAACAAAGCATGGACTTGGGTGGACTTGCCCGATGATCGGCAAGCCATTGAGATAAATGGATCTTTAAGAAGAAGACGGACGTGGACGGTAATGTCACTGTCTATGAAACTCGACTAGTGGCGAAGAGTTTTTCACAAGTTCAAAGAGTTGACTACGATGAGATTTTCTCATCCGTAGCGATGCTTAAGTCCGTCGGAATCATGTTAGCATTAGCTGCATTTATGAAATCTGGCAGATGGATGTCAAAACGAGTTTCCTTACCAGTCTTTGTAAGGAAAGGTTGTATGTGATACAGTCAGAAAGTTTTTGTCGATCCTAAGGATGCTAAAAGGTATGCTGGCTCTAGCGATCCTTCTAAGGACTGGGGTAAGCATCTCGGAGTTGGAATGTGCGCTTTGATGAGATGATCAAAGATTTTGGGTTTATACAAAGTTTATGAGAAACTTGTATTTCCAAAGAAGTGAGTGGGAGCACTATAGAATTTCTGATGAGTATACGTTGTTGACATATTATTGATCAGAAATGATGTAGAATTTCTGGAAAGCATATGGGGTTATTTGAAAAGTGTTTTTCAATAGAAAACCTGGATTAAGCTACTTGAACATTGAGCATCAAGATCTATGAGAATAGATCAAAAATGCTTAATGGTACTTTCAAATGAGCACATACCTTGACATGATCTTGAAGGTGTTCAAGATGGATCACCAAAGAAGGAGTTCTTGCCGAGTTGTAAGGTATGAAGTTAAAGACTTAAAGCTCGACCACGGCAGAAGAGAGAGAAAGGACGAAGGTCGCCCCTATGTTTTAGACGTAGGCTCTACAAAGATGCTATGCTGAGTACCACACCTGATGTGTGCCTTGCCACGTGTCCGCAAAGGGTACAAGAGTGATCCAGAATGGATCATTGGACAGCGGTCAAAATTGTCCTTGGAGTAATAAGGACATGTTTCTCGATTACGGAGGTGATAAAGAGTTCGGCGTAAAGGGTTACGTCGATGCAAGCTTAACACATATCCGGATAGCTCTGAGTAGAGATACCGGATACGTATAATGGAGCAACAATTTGGAATAGCTCCAAGTGGAACGTGGTAGCAGCATCTATGATATGACATAAAGTTTTGTGAAATACATAGGGATCTGAATATTGCAGACCCGTTAACTACAACCTCTCTCACAAGCATAACATGATCAAACCCAGAACTCATTGAGTGTTAATCACATAGTGATGTGAACTAGATTATTGATTCTAGTAAACTTTTTGGATATTGGTCACATGGCGATGTGACCTATGAGTGTTAATCACATGGCGATGTAAACTAGATTATTGACTCTAGTGCAAGTGGGAGACTGTAGGAAATATGCCCTAGAAGAAATAATAAATTAGTTATTATTATATTTCCTTATTCATGATAATCGTTTATTATCCATGCTATAATTTTATTGATAGGAAACTCAGATACATGTGTGGATACATAGAAAACACCATGTCCCTAGTAAGCCTCTAGTTGACTAGCTCGTTGATCAATAGATGGTTACAGCTTCTGACCATGGACATTGGATGTCGTTGATAACGGGATCACATCATTAGCGAATGATGTGATGGACAAGATCCAATCCTAAGCCTAGCACAAAGATCGTAGTTCAGATGCTAAAGCTTTCCTAATGTCAAGTATATTTTCCTTAAACCATGAGATTGTGCAACTCCGGATACCGTAGGAATGCTTTGGGTGTACCAAACGCCGGACCGAATCGGGTGGCTATAAAGGTGCACTACGGTATCTTCGAAAGTGTCTGCTGGGTTGGTACGAATCGAGACTGGGATTTGTCACTCCGTTAACGGAGAGGTATCTCCGGCCCACTCGGTAGGACATCATCATAATGTGCACAATGTGACCAAGGGGTTGATCACGGATGATGTGTTACGGAATGAGTAAAGAGACCTGCCGTAACGAGATTGAACAAGGTATCGCATACCGACGATCGAATCTCGGCAAGTACAATATCGCTAGACAAAGGGAATTGTATACGGGATCGATTGAGTCCTTGACATCGTGGTTCATCCGATGAGATCATCGTGGAACATGTGGGAGCCAACATGGGTATCCAGATCCCGCTGTTGGTTATTGGCCGGAGAGTTGTCTCGGTCATGTCTACGTGTCTCCCGAACCCGTAGGGTCTACACACTTAAGGTTCGATGACGCTAGGGTTATAAAGGAAGTTTGTATGTGGTTACCGAATGTTGTTCGGAGTCCTGGATGAGATCCCGGACGTCACGAGGAGTTCCGGAATGGTCCGGAGGTAAAGATTTATATATGGGAAGTCCTATTTTGGCCACCGGAAAATGTTCGGGATTTTTCGTATTGTACCGGAAGGTTCTAGAAGGTTCCGGAGTGGGGCCCACCTGCATGGGGGACCCACATGAACGTGGGTAGTGGGGCAAGGCCCCACACCCCTGTTCAAGGCGCACCAAGATCCCCCTTAGAAGGAATAAGATCATATCCCAAGGGATAAGATCAAGATCCCTAAAAAGGGGATAACAATCGATGGGGAAGGAAATGATGTGATTTCTTTCCTCCCACCTTGCCAACGCCCCAATGGACTTGGAGGAAAGAAACCAGCCCCTCCACCCCTATATATAGTGGGAGGCGCATGGGAGCTTCACCTTGCCCCGGCGCAGCCCTCCCTCTCCCAAGTCCTCCTCCTCTCCGCGGTGCTTGGCGGCCTCGCAGGATTGCCACGCCATCCATCACCACCACACCGTCGTGCTGCTGCTGGATGGAGTCTTCCCAACCTCTCCCTCTCTCCTTGCTGGATCAAGGCATGAGAGACGCCACCGGCTGTACGTGTTGAACGCGGAGGTGCCGTCTGCTTGGCACTAGGATCTCCGATGATTTGGATCACGACGAGTACGACTCCTTCAACCCCGTTCTATTGAACGCTTCCGCTTAGCGATCTACAAGGGTATGTAGATGCACTCTCCTTCCCCTCATTGCTAGTTTCTCCATAGATAGATCTTGGTGACACGTAGGAAAATTTTGAATTTCTGCTACGTTCCCCAACAGAAGGCAGTGGCCGAACCTTTACAAACAAAGGTTGGGGCTATCTCCACAACTTGATTGGAGGCTCCCAATGAAACCACGGAGCTTCAGCACAATGGAATGTGGCTCCGAGGTGACCTCAACCGTCTAGGATGCTCAAACACCCAAGAGTAACAAGATCCGCAAGGTATTACACTACTGCAGGATGCTGCTAACGCGACACTACGATCAGAGACCCTTCAAAAAAACTGTGTGCGATGCAATAATTGCAAATGGTGCTGTATGAAAACCGTCAGAAATGATGCAAAATGTTTGCGATGAATGATACATCAAACAGGGTTCAGACTATAGTTGCGTATGCGATGAGGGGCATATAGTTGATCTGTACGAACTGTTTATGGCGAGACGTAACAATGTAAAGGGGTAGCCAGATCAAGGTATATGCGATATATGCATACAGCTTCACTCCGATGAACCATTTATGGCGAGTGAGGTGACCACGAACGATTCGGCGAATAAGATGTGTGATACCCGCAAACAGGTCGGTAATCGAATTATGTCACGATCATTATAGACAGCCCATACAGTCTTTTTTGTGTGAATTGTGTGCTCGTCAGGGGCACAGTTCAACAAACCAACCTATTGGCGATAATGTAGAAGATCTCAGTCGAATACATATTACTAACTGTCTGCGATGAGATTGACATGATAAACAGAGATATATACAGTCTGCTTAATTTAGTCCTTCGTCTTCTTGTTGTTCTTGTTGGATGGTTGTAGAGTGTGTGCCAGTGTGTAGCGCGGCCTGCCGGGGACAATGAAGATGGTGGACACTTAAGCGGGGTATGCAGAGAAGAGGAACTGCCAATTGAAGCGAGGATTGAATCGGGGGTTGACGTATTATCTAACCGCTGATATAATCAACCGCAATTATTTGTATCCAGTCGCTCCAAATTCCTGGGGTTGCGTAGGACTCCTATTGGCTATTTGGCTGGTTTCCTTTTCAGACAAAACAAGGAACGAAGTTTTGGGATTATGCACCGCACCGCATACGACAGAGTAGGACAGTTGGCAAGCAATACATTGAGCTCTTCTTATTGATAAAGCCAGTAATAATCAAACTAGAAAGGAAAAGAAAAAAGACAAAGAAAAATATCTACACGAATATTCACGTAACATCAATGGCATAGGACCTAGATGTGCATTACTTAGAGCACATCTAGATGTGCTTTAGCAATACTGTCAAACAAAACCCCTAATCATCATTTCAAACAGCGCATAGAACATGGCTAATGCGACAACCACAACTACACATGCTAGTTCCTTCTTGTCTCTTGCTTTCATCTGTTGCTTGTGATTGATTCTTTCTTGCTTCATCGTACTGATTGTACATTCCAGATCAGCCAGTTTCTTCTTCAGCTTTACGTTATCTTCTGCGAGCTTGGTGATAACACTCCGAGCCCTACCATGCCAGTCTTCATCCAGCCAGTTAACAAAGGCACAAGCCTCATATCCTTGCCAATGTTAAATAGTATTCTGAACTTAATTAGCACTAACCTCTAAGGGGCAACTAAGAAACCGCCTGCCAATGTCGAATCCCTCCGTGCATACACGTCGAGCGGGAGTGTGCCCGTGCACACAACTCAACTTTTGGTACTTCTCGATGGCGCAAAACTCGGGTCGAACTCGTGTTGGAGTCCGAGTCAAGCTCCGGATCCAAAGGGCAGATTGCTTTCCGGGGGGTCATTCAGGACGGATTCAGCAAGGATCTATACTTTGGACATGCTAAAAAAGATTGGGATGGATTGGAACCTGACAGGACGATTCGGATCCGTAGTACACCTGCCTTCTGATGAACTTAGGCAAGTGCTCAGCGGTGATACGAGCAGGAGCAGCCGCACCAAAACCATCAGCACCACTCGTCCGCATTCCCCCAATGTCAGCGCCACGCGAGGGAATTTGGAGGCTATGTAGGGATTTGGGGCAAATGGGGAAACTGTGGAGATAAGCTAACGGTCGGGAACTACTAATGGCACTATATATATGTTTTATACGGCACACTGTTTGTACATGTAGTTTGTGTTGGGTATTACAATGTCACACACGATTTCCGCACCAAACCGTGTGAGAAGAAAACGTAGGTTAGACACGGTTGCCATTACATACCGTATGTGATGTACTGCCCTGTCCATATAATTGAGTTACGGTGAGATACCGTGTAAACAGCCGCTCCATGGATATCCGTAAAAAAACAGCCGCTCTGCATGTAGAGATGGCAGCGGCGGCCTAGGCAACGGCTACCGGAGAAGAGGTCAATCCTCGGTCGGTGGGCAGTGGCGGCATCATAGGAGGTCAATCCTCGGTCTGCGGCGGGAGATAGGAGGAGCTCAACCATCGAGATCGGCGGCAGCGTGATTCGAGCACATCCATCGCGGTCGCTGGCGGGATAGTGGAGGTCGAACTTCAGCGGCAGCCGCACTAAGCTTTGCTCCTCGACCGCTGTTCGGCGTACACCGCATCGAGCTTGTCCGTCTCTGGGTGGAGGTCGCCGCTGCTAATTAATTAAGGTATTCTTTTCGTGAGTGGCTTAATTAAGGTATTCAATTCCTAAGTGTAGTGTTGTACTAGTACTCGCGGTAAATTTATCGCCATTAATTTTGTCATTGCACGCCCGATAACAACATGGAGCGCCTCGAATTATTAAGATAAAACCTTGTGGTTTATGCACGCATTTCTCGCAGCGCTTAATCCGTATTAATGTTGTTGTTTTGTTTTTAATTACCATTCGCTCCGCTGCAGATGGAACGATCTCGATGGATGAAGAATCGGAAACCACAGATTTTATCGCTGGCGTGACAGAGTTCATGAATTTGGCTGAAAGTACAAAGAGGAGAACTGTTGATGCGGATTACATCCTCGTGTCCATGTACCGATTGTGCCAATACAGAGTCACATGAAGTTGCGATGTCTAGATGCACTTAGTCTCTAGGGGATTCATGGATGGATATACACGCTGGACCGTACACGGTGAAGAGGAGGTCATGGATGAAGATACCTGTGGCAGCGAGATGCCAAACCCCGATCGGTGTCACATGGATGTTGAATCTAACATCGTGGCGAGGCGCAAGCTACCAATGGAACACCGGAAAGCCGAAACGCCCACTGGAAAACCAAGACGTCCACGCAGATGACGACCATCTTGATATGCCAGATTTTGCTGCTATGATTGTAGATTTCGAGGGGCCAGAAAAGGATATGATTGGGTACAAGGATCTGCCAACCATTGATGTGGACTCCAAGAAAGAATTGTATCCAGGTTGCAAAAAGAAATATTCCAGGTTGAGTGCCACCCTGGCGCTTCTCAGATTTAAAGCAGCAAACGCTCTATCAAACAAGGGCTTCACAGAGATCTTAGGTATTTTCAAAGATATTCTTTCGGAAGATAATGTGCTCCCAAAAAGCACGAATGAAGCAAAGAAAATTGTTTGCCCATTGGAACTTGAAGTACAGAAGATACACGCTTGTGTGAATGATTGTATATTGTACCGTGGTGAGTACAAAGATTTTCGTGCATGTCCCACATGCAAGCATGCACGATACAAGCACAGGAGAGCAAAGGACAAGTACAAATTGGACGACAAGATCAAGACAGGAATCTCGTTCAAGGTTGTTTGGTACTTGCCTTTAATTCCAAGGTTGAGGCGTTTGTTTGCAAACCCTAGAGAGGCGAAGAGGTTGCTGTGGCATCATGATGAGCGAATTGCGGATAGGTTTACGAGGCACCCGAAAGATGGGACTCAGTGGGAATTAATTGACAACAAGTTTGAAAAATTTGCCAAGGATCCTAGAAGTATAAGGCTCGGGGAGTGTACTGAGGGGATGAATCCTCTTGGTGATATGAGCACCAATCACAGCACATGGCTGGTTCTTCTGTGCATATATAACCTAGCTCCTTGGTTGTGTATGAAGAAAAAATACATTGTGATGTCAATGATTATCCAAGGCTCGAAGCAACCTGTAAATGGCATCGACATTTACTTTCAGCTACTGGTAGAAGAACTGCTGACAGTGTGGATAGATGCGCCTGCTGTAAAATGTTATGATGCTTATAGAAAGGAGATTTTCGATCTACATGCGATGCTGGTGCACACTAAGGATGGCAATGGGTAGGGTATGGGGCGGGTGGAGCAATACCATACCCATACCCGTGTAGTCAATGGGTAGAAAATTCTACCCATACCCGTACCCACGGGTATGAAACTTTACCCGTACCCATACTCGATGGGTATCCAAACCCATTGGGTACCCAATGGGTAGATCAAACAGTACACAACTTATTCGCAGTTTTACATTCATCTATAGCACATTTAACAAAAAAACATTGATCTCTACTCAATAATAGATAGATGAGTACATGACAATTATCTCAATTCAAATTGACAATTGGTGACAACTTTAACACTGTTCATAAGCTCAGAACACCACTTTAACATAGGTACACTTATGAATCATGGATAAGGTTCGCATGTCAGTATAAAAGGGTTGGGTATGGGTATACCCATGGGTAAAAGGCTATACCGATGCCCTACCCATGACTTAAAGGGTAGGGTATGGGTACTACCCGCGGGTACAAAATTGTGCCCATACCCTGCCCATGCGGGTACGGTATCCGTGGGTACCCGTACCCATGGGTAAAATTGCCATCCTTAGTGCACACCATTCAAGATATGCTGGCATTAGGCAACACATCGGGGCATAAAACAAGGGGTGATGTAGAGTGTGTCACATGCATGGATAGGACAGCTAGCAGAAGACTTCCCAACTCGCACAAAACAGTGTATTTGCATCATCGTAGGTTCTTGCGGATGAATCACCCATACCTAAAGACGAAAGCTAAATTTGATGGTACGACAGAGGCAGGTGTGGCCCCAAGACTCTATGACGGGGAGGTGGTCCACAACATGGCTAAAAAAATTAATGTTGTGCTTGGCAAGAACCACCACTACAAAAAAAAGACATATCCGTGACATTTTGGGACGAATGAAATTTTTTCTGTCATACATATGACACTTCTATGACGATAATTGTGACAAAACCCGTATCATCATAGATGTGGTGGGATCCTACTTATGACAAAAATCATGATGAAATGGGCTTTTCGTCTGGGCGGGCGGAGACGCAGCTGCATGACATTATTTGGGCCGCCCATGACGGAAAAACCGTGGTAGACGCGAGGGGAGGAAAATTTCGGGAGTTCCTGTTCACGGTGGGAGGTCGGGGCCGAGCGATGCATGTTTCTCTCATACACGTGACGCTGCTTTGTGCGAGGCGTTATTCTAATCAACCCGAAGCGTGGCGTTGGGCTCTAATCGAACCCGATCGAGCGATTCTTCGCTCTCGCCGCTAATCAAGTCGATCGATGCTGCCTCGATGAACAAAGAGCGCTATGGGGGTGGATGAACAATGAGCGGTGGCGTTACCACTGGATGAACAGGACCCCGTGGTGTGGTGGAGGGCTGGATGAACAGTAGACGGTGGAGGGGTGCCCGTGGAGGGGTGGTTGAACAGGACTCCGTGGTGGGAGGGCTGGATGAACAGTAGACGGTGGAGGGGTGCCCGTGGAGGGGTGGTTGAACAGGACTCCGTGGTGTGGAGGGCTAGATGAACAGTAGACGGTGGAGGGGTTGTTGAACAGTAGCGGGTGGAGTAGCGTGCGGTGGAGGCTGGATGAACAGGAGCCCGTGGAGGCTGGAGGAGGTCGACGGTAGCCCGTGGACGCTGGAGGAGGTCGACGGTGGAGATGAACAATATCACGTGGAGTCCCGTTTTGCGGTACACCACACCCCTCACGATGAACAGGACCCCCGTTTCGACCGTAGGAGGTCCGTTTCATCCGTTTTGCGGTACGCCACACCCCTCCCGATCAACAGGACCCCCATTTCGACCGTAGGAGGTCCATTTCGTCCGTTTTGCAGTACACCACACCCCTCCCGATCAAAAGGACCCCGTTTCAACCGTAGGAGGTCCGTATCCTCCGTTTTGCGGTACGCCACACCCCTCCCGCTCAACAGGACCCCGTTCCGAATGTAGGAGTTCCATTTCCTCCATTCTGCGGTACACCAGGCCTCGTTTCCATCATTTGTTCCGTCCAAGCCCTCCCGATGAACACGACCATGCATTCCGTTCCGACCCAGCCAGTTGGCTCCCCATGAACACGACGACGATGCTATTTCTCCGTTTCGACCCAGCCATGTACGTATGCGCGAGTAGGCGTTCGAGACCCTTCCCGTATGTACGTACGTGGCCGTATTTTCTTTCTTGCACCCTAGCTGCTGTATGTATGTGTACATGCTACGTGCGCGCCTGTACTACGACACATACGCGCCTCTACTACGACATGTGCGCGCCTCTACATCGACTAGTATATATGTACGTACACGTTCGCGACCAGAATGACAACGCTACGTACGCTTCGACCAGGTGGGTCTGACTGTCAGGCACTTGCTTGCGTGCGAAGATGTAGCTGGTGGGTCCCAGTAGTCAAGGGGAAACGTTTTTTTCGCGAAATACGGTGGCCCGTCCGGTGGGTCCCCACTGTCAGGTGGAGGAATAGTTATTTTCCGCGTAATAAGGAGGCACTTCCTTGCTGCGGCCGTGGACCCAGCCGTCAGCCTCTCCACGACAGTCCACGCCCGATGGAAGTCGCCTGACCACGTTGACCACGCCACGCCGAGAGCACCAGGGCGGTGGACGGCGACGAGGCCTAGGAAGGGGCGACAGGAGCCGGGAAGACGCTGGCCGGGAAGCTTGCGCGAGAGGAGTATGAGGGTTCACCGTTCGGCCGCGTGTGAGGTTGCCGCCGCCGCAGGCCCGCCAGCGGGTGAATAGTAGGGGGCGGTGGGGCCTCCGCGGCAGCACATCCGGCCACGGGAGGCAGGAGCATGCGACACGACCGGTGCTGCTTTGGGCGGCTGCAGCAAGAAGACCAGAGGTTGAAGAAGCACTACGGCCGTTGGATGGACATCGTACGGTCACTGGAGCTAGAATTGTTTATATTGACTAAGTTGACAAAGCCCTCCGTCCCCGTCAACTTAGTAGGCGCACAAGTCAGCCTCCCACCAAGGCGGGTCCCAGCTAGCAGGGCGATATTCATTTTTGTGTGCGTAATAAGGAGGCACTTCCGGTGGGTCCGAGCTGACAGCAGGGGGAACATTTTTTTCGCAAAATACGGTGGCCCGTCGGGTGTGTCCCAGCAGTCAGGGACAAACATTTTTTTCATGAAATACTGGTGGCTTGTCCGGTGGGTCCCTGCTGTCAGGTGGAGGAATAATTATTTTCCGCATAATAAGGAGGCACTTCCTTGCGGCTGTCGTGGACCCAGCTGTCAGCCTCTCCATGTACAGTATTCTTTCGATGGAATTCGGTCGTTGACCACATTGATCACGCCGCGCCCAGAGCATCACGGCGGTGGACGATGGCGAGGCCTAGGAAGGGGACGACGCGGAGCCGGGGAAGACGCGGTAGTGGATGCCCGTGCGGAGAGGAGTACGAGGGTTCACTGGTTCGGCTGCACTGCCGTCGCCGCAGAATAACAAGGGGTGTGGGTGAGTGGAGTGGAGGGATGGCCTGGCCAGCGGTGGGAGTAGTATGGGGGCAGTGAGGCCTCCACGGCAGCACAGCCCGCCACGAGAGGCAGGAGCAGGCGGCACGACCGGTGCTGCTTTGGGCGGCTGGAGCAAGAACACTAGAGGCTGAAGAAGCACTACGGCCGTTGGATGGACATCGTACGGTCAGCCGAGCTAGAATCGTGCATATTGACTAAGTTGACAAAGCCCTTCGCCCCCGTCAACTTAGTAGGCCCACTATACTGGGTCCCAGCTAGCAGGAGGAGTATTCATATTTTTTGTGCGTAATAAGGAGGCACCTCCTGGCGTGCAAAGATATAGCTGGTGGGTTCGAGCTGTCAGCGGCGGTAACGTTTTTTTCACGAAATAAAGAGGCCCTTTCGGTGGGTCCTAGATGTTAGGTGGAGGAATCATTATTTTGCACGTAATAAGGAGGCATTTCCTTGCGTGTGGCCGTGGACCCAGCTGTCAGCCTCTCCACGTACAGTCCACTTCAGATGCATGTCGGTCGTTGACCATGTTGACCACGCCACGCCGAGAGCACTAGGGCGGTGGAATTCGGCGAGGCCTCGGAAGGGAACGACACGGAGGCATGGAAGACTCGACAGTTGTTTCCCACGCGGAGGGGAGTACGACTGTATGAGGGTTTACTGGTTCGTCTGCCGTCGCCGAAGAATAACAGCAGGAGTGGGACTGTGGGTTTGTAGAGGGATGGCTAGGCCAGCGATGGGAGTATGGTGGGGCGGTGAGGCCTGCGCGGCAGCACAGCCGGCCGCGGGGAGGAGGGAGTAGGCAGTCCTGCCGGCGCTTGTTTGAGCGGCTGGAGCAGGAAGAGCAGAGATTGAAGAAGCACGACGGCCGTTGGATGGACATCCAACAAAGATACTGTGCCATCTCCGAAAGCTTCAAATCTGTGGAAAACAACATACATCCCATCTGCCATTATTTCAAATAATTTACAGCCCATTTGCTAATTCTTACGGGTTTTTTTGGAGCCCATATTCTTTTTGTTTGCATTACAGCCCATATTGTGGCCATGGTTAAAAAATTATACGAAATTTTGCATATGTCGGTGCGGTCTGAACTGTTTTTAATCCCGAAATTTCGAGTCACATTCAGACTAATTTTAAAAATAAATTTATATCAATATAAAATCCAATAAATTGTCCACGCCTAAAAATCAATGCAATTTAAAATCTCGAAATGAAAAAAAAAGATATTTGAAACTAATTACCGGTTTGATGTGTTTTAAACATGTAAAGCCCATTTCTCATTACTGATAGGCCATTTTCTCGGCCAGCTCGAATGAAGTTCTCCTCGTCTTGAAAGATTTGCAGCCCAACAGGCCTGATAAAGCGACTTACTTGACAAATCACAAAAAAACTAGTCTAGCCATTTTCAGAAAGAAAAAAAAACTACTGGGCTGGTCTGTGGTAAACTTAAAAGAAAAGGCTGTCTAGACAGCCCAGATTGTCCCGCACAGCCCAGCTTGACACCCCTCGCCTGCCTCAAAAACAAATTAGATAAATGCCACTCCAATTATGGCGATTCATAAAAATGCCACTGCAATTTCCAAACTTTGAAAAAGCCACTTCAATTTTTGCAAACTTTGAAAAACGCCACTGTAGTTTGCAAACTTTGAAAAACGCCACACCAGACTTCGAAAAATGCCACTAGAAATGGCATGAAATGGAATTTTTCAAAGTTTGGAAATTGCAGTGGCATTTCTCAGATACACCAGATTTGAAGTGGCATTTATCAAATTAACCCAAAACAAAAATAACTAGGCGAGCTGCTGGGTCCCTGGTGTCACCCGCCACAGTAATTCTCTCATTTATTGACTACGTTGACAATGGCATGGGACCCAGATGTCAGAAATCCACTAGGAGCCATTTTTTATTGGCTTGAAATAAGGAGGCACTTGCTTGCGTACTGCCATGACCTTGGCGGGTCCCCGCTGTCATCCTCTCCATGTACAATGATCTCCTCATTGTGTACGCATCAACTTGCTAGGCCCACAAGTCAGCCTCTAAACCCGTGGAGGACAAATACAACCCATTTAAAAGGCTGTCTAGACAGGCTATCTGTGGTACACGCTAAACGCCGGCACCGGCGTCCTTCGCCTCGCCTCAGACTTGCAAGAGGTGCGATAGGGCGCATTGCTCGCGCGCGTTGGCCCTTTCCATGCTGGCGTGGTCCACCGAAGCTTCGGCTTCCAAGCGGGAAACCCACTTGACGAGCTGGTAGTAAAAATCAGCATCGCGAACGCGTGCATGCCCGACAGCCTCCAGGGCTATTTGCCGGGCGCCGGCCTCCACGTAGTCGGCCCAGCTGCGGGCGCTCTGCTCGCGACTTAGAGCGTCGGTGCGCTGCTGCTCCATGTCCCGCTGGCGGCGCAAATCGGTGATATGCTGCTCCTCCGCCAGGCGTTCGCGCTCCAACAACTCCTGCTCCTCCGCTATGCGGTCGCGCTCCAACAACTCCTTGATCTCCGCATTTCCATCTAAAGACAGACAGAATGCCTCCTCCCTCCATCTGCCTTCTGGTGAAAAACCGAACACTAGTTCCGGCGGTGACCGCCTCCGGCATCGCCTACCGCAGATGGGCGGGGGCATGGCGGACCTGGCGAGCGACGTCGGGCCGGTGGGGGCTTATGATGATATGGCGAGTTGGGTCACGGTGGCACCGGAGAAGGCCGGGAAACAGTACTTATAGGGGAAGGTAGCGTGACGGTCATCGGAATTCAATGCATAATGGCTTAGCGCGTCAGCTTGCTGTGGAAAACTAGAGAAAGTGAAATTTTGACTGTGCCGTCCCGTCTCGTCTGGGTTGCACGCCAGCATGGCGGTCAAACAAGTGCACTCGAATCATCTCCCTCCTTGTCAATAATGATTCCACGGATTTAAAAAGCCCGCAACAATTGAAGCGTATCTTTTTTCGCATCAATTAGCTGCCTTAATTACGGTCGGCTGCATGCAGGCACTCAGAATCGCTCGCAGGCAATACGCGAAGCAGCATGCAACGAGTCGCAGCCGAGGGCACACAAGCAGCCACTTAAATTGCTGGAATTAATTAGGCTTAAACTTCTGCATGCCGTTAATTATTGCCATGCCTTGGTCTTGCTGCTTTGCTCACGGGACTAATAAACCCGGACGGAGGGAGTACCTTGGTTGGTGAGAGGTTTGAAATAAGCCCTACAAACCGGAAAGGAGTTACTAGTACGTGCGTGATCCGCTATTTATTCGTGTAGGATCGAGTAGGTCGTTTCTTGAATTGAGCCCTGCAAACCGGAAAGGAGGTAGTACGTGCGTGATCCGCTATTTATCCTTGTAAGATCGATAGTGTAGCTTGTCGCTTTTCAGAGGTAGGCATTTTTGTCCGTAGGATCGATAGTGTAGCTTGTCGGTTTTCAGAGGTAGGCATTTTATTCAAAAACTGCCACTTCGCATCTTGCATCGCAAATAAAACTGCCAGAGCGCATTTGTAGGCTAGCTAGTGATCGATCAAGAATTTGTAAACACCGAGCTAACAGAAATAAGTAATCATTAATGCATCTCAATGATTCACAGATCATATACAAATATGTAGCTCCAAAAGCAAAGATCAACCACTTCGGATCTTGCGTCCGCAACTAAAACTAACTAGTACGATTCCCATACATAAGATCAACATGTTAATGCATCTCAATGATTCACGATCATATACAAATATGTAGCTCCAAAAGCAAAGATCTAGAAAAACATCTGTTCTTCCTACTAACATGGATGCTTCTTCTTGGCCAACATTCAAGATGCATCGAAAGACAAATTTGTTTGTGAAGTCTACAATTCCTCTTGCAAACGTAAGTGGTTTCACCAACAGCTAGAACCATGAGAATTAACCACACATGATGGAGGAACATCCACTGCAATATGATTTGGTCTTCTCTCGATCACACCATGAGACTATTTTCGAATACAAACTTTAACTTAGGCAAAATGATGCCCATTGCATAATCGACCAAAGCAATGAAGCACCTAGTGTTGGCCAAGAATAGTACAAGATTACTTTTCTGCAGTCCATGAAGTGACTATCCAATCTTTGTGTCTATTTTCAAATGGCACGCATGCAAAGGACTACACTATTCTCTTGTGCAGTTCAACCAAAATTGCGGACACTTTGTTTGTTTGCCAATAGCAACGGGCGACATCTCTGTCTCGCACAAATATCAAGCAGCTAGTAAACATATACCACACCATGTTCGCAGTGATGGAAGAGGTGAAATCCATACAACCAAATTGAGCATCCAATCATTGAATCCTGTCCTGCACCTCCAATGTAGGTCCACCCCGCCAATAAATTAACATGCAAACCACTAGTATTACTATCTAATGACAAGACAAAAGAGTAGCAAGATAGTAGCAAACCATGTACCTTCGTAATGAACAGCTCATAGTGCCACCAATTGATATAAAGGTTTGGAAAAAACATGCTCCTAATGTTGAACCAGTTGACTTTTGTGCGCCCACTAAAATCGAGCATCCCTGCTTGCATAGATATTGAAAGTGTGATTACTATAAAAGTGGCACTAGTTGAAGCATAGACTCACAAATATAAGCATTCCAATTTCTTAATGGGAAAAGGTAGAAAGAATGTTTCTAACCACCTGTTTGAAGGAATAAATAAAGCAACAACGGCTGATGTGAGGAAGGCATACATAGTTTTTTCTGAAAAACTGAGCCATTCCTGACCTTTCCTCTTCTTTTAAGCAAATTTTGTGCAGTTCTACTAAAATAAAATGCCATCACCGCTTTGACAATTCAAAGGACACTGCATAAAAGGAAATGACCTAACATTACATCATGATGTCGTATGTAGTCGATGTGCATTAGAGACAAACATATGCACCTCCTCCGATAACATAATGAACATTAATTTTAACAAAGGTGTGACTAGCTTTACCGGATAATTTGAGTGAACTCTACACCTCTGCTTCCTTAATATAAGACGCTTTCACGGTTCAATTTAAAGTACCCAAACGCCTAGTATTTAGAAAAACAGGTAGTAGTTTTCTTGAGCACATATCCGGGAAAGCTTGCCACACTTTATTTATGTCCATACGCTAATGCAACACCATTCAATACTACAAATATACACTAATCTAGTGGCTAGTGCAACAAGAGAGTAGTTAGTTTATTACAGGTACAATACAATGGTTTTATGAACAGATTTCAATAAACTCTAGCAATCGAAGGTTTCTATAAGAATTAACAATACAAAATGTAAAGGTAACAAGTTTCAGATTGGTATACTAGCAATTGCATGAGCATTAAACCAAATACAAAAGTCTGAAGGTAACTAGCATTATTAACTAATGACAAGATAAAAAATTGCAAACCATGTACCTCCTAGGTAAATATCATTTCAACTTGGGGGACCTTAAAATTGCTATCCCAATCTTGATAATCGATCAAACATAAAAACTTGATCGAATCTAATCAAGAGAACAGCCGAGGAGGAGGTGCCCACTCTTGACCTTTCCTCTTGTCTTCATAATTGTCAGTGCAGTTTTACCAAAATAAAATGACATCAGCGCCTTGGCATTTTGGTGACACTGTACAAAGAAATTAACTTATCTCATGAAAGTGAGGTATGTCATCTATAAGCATTAACAGTGCAAAAATATGAGGTAGTAACAATTTTCATCGTTGGTATACTGGCTGTGCAACAACATTAGAATGCCTTAGCTGAAAAATCTTTAATACATCCACAATCAACAGCTAACCCTGAAATAATCAGTGACATTAAATGGCATTGCTTAAATTTATGGGTGGCATTAGACTGAGAGCGGCATTAGTTAAATGTGGTATCACTTTAGCAGTAGCATTGCTTGACTTGACTGCTGGCGTTACACTAACAGCAAAAAAAAGTGGCAATAAGAGCATGGGAGGCCCATTCGGACAGTGGGCGCACCAGTACGATGTACCTTCACGGACGAAGAGTGGTGAGGGAGGTATGGTTTCCCAGAGCAACAAATATCTAGGCAGCATATGTGGATTACGTCCCATTTTTGTTCTCTTTAGCCACCTTTTTCCTATGTGAGGACAACAAACCGATCAACCTGGTCATTCTCTATTGCGTTGTCATGCCTTTCTACCCTTCTTCAACCAAGAGACACGAGACTCGCTCCTTAGCTACTGATTTTCCCTTTTCAACCTAGATGCGGTTCGATGCCTACCTCTTGGACAAGACAATCTCCTTCCTTTCCTTATTCAACCCGCATATGGATTAGTCTGCATGAAGTAGGGTTTCCTTTAATAGTGCAAATTATGGTTTTCATCTCGTGGCCAGCAGAAAGCAGAGATAGAAAATTGGGAAGATGGTGGAGTGGAAAAGACCCACATGCAACGATGTGGCGATGGGGCAATAGAACAAGGGTATGGTTCAAAAGAGGTAGCATACCCGAGGGTCGGCGAAGTGGCTTCGCTGTGGTCGCTGCCCTTCGCACACACTACGACACTCAAGCTTGGGGATGGAGGCCATCCAGCTGGGGCGCTTAGCTCTAAGAGGACGACCTTGTCGCCGCGTGACTCGCCACCGACGACGAAAAGGCCAACGCTGCACGCCCTTTTCTTCCCGGCAGATCTGTGACCACCGGTGAGGAGGAGAGAGGGGTCGCTTTTTTAGATCCGAGAGACGGTGTTAGTGTGAGAAGCAAGTGGGCATCCCTTGGCAAGAAAGCGCCAAGCTCCAGCCTATATATCTTTTTATACTACTAGTACCGGAGGTGGAGTAGTGGTAGAGTAGTTTATATTTTCTCTGCATACAGCATGCAGCTTAGTCGTGCTTCAAAACTGAACGGCATGCCATTAAAAAAATAAAGGTCGATACCTAATGCGGCACCTCGGGCCAACGCGGCCAGATCGCATTTTGCACGAGAAATTACACACCATGTTTTGTTGACATGTGGTCCTGTTCCAACATATCAGTGAGACGAGAGCGAGTAGTAGGAGTATTTCCGAACGGACGTGTAGGCCGGGGCGCCTCTTCGTGAACCGTGGCAAACTGGCAACCGTCCACCGACTCTTCGCCTTTCCCTCTGGATTTGGAACTGCTATTGCACGCTCTTCCTCTCCCTCCTCCATTTTCCTTTAGCCCTTCACCCTTTCTTCTGCCATTGTTCGATCGTCTTCTCCATGGAGGGAACATGCCAGAAACGACCCTGTTATTCTTGCCCTGATTTGAAAGATGACGTGGTGAAGGAACTCAGTGATCGGTGCGACGTCATCACCTCGGCTAGCATGGCAGGTTCGTTCAAGCCCATTCTCGACTCAACTAATAACATCATTACAAGGAACCCAAGAGTCAAGGAGCGGTTTGATCTCCCTATCTTCTTCGCCAGACTCGATGATCGGCACCGCACGACGGAGGCCTCGCCTGCAAGTTGATGCCGCTTGATAATGATATGTATGATGTTAAGATGCCATCGCTGAGGGCAAGGCTTGGGCAGGCGCAAATGGAGATTGGGTTGTTTACATTGGGTCCAATCTGCAGTGGGAACTTGTGAATGTGTACACTCATGACCGGGTTCCACTTCCAAAAATCTCAGCAGATCGCCTGCAGGTAGCACACCGGTAATGTACGCACGCTCAAATACGATCATGATGACTGCCTTCTACGGAAGATAGCAATTTGTCGAGTTCCCAACCGCTCTTGGAATTACAACAACTATGAAGTTGTTGCTATCTTCGACAAGCTTGTTGCCGTCCTTACTGGTTTGACTCGATGGATATTGCTCAAAAATCAGTTTCTGTACACAGATGAGTATTGTGATGCAATTCAATACGAGGGCCTTGTGTTTGCTACCACCACTCGTGGAACTGTTTTTGCATGGGATCCTCATAGTTTCTGTATGTTTGTCTTCCACCGTAATTATAATTGTTTCATCCACATGCATGCGGGTTAGCAAGTTTCCCTTTACTAATTAACCTTCTTCTTGTGTTTCCAAGGTCCTGTGAACATCCCACCACCTATACTTGAATTTTTTTATAACCAAGCGGGAGATGACGATGGTGATGATCACGAGCATCAGGAGGAGCAGCGCCCATATACTGTGGCGCCGCAACTAATTCGATGGATCACCTCTTCTTGTGTGTATACAGCCCATCGATGATGTTACCGCTAAGGAAGTAGGTGTAGTCTCCCATGGTCGCACTCTCCTGACCTATTCCAACACTCATTGCATGGTATTCGGATGGATACTAGTGTGCTAGCGCCAACTCCTTCTCCCCGGTACAGAATTGATAGTCTTGGAGAAAACTCGCCTTCCTTGGACAAAACTATCCAATGATGGTGATAGGCTATCCAACTGCTGTTGACACAACGTTACTAGTACCATTTATGAGAAGCAACGTGTCTATACTCGGACATTTGGGTGGTTCCCTACCCTAGTATCGATATAGTAGGCCGCTTCACCGGATGATCAGTCCCGCTGGTCTCCAGATCGACAATGGATGGCCCGTCCCAGAGAATCACTTGTGGTTCAAAGCAAGCGTTTCCAACGCCGAGGAATGATTGAGTTGAAGTTCATTTCATTTTATTTGTTGTATGGTGAAAATTTTAGTATTTATAATGTATCCTCGTTGTCGATGTGGGTTGATGACCTGTTGTATGTAATAAAATTATATGCCTGTGATAAACTTACTAAATTTATGAATGGCTTTCGAGTCGCTTCTCTGAGTGAGTGGTGCGACGAGGCAAAAAAATATTTTTCGAATACATAATTGTACGTGCATTGCAACAGATTATCGGATGAGGCCAATCAACAATAGTAGTAAACTATTTGTACTAGCTTCACATGCTTTATGCTGCGTCGGGCGGTATTTTTTATCGTAGCCATATGTTAATGTGTTCACAGACGTAACCAGCACCTCGAATCCTCGATACTAGTACTATATAGTAGGCATAAGTAGTAGGAGTAGTAGGGTGGCATGGGCCGTAACAAGCATTCACGCCCGTGAGTACGACACACGCCACCACCACGACATCCATCTCGACACCATATTATTTTTGGAGTCCGTATAGAGCAATCTCTTCAACCTCGCTGCTTTCTCTAACTTCAGCCATCGTATGAAGGGCGAGGTGGGGGTTTGCCGATAGTCGGTTTCCTTAACTGCGGTCCCACTTGTAAGGCCAACTCCAACGCACGAACCAAAACGGACCTCCGTTTTGCACGAACTCCAACGATAATTTTGACTAGAAAAGCAAGACCAGAGAAAACAAGAACCACAAGAATACATGTTACTACTCCAGTAAGTTTGATTACTGCCTTCTTGATTCATTCATTGTTGATCTGCGGAGGCTCGATCTTGCGTGCTTCTTTCTTCTTCGAGTGTAAAGAAGTAGACGTTGCTTCCTCGCATCTACTCTCATGTCTAGCCTCTATTCTAGTAGGAGTATCAACAAGTGCACTAATCTCATCTCTAGCCTCTGTGCTAGCTAAAAGTGATAAAACATCTACTAAATTGCGCTCTATCAATATATTGATGTACTCTTCTTCCCAATACAAAAACTTGCATCCATTCTACTCCCTCCGGTGCACAATACATGCCTTCTATTTGTCAATATATATATGTATCTAGACATGTTTTAGTATATAGGTACATCCATTCTTGGACAAATGGAATTCAAGTATTTTGGAACAGAGGGAGTACACAATAAATTTTTTAAGTTAGCACAACTAGTCTAATCCGAGAGCACAATCGAAGATTTGGTTGGGTTCTTCCTCCTTTTGCCGACACGTGGGACATCCAAAGATCCAGTGTCGTGTCATGAAAGAAAATAGAGTGGTAGTTGAAGCCACGAGATGTGCATCTTGGGTTAAACTATAAATAGAATCTTACTACTCTTGAGTAACTCCAAAAGCGCCACCAAGATCTTTATTGATTTGTTTTTCATCACCAAAGACGCCGAGGTGAAAGATGTGCAGTTCATGGGTCCGCTTATGCTTTCAATTCGACATGTGGGACCGCATGTGAGCAAACAGACGATGGGCTCAAGGCCGTCCACCGGCTGGCTGATAAGAGAGATAGAGGAGGGCTGAGCACGGACTGCAGGAAATTTGTTCTACGCACTCGATACACTACAAAAAATACACTTCCGTGATGATACGTGTTTGTCACAAGAGGTCGCGCTTTTGTCATGCGTACATCCATGACAAATTTATGACAGAATCAAGATAGTCATACCTGTGTTGTCGTAGAAGTGTTCCATGACATTACGAAAATTATCATCATGGAAGTGTCCACTTCCATGACGATGAATCGCGCGTCACAGGAGTGCTTTCGTCAAGGGTGACCAACACGTGGCATCCACCGTAATGGAATGCCGTTAAGCTATCGGGTCGGGTTTTGGATCCGATAACCCGTTAACAGCCCCGACCAATGGGGATTTTCCACGGTAAAATCATCATTGGTCGGAGGAAACACGTGTCGGCTCACCGCCGGGACAGATGTCATCCACTATTGGACATAAGGCGCCTATGATACGCCGACACGTGGCACGGCCCAACAAGTTTAATTGGGCCGCCCAATTAAAGGCCCACAAGTTTTATGGACCATAATGGGCGGCCCACTAAAGGCCCACAAGATTTTATGGACCATAATGGGCCGCCCAGCTAAAGGCCCACGAGATTTTATGACCATAATGGGCCGCCTGTAAAGGCCCACAAGATTTTGCGGGCCATAATGGGTCGCCCAGCTAAAGGCCCACAAGATTTTTGTGTGCTATAATGGGCCGCCTGTAAAGGCCCAAAAGATTCTTGCAGATCATAATGGGCCGCCCACTAAAGGCCCACGAGATTTTGTCGACATTAATGGGCCGCCCAATGTAGGCCCACAAGATTTTGAGGACCCCAAAGAGGGCCGCCCATTAACCGGCTGCCATGTTTTCGCCAAATGTTGGCCCATATCTCGATCCGTCCATTAATGGCCTGCCACGCTCCGGCCTAAAAGTGTCCCATATGAGATCCGCCCGTTATAAGCCTACCATGTTCTAGGCCAAATTACGGCCCGATCAGTCCGCCCTTTAAGAGGCTTTGGGCTCAATTATGGCCCATATCAAATTCGCCCAAGAATCGACACTATGCTTTTGGGCCCACTTGCTAAAGGCCCACTTAGTAATTCGCCCGATATTAGTTTTGGCCTGTTAAGGGCCCGCTTAACATTTCGCCCTATATTAATTTCGGCTGTTAAAAGCCCTTCATATAGTTGGGCCTAACTACGGCCCGATTTGCATCCGGCCTGCTCGTAGCCGATATCTGATTGGGCCAAACAAGGACCGAGACAATTTTGGGCTGTTAAAAGCCTGTGATTTCCAGAGCAACACCGTCGAGCCATCAACCACTTGCACACGCGAGATTCCACGATAAACTTGTGTCAGTTTCAGGACATCTTTCCACCAGAAGGACCCCACCGAGTCGACAGCGTGGGGCACTTGGCCAACATATTGATTTTTCCAAGTCATGTTGACCCAGGGAACGTCGACCTTGTTATAGAACTTGTGCAAGAATTTCAACAAGAGGGCATCATTATGGACTTTGATGTCGATCACCCCAATCCACCTTTTGGACTTTGGTTTGCGATCATCTCCTGTGAAGCCAAAGAGTTACACTTGTCGCCTCGCCTGCTTTTTCTTTGTCCATAAACATCTCCTCCTAATTTTGTCAAGGATATCAATTAGCTTGGGAGGAAATTTTAGGGTGCACATGGCAAAGACCGTAAGGGAGGTGACCGACGATTGAGCTGTGACAAACGCCTCCATATGACATCATGGCTATTGTGGCCGTAAGGCGACGCTCCATTTTGCAAACTAAGGGCATAAGTTCTTGAATGGTGGGCTTGGTGGTGCCTAGTGGAAGCCCAAGGTATGTGAAGGGCATGGCTCCTACATTGCACTCAAAAATGCTGGCAATATTAGACGTGGTTGTCGCGTCAGTGTTGATTGGGATGAGAGTGGACTTGTGAAAGTTAATCTTGAGGCCGATAGAGGATGCGTAGTCAGATAGAATTTGTTTGACACGCAGAGCTTGTTGAGGGCAGGCCGGTAGGACTAGCAGGGTGTCATCCGCGTATTGGATCACCGGAAAATCACTTTGACCATTACAAGGAAATGGCAATGAGAGATGACCACGTTGGAAAGCATCGCTGATCGCAGCTTGCAAAAGTTCAACAAAGAAGAACAAATATTAAGGGGGACAAGGTCACCTTGTCTCACCCCACAATGACACAGAATTGTCGGCCGGGGACCCCATTAAGAAGGACTCGACGAGCGGCCCGAGGAGAAGAGACACTTGATCCAAGAGATCCACTTATCATTAAATCCCATCTCGCTGCATAATGCTAATCATCGGCTCATGAGAAATCGTGGTCGAAAGCCTTGGCAAAGTCCAGCTTGAGTAAAACGATTGGTCGGCCCGAAGCGCTGACAATAGTACAGTATTGATATGCCCATGCAAGACAATCTTGTATAGTGCGGCCTTTTATAAATCCATATTGGTTACGGTGGACAAGTGAAAGGATGACACGTTGGAGCCTGTCTGCCAACAATTTGGGAAGTAACTTGAGGCAGCAGTTTAGCAGTGTTATCGGCCTGAAATCATTTACGGTCTCGGGGGCGTGGATCTTAGGTATGAGAGTGATAAGCCCATCATTGATACTTGTCACATCCAACGATCCCTCATAGAATTGGTCACATAGAGCATAGAAGTCATGTCGAATGATTGGCCAACAAGCTTTAAGAAAAGCACCACTAAAACCATCCGGTCCAGGCGCCCGATCAGGCGGCATTTCCTTGACAACCTTGTCAATTTTGTCATGAGTGAAAGGAGAAGTGAGCTGGTCAAGATTGCTGGCGCGAGGAATGATGGAGGGAAGGTTGAATTTCATGTCCGCAGGGGATATTGTCCCAAGACGAGCCTTGTATGTTTGAAATAGGAGAGCTTTTTGGCGGGGTGATCATCAATCGCTGTACCATCATCCAGCTTGAGGGAAGAAATAATGTTTTTCCAAATCTTTTCGTACATCGCTTGGAAAAACTTGGAGTTTTCATCCCCAAATTTGATCCATCGAATAGTGCATCGCTTTTCCAATATAGTTTTTGGTATTTGAGCAAGGTCAAGAAATGTGTCTTCGTGGATGGATCGGAAGTTCGCTTTGGGAGTAGTCAAAATCATTTGTTCTCAAGCTCATCTAGATCAGCCAGACAGAATTGCAGTTTGTGATAGCCACGCATGCACGGGAGATAGACTTACTCCAAATTTTTAAGGCATGTCCGAGGGCTTTAAATTTTCGCACAGATCGCAGCAAAGATTGTCACCCCTAACCGGACGGCTCCAAATCTCATTAACCTTGTCCATGAACCCAGGGTGTAGGATCCAATAGGATTCAAATCGAATAGCTTAGATCGTGGAATTTTCGCCTCAATGGACACCGCATGTGAGTATGATCCGATACAGGTTTGCCAAGGGGTTTAACTAGCGCCTTGGGATACACATTGGTCCAATGAAGAGAAGTGAAGAACCAATCAATCTGTTCAAGCAAAGGGGTCACTTTGCATGTTACTCCACGATAAGCCCTCCCTTTACCGAAGTTCAATTAGTTCTGTTTATGGATGATGTCATTGAAAGTAATCATGTCGTTAATGTTCCCCTGCTTGTTACGATTCTCCGGGCTCTTATATAGTTAAAATCACCAAGAAGTAACCAGTCTTGGCCATTCGGGATGTTAACATCATAGAGCCATTGGGTGAAAGTATCTCTGTCCATTCCCGTACATGGGCCATACACATTAACTAACGTCCAACGCTGTGCTGATTGAGTACTGATAAAGTCGATAACTAACGCAAAAGGATCAGACGAAACTACCATGCCAGAGAAGACCGAACTCTTCCAGATCGTAAGAAGCCCCCCCCCCCGAGGCGCCACGCGAAGGGACAAAAGCAAAACGATCAAATTGTTTAGGGCAGCAAGTTTTAATAAATGCAAAAGAAACATCGGTCATCTTGGTCTCTTGAAGGCAAACCACAGCACAACCATCGGCAATCATAGCATTATTCAGGCCGCTTGTTTCTTCTCGAATTGAGCCTCGATATTCCATGAAAGCACGCCCAAAGCAGCTCGAGGCGACATGAGAAGATCCAAACTAAGCAGAGTGGCGATGGACCGCCTCGCTCAGTCCCTCAGAGGCAGTAGCAGACGGAGAGGAGGAAGTCGTCACGGCAGGTTCAGCTAACAGGGCATCTTCAAGGATGAGAGCAGCTGGTATAGCACATCTGTTAATGCCAATGTCCCGCAGAGTAGCAATAGGAGTGGGTGGTGGAATTGCCTCTGCAGCAGAGGCAGCAGTAAGAAGATGCTCCAATAGAAGGAATGACACGAGGCTTGACCTTAGAAGTGCTCCTGCGAGTGTCGAGAGGGCTGGTACCTTGAACCCGCTGTATTTGTTGGAGCGGAGGCTGCATTTAACTTCAAGAGTGGTAGTAGGAACAGCAGCCTGCTGCTCCTGCGAGGCCGCTGCTACTGGACGGAACCACGTAGTCTGCAGTGTTGTCGCTGGGCTATGGCAAGGTTAGCAGCGAGTGCAACATGGTCGGGTGTCCAGGGCGCCGATGTAAGTGGCAACGCTGTAGTCTCTGTGGGGCCATCAATGCTACCAGTTTCAGTGCAGTTCTACAATAATAATCAAGGTTGAACTGAGCAGCTTGCAAGTGGTGGAGAAGTTCAGAGTGTCCTCATTCAGTGTGACCATAACAGAGCTGCACCGGCTTGAACAGAGACCAAATCCTTCCCTCCAGGGCCCAAATGAAGCAATCAAAGGGCTAACAGCCCGGAAAATGAAGTTGTTGAGGTTCTGGCGCGGGATTGGGTCATTCAGAAGCCGAGAGAGTATCTCATCACCCTAAGCAGATAAGCAAAACCTGATACCTTGTTCATGAACCTCAAGAGATATATTATGGCTCCACCTCCGATGTGCGCTAAATGCATTGTCTCGAATCGGCATGAAGTATATGTCTGAATGAGTGGAGCTAGAGCTATCGATGAGTGATGGAGTCATTCCAAGCTTGAAAAGCACTGCCTTGAATGTTGTTTTCAGGAACAACACCATGTAGCACCGTGAGGCCCTGTGCGGCTAACCAGGCCTGATAGTTAACCAAATGAAGTGGCATAGATGGCATAGGAGGAGCAGGAGGTTCAGGCCAGCATCCCAGCCTTGGTTGGCGCTGTCGATCGCCAGGGCGCCATTTGCAGGTCCCCATTGTTACCAAAGACTGGGCCCTGCTTTGAACGAGCCAGCTTGTGCACTTGTTGCTGGTATAGCTGCTCAAAGAAGTGAGCTCCGGTCCAAACTACGGATGAGGGTTGCCATCAGCCGGCGGCTATTCTTCACCAGGAGCAAGAACCTCCGGTAGCAGGCCATTCTAGTCATTGCTGCGTAGGATCGTAATCTGAACTGTCCAAAGAGCCACGCACACCGCCAAGTTGCCAAACCATAAAGCTTTTAGGATGAGGCGGAGACCGATCACCCCGGCCTTCAAAAGGATGAACTCGCGATCCCGCCGAGGGTGGTACCAAGAAACGAGAGATCCATATCCACCTAGAGCCTTAGTGATGTAATAATCAGTTTGGTAATCATATGGGAAGCCAAACATCATGATCCAAACCTCAGGCCCAAGAGTTGTGGTTCTTCTATTCAGAGCCTCATTATGTGGGACAAATGTGATGAGCAGATCCTCATCTTCAAGCTCAATCGGGGTATTCACCACAGTATCCCGCAAGAAAGAATCAACGAACCCAAAGATCCCAATGCCAAAGGGATGGTCACTGACCTCAGAAGTAAAGAGCTGGGCTTCATGGAGATGTTGCACGATCTGGTTGCGGATGGAAGCACGGCGATGCAGCGGAACGTAGGCACTGGCTTCAGCAATGGCCAGAAATTCATGGCTCAGCGGGGCAATCGGGCCGACCACCATTCCACTGCGCACAAGACGGTCCGCCGGCCCTGGCTCGACGGCGAAGCCCGGAGGGAGGAATGGCACCGGGTTGAGCGGGTAGTTCGCCATTGCCGAAGGGCGGAGAAGCAGAGTGGAGGGCGGTGTAGTTGGGTGTGGATGCGATGGCAATGGAGACGGATGGGGCAGAGTGGCAGACTGCGGCGATGGGACTAGGCGGGGCGATACCTGTTGGGTTTTCGAGGAGGAAGTTGAAGCGTGAATGGGGGCGGATGGAGGCAAAGTTGCCTTGGCAATCCATTTCCATTTCTGTTGGAAATGGGCGCGTCGACAGGATCGTTCCACGTGGCCATAGAATCCGCAAGCAACACATCGGACGGTACGCCTCTGTGATTTAGTCCCCGATTTGGTGGAAAGGCAATTGCCCAGAGTGCGTGACACCGAAAAAATGGCCTCCTTGTTTGACCCAGGCTGGTGGCTATTGTCACGGTGGCTATTATCACGGATGCCACGGTTGGGGCAGTATCCAGTTTTGTGATCCGGCCCTGAGCAGTTAATGCAAATGAGACGCGCAGGGCAAGTGATCCTAGTGTGCCCCCATTGAAGGCATTTAGCACACAAAGCAGCCCAATTAGCGGCAAGGGAATTAATGTCGGCTGACGAATATTCCGCTTGGGCCAAATCCGCTTGATGGCGATAGCTGAGGAGTGGGGGCCACGAGTCATAGTGAGGAGCATACCGGAACGCTGAATCCTCGAGCCTTCTCTTATACTCTGCATGAAGACATGACGGTGGCTGACTTCTGGGCCACCGAGGATCTGCATGAAACCTTCCAGCTTCCGCTGTCTCCTCAGGCCCATGCCGAAGCGCTAGATGCCCAACAAGCCTCCCTCCAACTAAACCCCACAACAGCAATGACTGACATATGGCATTACATTTGGAGCAAATAGGATTACAGGCCCATTGACTACTACAACAACTACTTTACCGCTGCAACTGCCCATCTGGCATTCCACAAGCTTTGGAAATCCAACTGCACAATGAAAATCAAAGTGTTCGGGTGGCTGCTCCTGCATGATAGGCTTAACACGCGTGATATGCTGCGAAGACGACATTATAACATCGGAGATGACTTTGCCTGCCTCCTCTGTGGGCAAGAAGTTGAGACTCTTGACCATATGATCTTCACGTGCCACTTTAGCAAGATGTGCTGGGACAAAATACATATTGATTGGGGTGATTTCCATGATAGGCTCTCTCGCTCCCACGACAAACAAGCAGGTTGGCCAATGCGTTTTTGTTGAAATCTTTGCACCGCCGCATGGAGTATATGGAAGGAAAGGAATAACAAGCACTTCAGGGTGTTGTCCCCAGCAGGACTCCTGGTCCGCTTCGGTTCAACCAGGATTTACGACTTCGCAACATAGAGTTAAGGTGGCACGTCGAACGCCCCTACTCTCGACAGACGCGCTTGGTTGAGTCACCGTTTTTTCCCTCTTTATCCTGGTTGTAAACAGTTAGTACATCACTTACCACCTTGTATGGAGTAGCTGCCCACCCTCACTGGTGCTAAACCAGGAGTGGTGGGGTTGATGTGTTTGTATATGTCTATGTAAACATCCCATTTATATAGATATATGAAACAGTGGGGGTTCTCCCCCACTGTCAATTCCTCAAAAAAAAGCCTGTGATTTGATTCGCACAATCATGGGCCGGGGTTCATTTCGGGCTGCTGCCGGCCCGTGAGCTGTTCGGCACGTTTCAGGCCTAACCTACATCGTGATTGCATGACGGCCCGATTATGTACCGTAATTTTACGGTATGGCCGGTTTACTGCGAAGACAGGATATATATACAGTAAAATAACTGCAGCATCGTGAATAATAAAAAACCTAGACTATACAATAAAGAAATTACGGCATATTACATTCATCGGGAATCAAAGTTCGCCACTATGATAATAAAGCACAAGCAGACAAATAGATTACATACATCGGGCATCAAAGATCGCCACCAAAGGCAAATAAACACGCCAACAAAATAATATACAAAACCGACAAAGACTTCAATAGAGTTCAAGAAAGGTTAGCCTCTTTGGGAGCTGCAGCGCAAGAAGCTGAGCAAGATGATGAGATCTGCTTGTTCAACACTTATATCTTCCTCACTCAAAGATAAACAAGCGCATATATGACATGTTTTGCATGTAAAAGTATCAAGGTTGACAATTCATCACATTTCTTACTAACGAATAAAGTGACACAGCTTAAAATTGCATTAACACAATATGGTATTGTTCAGGTCAAGACATGGCAAGAAATGACATTGTGAAGGAGTTGGCAGCTTCACGACAACACTGGATTATAGATCAAGAACTCATAAGTATCAATGGTTAGTGTGCTGTCAATTTATACCATTTCAAATTGGCAAATAAAGAGACGGTTTAAATAATAGTAGAATGATATGACATTGTTCATAGTTAAGACATTCCGAATATGACATTGTGTCAGTAGTGGGTAGGTTCACCACACCACCGGATTACGGATGAAGAATGTAAGAATACATGAAGTGCAAAAGAAGATCACTTGCTCAGATAGTTTAATTTACATGGTATGAAGAAGGAACTTGGTTGTACAACTGAAAACTTAAATTGAGGAAGGACAAACTTTTGTTTATGAACTACATAATAAACTTTAAATAAGCAATTTGATGCAAACACCAAAATAAACAGCTGCTGCAGCCATGCCTAACCAAATATATACAACAAAGTTTGAAGGCTTGAGATGGACAAACTTACATTGGTGAAGACAGCTCTATAAAGGCCTTGTCCATGCCGACGGGGGCAATTCAAGAAGTTTACCACAGAATCTTCTTCTTCAAAAGCATTGCCTTTATTCTACATTTTGTTAAGAGTAAATATAGATGTGATAATATATGAAAAATGGAGAATATTTAAGATAAGATGAAGAGTGATGCTACATAACCAAGTAGCTATAAATGTAAGTGCAACGATACAGCAAAAGGTACAGCCAAGAGCAATGCACAGCTAAACTTCTTCAAGACCAACCTTATGGTAAGAGTAAATATAGATCCGATGTGTAGAAAATGGAGGGCAAAGGAAAATAAGCTGCAGAGTGATGGTACATGAACAACTACCTGTCATTATAAGTACACTGATAAAGGACATCATGTACTTACAAGAACAATGCAGAGCTAAAAAACATTGGCATTGGATATATTCTACACTAATGTAACCATTCATACACATCGATAATTTGGAGCTAACAATTGATAAGCAAGCTATCATGCATACTGCTGTCACATAATGAACCAGTATGTATGCAAGTACAAAGTGATACAGACAACAGGTACTAACAAGAGCAAAGCAGCGGGCACATATTTGCGATATCCTGTCGTTCTTTTCAAACCGAATTCTTCTTCGAGCAGATTTCCGCAAAAAGATCCGTAAGGCACATGCGAAAAGTAGAAGTTCAAATTGTCATGTGATTTCATAGACAATACCTCATCCCGGAATGAGACCAAGGCATAACAAGGTTTTTCCATTCAATGTCTTCTAAATTTAGCACATGAGACTTCACCGAAATTCGCTTATAGACTTGCCACCAAAGTGTGATTTCCTCGTAACACGGATATCGCTGCAATGCTTCCTTGAAAAGCACAAGCAAGCTTTGCTCATCATGACTATCCAGATTGACCTCGCCTAGTTACAACAATGTAATGTAAATCATTGATGTGTTCAATCAGTAGAAAACAGGAAAATAATAACCATGAATAATAGCACTTACACGTAAGTTGGACAGAAGATGTGAAAATGGTGTTTGTCTTCACAATAATCTTCCCATGATGGGAATATATATGCACGTAGTCCCTAACAACATTGAAAGCATTGTCTTTAAACTGGAATAAATAGAATGGGGTTCCAATCTGCAGGAATTGGCCGCCTCTGCAGCTTGGGATAGGTCTTCGCCGGTGGACTTGCTGTACTTTTTGGTCGGAGGGGATTTTTCTGTGGTACAGCTAGTGCTATGGCAAATGAAATCGGTATACCTTTTGGTCGGAGTGCAGGTCCTGTGGTGGGGCTAGTGGTGTGGCCAAGTGAAGTATGGGTACAATCTGCTGGAGTCGGTCCTACGCTTTGTGTCACTAGTTGTACAACCAATATAAGTGGGTGTCTGTCTGATTTTTCCGCACCACCATGTTTTTCAAGGACTTTGTTGGTGCTCCTTCAGTTCGCAATCACCCTCTTCCTTTTGATGTCCGATGCACAAGAACAACATTTGAGTGGAAAAACATGGTATGATGACAGATGGAATATGTATTGATAATGGATGGGCATGGCATCCGACATATATGATGAGTAAACTAAGCAGATGGCGCAACAAAGTAGAAGAAATGCAAGACAACATATGCAAGATACCCGCAATCAATAAAACATTGCCAAATTAGAACAGCACCTTGATGGGTGAACAGACAGGCCATCTTCCTTTGACTCGAGGTTAGAATAGTCATTAGGATCATATTCTCAACAAGAGTCAACAGTGGGGAGCGATGAGTTTCATTGCATCTGAATGGCACTCAATGCCTTGGTGCCAATTTTGTAAGTCATTGCAATGTTTAGCTTCAAGAGTGGACTGCTGCTAGTGCGATACAAAGCAGCTACACAGATCATAGTGTAGATATCACAGGAAAACCTTAAGCATCAGAGTAAAATCAACAAAGTGGAACTTGCTGGAATATATGTGCTAGTATTGCCGATGACGGCTAGAAAGGCTTCGGATACCAGCTCTCTTCAAGTGAAGGTGCGGCATCATTAATATCAGTGTAACTCTCAAAGGCGACACAACTCCGCCGCATTTCCTTGTTATTCTTATAGGATTCAAGTGGGCATGCAACTACAAATCCTATTCCTATGTTTACAAGATCCTACTAATCAAAGAGGCTCAAAGTGTCCATCACAACCGATCAGATAGACCTCTACACCGCAAATGTCCCTCGCTCATCTTCAAGACAAGGAACATATCAGACTATTAGCATACTCCCTCCATTCCAAAATATAAGTCTTGGTAGAGATTTCCACTATGGATCACATATGATGTATCCAGATACATTTTAGAGTGTAGATTCACTCATTTTGCTCCATATGTAGTTCATGGTGGAATCTATACAAAGACTTGTATTTAGGAACGGAGAGAGTACATATTAAAGAAGAACGGAAGAGGAACATGGTAAAGAAGAGCAAGCAGATTTTGGATAATAAAATGTTGGTTGCGCAGTGCCCACACAAGATGAACCAGAGGGCATTAAGAATGCAACTCCCAGCTATCTCTCGACCATTTCAGGCGATTGGATGAAGATCCTACGTCTCCTAACCCTTCTTCTTCCTTGTCTCTTAATTCTTCCCATTAAAAACACCGCACGGGCCGCCGGCTGGACCACGGGCCCCCACCGGCTGTGTTCCTCCGCCACCCGCACCCCCACCCGCATCGAGTTTTCTTCGTTCGGCGAGGCCCCACAACCACCCGAGCCCCTTGGATCGCACCGACGAACTCCGCGAGCTCAAAAATCGATCGACCCAATTTTGAAATTTAGTCTCTGTGATTTAACTAGTGTGGAATATAAAAGGGGAAAACCATAAGCATTGGGAGTATAGTGTTGAGCGTGCCATGGCGGACCTGAAGGTGCAAACCGGACAAAGGCAACTTCGCAACCAAGACAAGAAATCAGAGTAAAGCAGTGGCGATCTATTTTCTTGCTGCGATAAATAAGTTGAGCAGATACGAAAGAGTACCGCCTCTGGTGCGGCGCCGTGTACGCATCTGCTGAGAATTTGACGGTGCTGCGGTAGCGATGGCTGTCGGCGGGTGGAAGCAGATCTAGGAGGGTAGACGGTGGCGGTAGGGCGTGGTGGACGAGATGGTCGTAGGAGCGGCGCCGACAAGGTGGACGACGGCGGGGATGAAGCGAGAGGACGGGATGCAAGGATCCCGGTCCGAAGGCGTGGATGAGAGAGGTCGATCTCTTGTAATGGACGGCGCCGTCGGGGTATCAGCTCCGGCATGGTGGAGGACGACGGCGGTGGATGGGGTGGCGGACAGCGGCGGACGGAGGAGGGTGGGGTGGAGAGGGTGTTTTGGCACCCACGGAGTACGAATGGGGAAAAGGGAGGTAGAGAGGAAGGGGGGGGGCATGTATTCAGGGCACGCTTGTCTCAAATGCAAGGAAATTTACAAACTTAGCCCCCGTTTCAAATTTCTACTACATCACAACAACGTTAGTCGGTTGGGGATAGGACGGTAATCTCGCATACACCGAATATTTACCGACGAGAGTTTGTTTTTAAGGCCCACCGTATGAATATGAATCGGGAGGAGTCGATTTGGCCGAGGGCACACTGTGTTTTGGCGCCCACCGTATGAATCCGGGTGAGAGGCTGATACGCCACGCTTGGGTGAAATTACAAACCTACCCCTATTGAAACCTATAGAAATCCAGCAGATAGGCTTTATGTGGCAGGATAGGCAGAGTGATTTCCATCTCGCAGATTTTGGTTTCAGACGGGTTATCGCGACTTTCCCCGCTTCATTCAAATTTTGCACAGCACGCTTATCGTGCAACTCAATTCAATCCCGCTTGTATTCTACTATTTTTTCCAAGGATCCATTTTCAATTGGAATTACATTCTATATACATCAATTTTTTTATATACTTTCAAAAGCACAACAAAGAATTCTGCTCCTTTATATGTATAATATGATTTACAAATACAACGATCTCAAATCTTAAGGTTGAATTCAATTTTTAACCAAATTATGTTCTACTAAAATGTATGGATCAATAATATCTACATATTAAATAACATAGATGTGCGTGAATTCATATGAGTATGCATGTTTGATAGATCAATTTTGGTTCGAGTATGGATTACATGTATCATCATCTCAATTCAAATATTTGAATCCCTTTTTGTTCACTCCTTTCACGCCCATCTCTCTCGCATGCATGCTCCTTCGTAGCTATCACTCTCTTTTCTCCAGCTCACCAAGACGCTCACTTCATGTTTCTCCTATTCTCGCAAACATGGTCTCTCGACGCCTCCCTTGAGAAGTGTCACACTCTCCCTATCATTATACATTACACGGTTTTCATTATCTCTCACGCCTCTCTCTGTTCTCTGGTATCACTGCACCTAAGCTTTGTTTTCACCGCCACACACACAGTCTCCACTGCCTTTCACTTTGTCTTTCTCTCTATGGGATTCTCTCACACACCCTATATGTCTCTACATATGACTCATACCACTAAAATTACTCTCTCTCTCTCTCTCCCGTAGACACAACATTTGTTGCGGTCTCCTTTTCGTCTCCATCCCAGACTGACATTATTCATTTGTTTACCGATCAGACAACCCCGACTACCGCCTCCTCTCTCTCTCTCACACACACACACACAACCCCTGCTTCCACTCCCTTCCCGACTACCGCCTCTCTCTCTCACACACAAAACTCTCGCTTTGCACCCGACTGTATTTCTCTCACAAACATTTATCGACTAGCTAGCCTCTAGATAGGTTTATACACCCGCACACTCGTGCTTCCACCATCGCATACATGTCTCTCTCCCGCTCCTTGTATCTATGTAGCTTTTCTTCCCTTCTTGAGACACGCCTCTCGATCGTGCACACACCACTATCGCCTCATTTTAAGCTGATACCTATCGCACACACACTACTTGTGTCTTTGTCACACATGCACTCCGCCCTCCTCCACTCTCCCCTCTCTCACACACACATGGGCTTTTTGCAACAACTAGCAAGATGCCCATGCGTTGCACGGAACATCAAGATGCATTTGTATGAGTAGTTTATCTTGTGGGGGGAAAGGATGAACGAGGGAAGGCCTTATTTGCAAATGTGGAGAGGGTGTGGGTATCTTTTGCAAATTGTTATAGTTTCCTTCCTATCCGTCAGATATAGATCGGACGGTTTATATTGCAGGATGGCAGGCACACCATCATCACCGACAATGCTTTTATAAGAGTAGGGATAAAAATAGAGTTGGTGATGATGGTGGGCCTGCCATCCTGCAATGTAGGTCGTCCGATTTATATCTCGACGGATAGGAAGGAAAATATGGCAATTTCCACTCTTCACCACATTTGCAGATAAGGCCTTCCTCGTTCATCCTTTTCTCCCACAAGATCTTGATGTTCCGTGCAACGCACGGGAATCTTGCTAGTAAGAGTAGAAATTAGAGATATACCACTTCTCGAATCTTGAAACCAACAACATTCCTCCCTTATCTCATCAAAACCGCCAAAGTGAAACATAACATATTTTTAGTGATATACGTATTTCAAAACTAGACTTTTTTTTCTATCAAATCGGTGAATATGTATTAATCTACTTTGATCATGTGGCAACGCATTGGCACATTGCTAGTAGTTATTATAATTTTTTGGACACCAGACAAACGGTGGAGTACATATAGAAAGAGAAGAGGCGCACGCACACAGTCGGCCTCTCGCTGTCTCGCACACATGAGTGTTACGTAAAGGCGGCGTTAACAAATAAACCCTAAAACCCTAGGCGCACGATTGCTGCATTCGCGGGTACCGGGTACGTGGTGGAGCACCTTTGTAGGAGTTGATGGTCGGGACCACAGGTGAACGACTTGGAGTGCGGTGGCTCGCCAGTTGCCACAGATCGAGTAGCCATGTTTAAAATATCATTTTTTTAGCGGGGTTAAGAGTTTCGATTTTCAATGGCTTGTTATAAGTAGTAAGTAGTTTTTAGAATGATTGGCATGGAGCAAAAATGGAATTCATAGTACTACATACCTCCTTTGTATGGGTTAAGAGTTCCGATTGTATGGGTTTATGTTGCCAGATGTTGAACCTAATAGTTCTAGGGCAAATACTATGGTTTAGATTTAGATGCTGGTTTTCAGTAATCGGAAGGGGAAACCCTTCTTTGATTAAAAAAACTACTACCTCCATTCTGGTTTACTAGTCCCCATCGTACTTTGGGTCAAAGTTTGTCTACGAATTTTTCTTGGAAAATGTGAATGGAAAACGAGATTTTGTTATACCCAAACAAAAAAGGACTGGAGGGAGTGATTACTCTGACACGGACGCGACCTCTCATAGCGGAGGCATTGAACCGTCACGCCCGCCAAGAGGGCCGACTCGCCGCAGTTCTGGCTGAGCACGCCTCCTGCCAAGGCAACCAGCTTAAGACTACCCCCCGCCTTCATTGAATCCAAGGCAAGTGTGCAACAACACATCCTTCCGCGAGCCGGCAGGCATTTTAGAACAGAAAACATGACTAAAATATACTCTAATTAATTTACGCATGGTCTTGACTTGTTGTGCTCGACCGTAGCAGTGAACTAGTAGAGGTTTTTCTTTATTTATAACTCTCCTCACATTTTTTGGCTTTGAAGTGAATCATGGTTGTGGACATTATGTGTGAATGTGCAGATATCTATGAACATGAGTTTGATGTGGAAGTTGAACTTGGAATGTCGGGCTTGCGCGTGAACTATACCATGTCCAATGCTTCGTCTGTTATTGTTTGGAAAGTAATTGTGTTATTACATGACCCAAAAAACATTTTGTGCCACATCAAGAGATGCACGACATCACAACAGCATGCCGACCGGATAAACATTTGAACCTAGCTATTATGAAGGAAATTTTGTATTGACAACAATTTTAGATAGCAGGAGACGCCTAGCCCGCTCTCGCCTCTCGCTAGCTTATTTCTGGCTTCTTCCATCTCTTCTTTGGCTTGGGTGAAGAGAGCATCCGATTGCTCTTTTCGCTTCTTCAGAACTCAGCTACATTCTCAAGGGCTGCTGCACGCTTTTCAGCCTTTACTAATGCCACGAGGACACGAACAACCGACGACTCCACCTGGCTTGTGTGTAATCCAGCATCATCTCGGGAATTTGCACCTTGTGTCTAATCCAAGATCATTAGGAACTGCACCTTGTGTGTAATCCAGCCTCATTTTGGAAACATGATCTCGAGGTTGACCATACTTCCTCCTCGCAAGAACTGCATCCCGACATGAAGTTACTTTTTTAGATCAATACTCGAGAAACCTAGATCCATTTAGTAGAAGCCGATAAATGTAACTCTGAGAAGTGAATTCAAAAGGAAAAGAAATATAAAACAGACTACAAGGTGAGAACACCCACTTCCTACATCAAGTTAAAACGAAAGCATTAGGACGATTAAGACTCTTCTTATTACACATCAAAGAACACCACGCTTAAGAGAAACAGAAACTACAACATATACACATCAAGAACATGAGGCTAAACGAAAGTAATTGAAAGGGTGTTACTTACCAAAGCTCGCTTTTACAGGTTCGTGCAGCTCCTCTTTAACTTGCCACGCCCTTGAAGATGTCCCAATATCCCGTGTTTGGTCTTCATTGCTCCTCTACATGTTCACACTCATGGTTTTAAAATCTCAACATGGCAAGAAAAATACTACTAGTAATACTCAAGCATCTTGTGGGCAACATTAAAGCACTCGTCTCGCCATGTTAGAGCATCTCCAACAGAATTGCAATGCGGCGCTTTAAAAAGCGCCATAAAGGATAAGATCGAGAAGTAGATACTAGAGAGTAGAGGATAGTTCTCAGCATAGATAGATAAAAAAAGATAATTCAACTACTCCTCGTCGTCCGACTCATCCTCGGTGATGTCCTCCTCCGACGTTTGACTTTAGGCGTGAAGATACCGATCATCGTCGGATTCCCAGGGCGACGCTGCTCCTAGCCTCATGTTGAATTGAGCATCCACTTTTCGCCTACGCTTGTCCTCGCGATAGGAGGCTCGCTCCGCCATCCTCTTATCCCTCTCCGCCCTCCTTTGCGCGTAGAACTCGGGCCCATTGATGATGTCCCGCGGGAAGGGTTGGCGCCATAGCGCCATGGCTTCCTCGTCCATCTCGGTGATGCCGAGACGGTGCTCCCGCCTCCAGTTGTCGCGACGATCCTCGTCGGTGCTAAGCCGCGGCAGAGGCACGAGCTCCTGCGCCCGCTCCCGCGTCGGCACATTAGGGAAGTTCAATGTTCTATGAGGCCATCGGAGGTACGCGCGGGCGGCCTCGTTGGTGGTGTCGAAATTGCCGAGGCCGAGGCGCATCCCGCAGAACCGGATCTCGGCGGAGAAGCCGCCGGAGGGGCGCGCGCGGACGCCGCGGTATCCCCAAGTTTCCCGGCGACGCAGCGACATGGTGGCGCGGCGGCGGCGAGGCAAAAAAGAGTGGGGAGAGAGCGGTGGCGAGGCACAGAGCGGTGGCAAGGCACAGAGCGGTGGGAGGGTGTTGGATTTTATAAAGCGCGCCAGACGCCGCGCGCCAAAACTAGCGCATGCCCGGCCGCTTTTTCCCGCGCGCGCATGATCCTTTCCCGACGTCTCTGCTATCTCTACTCTCTTCTCTACGGTTATATTTATTTTATATATTATATTTAATATTTATCTCTACTTCCTTTACTGTCTACTTTTTTTTTCTCTATACTTTTTTTCTTGCAATATAGGTCATCCGATTTATATCCGATGATAGGAAGGAAAAAATGGGAATTTTGCAAAAGATACCCATACCCTCTCCAGATTTGCAAATAAGGCCTTCCTCGCTCATCCTTTTCTCCCACAAGATAAACTACTCATACAATGCATCTTGATGCGTGCAACGATGGGCATCTTGCTAGTTCTAAAACTTTTCCATCATTTGCCACACTACATGTTGCGATGAAAACCTACCCAAGCACAAATACGATACAGAGCGACGCACAATTACCAAGCTGATATTCTGTTGGACAATGGAGGCTATAACCAATTACTTTTACGGAACAATAGCACCCAAGAAAATTGAAGGGTAGGTATGAACAAAATTGAACCGCACATGTACCGCTAAGTGATTCAATACACACATTACCAATCGAGGAGGAGAACGATGGTCGCGGCGGCCTCTGTGAGTCATGGTCGGCAACGGAGTCAGTTCATTGTCCACGACGGTTGTACTTCTGCGCTACGCCGGCTTCCGGAAGCAGATCCTTGACCGTGGAAGACGATGCCGGGAAGAGGCTCGCTTCACGACGACGACGGTGGACCGCTCTCAGTCGCGGCGATGAGGTGGTCGATGAGGCAGATGCGCCATGGTGGACGAAAGTGCACCATGTAAAGGGAGGAGCATGAAGGCTGTGGTGCCGTGGAGAAGTCTATTTTGCGGTGGGGATAGAAAATGGGAGTATTCAGGTGTACTACTGGGTGCCGGGTGGGGTTGGCTGGGTAGGTTGAACCTGGTTACGAAAACAGCCCCTACCAAGTGTCGCCTCAGAGGCCTATTCCAAGGCTATGATGGTAACTTCCGATCGCTGAATCAGGTCGCGGGAAATTTTCCCACCGACCTCAAAATTTTGTGACATTGGACTCCCCGTGTGGCGTGTTGAGTGATTCGGCTAAGCAACTAGCGAGTAGTAGTAGTAAACTCTGCATATTAGGTTTGTGCGAAGTCAAACTTCCTAAAGTTTGACCAAGTTTTTATATAAAAGTATAAACATTTACCATAACAAATATGTATGACGTGGAAGTACATTCAATAATGAATCTAATGGTATTTATTTGTTATTGTATATGTTAATATTTTTGTTATAAGCTTTCGAGAGTTTACAAAACTTGACTTTGACCAATGCTAATACGCCGGACTTAAATAAAAACGGAGGGAGTACACATTTGTTTTCTTATTTTGTAGTGAACTAATCATTTGTTTAAATTGTGAAATAAATATATTAGGCTATTGACTTCAATGTAATGGTCTATACAATTCAATAGTTACAATCATTGTCTAATCCCAAGATGTATACAAGGTCTATAGTACTTCACAACATGCTCAAACTCACATAATCCCAGTCAAATGAGAATCTAAATGCATTTCATAGTTATTACTTTGTAGGATGCAACAAAAACAACCAAAACTCTACATCAGCCATTATAGAAGCAACATTTTGACATATCCCATTGTGTGAATGAAACATGCAGAGAGAGCTTTTGAAGATGGAGCAGATAGGGCGGGAAAGATTGTATGTATGTGGACGAGAGAGTAGGAGACAAACCTAACGAGACAGAGAGAGAGAGAGAGAGAGAGAGGAAGAAGTTAGGTCTGTGAGAAAGATGGAGACATGTAATATACGTGAGATGCGTGTGCATCCGGATTTTGTATACGTGGAAGGAGAAGAGACAACATGTTTGATGAGAGAGCTGGAAAAACATGGACGAGAGGGGAAGGATCTCATGGGTTGAGGGATTGACAATTTTGTGCAGGGGCGAGAGGGATTGGTAATTTTGTGCAAGAGAGAGAGAGAGAGAGAGGGTGGGGGGAGGAGTCAGTCAGCCGTCGTCACATCTCCCTGCTTCCAAATGACCCCGCATTCTCTAGCGCGGTGTGGTCGCCGTCTTCGATCTGCTCGATGCCCTCTTTGAAAATTGAGGTGTTGTGCATGTTGGGGGTGCAAAGAAGCAAAAGCGAGAGTGGTCGCCGTATAACCTTGGATGGGGATGAATTGTGTGCTCGGGGGAGTGTGCGTGTGTGTTGTGTTGCGTGTGTGTGTGTGTGTGTGTGTATGTGCGCGCGCGCGTGTGTGTGTGTCAGATATTGAGCGAAAACAAACCTAAGGAGAGAAATGGGTATTCACGAAGAGATTGTGCGGGCCTTGAGGTGGGCAGGGCCGAGTGAGGGTGTCAAAATGTGCTGTTGATGCATGTGTTGCATGCGATCGTCGAGGGACTGACGAATCGAGAGAGATGGTTGTTGTGTTACTGATGCTCTCTCTCTCTCTCTCTCTCTCTCTCTCTCTCTCTCTCTCACACACACACAAGTAAACTAGAAGACCGCTCTCTCATGTATACACAACGATCGGCATCTGTCTATGTCTCACTCATGCATGATCATTTGCACATTCACACCTCTCTATGTCTCAGATCACACGCACGCCGCTCCACATTGCCCTTCCGCCACAACACACATATGGACACATACACACATTCTCTCTCACCACACACACAAAATAAGTATTAAAAAACTAGGGCGCACCTAAAACGCCCAAATCCAAATAAACAAAACTGGAGCTAAATTCAAATATATGGAAATATTGCAGCGTCAAGAACTTTCCCAGAAAAAAAGTTTGAGTAATATTCGAGGATTGTTTTCACACACACAAAAAGGTTCGTGGATGTCCTTCGAGCGCCGACACGGTGACGCACTGCTCGATCGACCGCACGGCACGGTTCACGCGCTTGCACAGGATTCCGTGATCGTGGCTGTGGTACTAACTTCAATTTTTTAATAAAAGCGCTGCCTAAGTCTAATGTTTACGGTACTAGTACAGTTTTCTTTTAAGTTTGACCAACCTTATATAAAACTAAAGTAAGCTCCCATACGCCACTCATCAATATGCCGCCGCCGCCGCTAAGCATGCCGGGCGCCCGCTTGCCCGCCAACAATTAATCGCCCATCACCGCCGTGTCGCCGCCATCCCTGTGCCATGAAGCCAAGGCTCGCCCGCTCCGCCATCTGCAGTCCCTCCTCGCCATGCCGCCGCTGCTGCAAGCACGCGAAAGCAGCTGGTGGAGCCGCGTCTATGCACGCAGCGTAGAAGAGGAGGACGAGCGCGTGCTCCAAAGACGCCGACGAGGAGGAACTAGCGTGTCATTGTCGCTCCGCCACGGAGGAGGCGCGATGGTGGTTGTCGCGGCGAAGCCGGTCGCTGCGGCATCGAGCCCGCAAACCGGTGCGGACGCGAATCTACCTTCGAGACCTTGAATGCCACGTGATCCTGCAATCTGAAGGAGCAATTTGGGTCACCGACTCATGTGAGCCGCTTGATGCAACATGGATGGCTAGAAGGGCTTCTTCCACCTCTTCTCGCCGCCTTCTTCCTTCGCTCCGTCAAACTTCTTTCACAAATCGACCGACCCAAATTATACTACTAGTACGAACGTATTAAGTACAAGAGGAACACGAAGATACGAAAAGAGTACCAACTGCAAGAAGAACAGTAGTAAGACATAGTACTAGTACTACTCTCACGCACTAAAGAGTTCAAATAACAAGAAAGAACATAAACATAGTTCTGCTGGGGCCTCAAAGACAACACACCCTTGAAAATAAACTAAGCAACTAGTCCGCTTGACACTGCAGAGAACCAGCATGAGCGACGGCATCGCCACCTACTCGAGTCCGAGTCCACGCCCTCGACTTCGCCCTCGCCCCTCTTCCTCTTCCTCTTCACGACGCTTCTTTGCTTGAACCGACACCGGCTCGCTTCTTCATCCAACCCATGTAGATATTTAAACAAAGGTAGGCATCCATTGCTGCGCATGATGTGATCTTCATCTAATGTCTTCGACTCCCATGCATGATGAAACTCGTGATGAGGTTTCTTCAGTTTAGCGCATTTAAGGATCAATCATGGATGCTGCGGTGGTCAGCATTGAAGGTTGAGAGGAGGACACCAGGCTTGCCTTTTGAGATCAAGGGCTGGCCTACAACGAGACCTATCCGACGCAGGACATCTCTGCTGCTTCTTAAAGCCTACAAGAACAGATTTCACTCTTTTGTCCTTGAGGAAGTTCTTAAAATCCTGGCACTCAACATCGGCATGGCATATGTGGTAGACCAAGCAAACGTTATGTACACAAACCTGGATCACGGCGGGCTTCTTCCTCTCTTCGTCCCTTAGATCCTTCTCTCGCCCCAGACTGTGGTGTACTCAACATCTAGCCCAATGACCCACTCATCCGTTGAACTGTTGAACATGCGTAGGAAGCGAGCAAGCCATGCTTTCACCGTCATGGATCCACGGTGTAGATGACGATGAACTGATCGCCGTGATGGCTCTAACCTGGTACTCAGCAATACCATGGAGATTTGGGAGGCCATGGATTTTGGAGGAGGGTTAGGAGAAGTTGAACTGTTGTACCCCGCAAAAACTGGGAGCGAACTAATGTGAAAGGACGGGACGACTGGGAGCGAACTGTTGTGAGGTAGAAGACGGGGACGAGTAGGGCGTGCGAACGGCGTGGGGTTGCTGGCTTGCCCGGTGGATAAACGGCTGCAAGCCCCCAAAGAGTTCTCGAGAACTATGCGGGACCCACTAGATGTCATGTCTACTAGACCCATATCGTAGGCCTGACGGTATAGCTTCGCCCGTTCACACGCCATGCCAGCGCGTGGATGTAACTTCACTTAATTCCGCCAACCGTCAAGCCTCCCACTTACCTTCGCCTCCCTCGCACCTCTTTGAGACTTCGACCGCTATAAATGAGCAATTTTTTGCCTACTCCGCATGCATGATACTCCCTCTGGTCCTTTTTACTCCCGTCAACCGTTTGCAAAGTGTTTGACCAAATATATACTTTTTTGAACACCACCTTATATTAATTAACCAGCCACACCAAGACACTCATTCGATATAATATTCACCACATGTGATGGTACGTTATTTACAAGAATACCATCTAATCTATTGTCAAAGCTATCCTTAGCAATTAAGTGTGCCACCTTATTGGCCGAACGGCTAATCTTTGACAATTGAAGATTGTTGATCAACTTCGAGATGCTCAATGCTTTCATCTTCAGGTCACGCATAGTAGACCTGTCATAGTGCCCCGATGCAAGAGACGCTACCACAAAAGCGCAACCAGTCTCTAAAATTATAGGATTATGAAGAGAAATACCTATGTAGAGACCGGGAATGCAAGCCCTAAGCTCCGGTTCCTCCACGCTTTGACAGGCATCAATGAAATCCCACGACCAAATTTATACTAAAAATATCAGTATCTACAATACTGATTATAATGAGTATAAGAACTACGTTTTATAATGAGTGTAAAAATATTGATTTGACATTGTGAATGTTGATACTCCCTCCGGTCTAGGTGAGTAAGTCATCTTAGGCTATGCACCGTGACAAAGGAGGAGGGAAAACGAGAGACATTAATGTTTATTTGCTAATTAAATAGTATTGCATGCAATGAACTAACCATGCATGTCATGTTTGATAGTCTCAGGTCATTAAAAGCATGCACACCTCATCTCTTATTGGTTGATATGTCAAGAAACAAGAAACGAGGTAGAAGTTAATGCACCGTGCCTACGTGTTTTGGGATTATTTGGTTTTCATAAGATGACTTACACACCTAGCTATTAGAGTACCACTACCTCCCTTCTAGTTTAAAGGGCTCGACTCAAAAATTTCACCTACTCTTAGCAAGATAGTAGAGGCGGTGGAATAGTTTTTGAAGTCTGCAAAAGTACTCAACTAATGCTGTCGTTCTTCACAAAAAATGTGTTTACCAATGCATGCATGAACACTAGTTACTCTAACCCCCCTCTCTTCTTTAATTCTTTGCCACATCAGCATGTTTGCTATTCCCGTGTGCATGATACCAGCTAAGATACCACCATTATGGCCAGCCTTAATCATCGCATGCAATAATTTAGTGCACCTTGAAATATGAACATGTGTGGGGCATGTATGTTTTTAATGACTTGAGACTATACCTAGCCCGCATGCAAGATGACTTATTATGCACCGTTCCCCATACCTGCAGGAAGCCCGCTCGTCTCCAAATCTTTTTCTCTCCATGTGTGGAAACAATATGCCTGCCAAACTCTCCTTCTCCTTCGGCGGTCCCACCACTCCACCCGTGTGAAAAATCTGCATGCATGACCCTCCTCCCCACGCCGTCCAATCCATTGTGACCAGCAATATTTCCACCCCTTCGCTCCCCCGTAATTTACTCCAACAAATATGCCCACGTAGCTTTTACTTAACTTCAGGTGCATTGGGTCACTGACATACGGGCCCAGCAGTGTACTGGCCCACATGTCGCTGACGAACCGACCCTGCAGCTAAGCAGATGCAGCTCAGTCCATATCTTACGAGGTGTGCCATTGCTCGCTATAAATACCGCGCCTCCCACGAAATCGCTATCTCCTCCCCTCACGCTCACGCTCATCGCTATCTCCTCCCCCTCCCTCTTACGTCGACCACCATGGCATCGCCCCTCCCAAGCCCTAGGAGCCCCTCGTTGCACCGCGCTAACGGTCATGCGTCGTTGTTCCGTTCCTCGCCGCCACTAGTCGAGGAGAACGCGTCGGTGTTCCGCTCCTCGCCTCGACGTGACGCGTCGCCGTTCCGTTCCTCGCCGCCACTAGTCAAGTAGGACGCGTCGATGTTCCGCTCCTCGCCGCGATGTGTCAAGGTGGACACGTCGGCGTTCCCAATCTCCCCAGCACGCGCGTCGGAGGACGCGTCGGCTCCCCGCTACGAGGAGAACGCCGCGCCACCTGCCGAGCCCCCCCAGCCTTGAGGAGCTTTGGCAAGAAATGGATGTCGCCTTGTGGGAGGCTTTGCCTCCAGTAGAGTGCGCCAAAATAGAGGCGGAGAAGAAGGCCGAGGAAGAGAAGCGCACCACGCAACAAGCTTTGTGGGAGATCTATGTCGCGTCCGAGAGAGTCAAGCAATTGGTTCTTTGGCAGAAGGCTCGTGCGAGGGCCGTGAGGGTGGCGGAGGACGCCCGTGCCGACGCCATGAGTGCAGTCGAGCCCAAGCACCTCATCTACGCTTGGCGGTACATGGACCGGGTGCACGCTTCTAGCCAGGAGGAGTACCTGTTGGCGCCGGATCACCACACCGGTGAGATCGCGCTCGCCCGCCGGCAAGCCGCCAATCAGCACCTCGCAAGTTGCGAGGCTGAGGAAGAGGCGTTGTGTCGGTGCGCTAGGAAACGGCCGCGCACCAGGGCACTCGTGGCGCGCCGCAAGCGCCTCCTCGCGAGCCCGTGGCTTTTAGGAGGAGTATAATTTTTGTTTCGTAAGGCGATCTCATTAGTTTTGGGACGCAAATGATAAATCCCGAACGTTCAGGAATTTTTAGCGTCCTTAATTAAGTATGTAAAAGGGAAAGTTTGGAAACATTGTGTATTATTACGCATTTTGCAAGTACGTGCATATAGCACAAACTTTACTATATACTATCGGACTACACGTCTCTCTCGATATATGCTTGCAGACTTTTCTACTCCCTCCGTCCAGGTCAATAAGTCATCTTTGGTTGTGCACGGTGACCAAGAAGGAGGGAAGACTTGTACACCTAGACGGAGGGAGTACTACTATTACTTATGTATGTGCAAATGCACGTTTTAACATTACGATGCGGTTTTTGTAAAAGTAGAAAAACATCACTAGTCAAGCTTGTGAAACGATTCCAACGTGAGTACTACTACTAGTAGGAGTACCAGGGGCCAGTTCTTTTAGGCTTCTAGATTAGTAATCCCAGAACTACTACCTCCATCCTGGTTTATTGTTCCCCATTGTAATCTATGTCAAATTTTGATCATAAATTTAACTAATGAAATGTTAGTGCATGTCACATGCACTACTTCATCCGTCTAGGTGAGTAAGTCATCTTAGGCTATGCACCGTGACCAAGGAGGAGGAGGAGAAAACGAGAAATATTAATGTTTATTTGCTAATTAACAGAATTGCATGCAATGAACTAACCACTGCATGTCATGTTTGATATCTCAAGTCATTAAAAGCATGCACACTCTTTATCTCTTATTGGTTGATATGTCAAGAAACAAGAAACGAGGTAGAAGTTAATGCACCGCGCCTAAGTGTTTTGGGATTATTTGGTTTTCGTAAGATGACTTACACACCTAGATGCACCGCGCCTAAGTGTTTTGAGTAACATTTTATCGGTTAAATCTTTGGTCAAAATTTAGCACAAATTACAATGGTGAGGAATAAACCAGGACGGAGTAGTAGTTTAGAAGCCCAAATAAATGAGTGAGGCACCTTATTGTTACTCTCCACTGTGACTAGTCTTGTGGGAAAAGCTGGGGAAGCCGCCAAAAGAACTGGCCCTAGGAGTAGTAGCTAGGATCGAGTGTGGAGATGAACCGGGAAAGTAAATGCAGAGAGATGAAATGCAAAAAGACGGAGGGATGTGATGGTTGCTTGTCCGCTTATTTTACCAGTGACTTATTACCGGGAGTGGTTGGGTTTTGTGATATGACGGCCTTTATCGCCGCGCCACGAGTGAGAGGTGAGACTCCGTGCAGCGCCGCCTCTACACTTGTACTACATCGGTCGTGGTTTATTAGTCCCCATTGAATTTGATCAAGATTTAATCGACAAAATGTTAGTGCATGTCAACAAAAACTATATCGTTGGATTCAGATTTGAACATAGTTTTGAATGATATAATTTTAGGTGACATGCATCAGATTTATCATACTATATATAATGTTAGTTCAATTTTTGGTCATACTAATCTATAGTAGTAAGGTGCCCGTATGCTGCAATCAAGAGTGAAATGCATTGATCGGGAGTTGTTTATTTTGACAAAGGATGTGGGGTCATCTCATGTAACGGGTATCGATAGGTTTCTTCGGATATTATCTCATCTCTAGAGCTCACAAACATCCGGGTGAAATAGATAAAAGGTATCTTTTGCAAACAAAAGCGCTCAACTGCTCAACCTGCATCCAAAACTTGTGAAGAAATAACACTTATTGTGCTTTGCAAGAAATGATCTTTAAGAATTAGTTTTGAGTATCGATTGTTATACATGTTGGCTACAGATGACATGGCACTTTCTTATAGTCAACAGTTGGCTATACTATTAAGTAATATTAACCATGCCCTTATACACCTAGACGGAGGGATTAAATCAGATGACTTGCAAGGGGTCGAGGAGATGTAAGAAATGGTTCATCGTAAGTCTTTCACCAAGATCAGTAGTAAAAATTCATACATGGAAGATTCTAGACTAAACCATAAATGGATACACTTTTATTCATGCGCGATACTCCAATAGAGCAAGATCCTGCATGGAAGTCTCCACATGCTTAGACAGCGGATTACATTGAGCTAAGACTAATGATCAACATTTAACTTGATAATGCGATTTTTTTAGAAGAACAGGAGGTTCTCCCCGGTTCCATTATCAAATGAAACCCAAAGTGTCTTACATCAGCTCACCGAGAGGAGCAGTTCAAAGGAAGGACCGCGCGAAAGCCACTCAAGTTTAACGACAAGCTTACGTAATCAAAAGCGGCAAAGACACGGGCCATAAGCGTCCACACACACACTACATGTTTTCTAAGTGCACTTGATAATGCGTATGTCCAGGTGAACCTCCTTGGAGTCCTCGTGCACCGAGTCAGCGGGTAAAGGATAGAACGGATGCCATGGGTTTTCCAAGTCCACATTGGCAGGATAGTCCCAGCTCCTCAGAGTCCAAGTCTGTCCGATGAGGTCGGTTTCACCGCTCACGCGACCCGGAGGGCTAGTAACATTGGCCACGCACCCGTACATCTGCCTCGTGTCAGTGTCAGCGTCAGCGGCGACGCCCCTGATGCATGTTACATAGACGGGGCGGCGACCTGCGCGGGCTTCTCCGGTGGCGACGATCAAGAGGAAGACGATGCCGTCCTCCTCCGAGACTAGCAGGCGGCGGTGATCCTCCAGCGACCCGCATGGTGAACCGTAGCACGGTCGTGCTTGATGTTCTCCGCCAAGGGCTAGTAGTGACCGCTGCACGATCCGTGAGGTGATGCACCATGTCCGCCGGCGAGCCACAAACGGCATCGGGCACTCATAGCAAGGGACGAAGGGCTCCTTGGAGGCATCGACCAGGCCGCCCATGAAACGGGAGTGGCTGTAGGGGACGCTTGCGCCATTGAATATGTGAGCAAGTTACTACGAGATTTAATCGAATAAGCACAAAATAAATCATGACGGCTATAACAGAGATGAAACTAATCATGTGGACTAGCATAGTAGTAGGATATAGAGTAGAAACATGAATTCTACCACGATTTCAACAGAAGGACAAAACACATATGGTGCAACGGGAGCAGCACCGCTATGCGTGAGGTTGTCGCCCATGTCGTTGAGGAAGAGGTTGCCGAGGTCGGGAAGAAGTCATCGCCGGTGAAGTCGTGGCTGCCAAGAGTCGCGAGAGTGCGCTCCCAGATTTCAACAACACCCACCAATGGAGCGCAGGAGGAGTGGCTGTAGGGGACGCTATGTCACGAATGGAGCGCAGGAGTAGCACAAGAAGCAGAGATGGTGTCCTTACTAGTACTCCCTAGTCTCTATCTATCTATATCTATATATATCTACTCTTATAGAAAACCGAGTTGGTGATGATGGTATGCCTGCCATCTTAGAATATAGACCGTCCGATCTATATCCGACGGATAGAAAGCCAACTATGACAATTTTACAAAAGATACCCGCACCTCTCTCCACATTTACATATAAGGCCTTGCCTCGCTCATCCTTATCTCCCACAACCTCGTGCTCCTCCTATGTCTCTATCTCTACTACTTTTTTTATAACAAATCGAATAGTGCTGCGCCGTCCGCCGCACGCCGGGCTGAACACGCCTCGCCCCATCATCACCAACCGAGTCTTTTATAGGAGTAGGAGTAGAGAAAAACCGAGTTGGTGATGATGGTGCCGTGCAATGCACGGGCATCTTGCTATTTTTTTGCATATAAGTCCAAACACCACGTGAGACACGGTCTTTGAGCATGGTTCGTAGTCGCTCCACGCCGGGCATTGAAGTTTGTAACTATTTTAGATTAGAATATACTACTCCTCCGTGCTAGTAGTAGAGCAGAGTCCTACTTACTACTCTACTCTAGCAAGCTAGGGCATAGTAATCGTAGTAGGTACCGAGGGAGTACCAGATCTGTGATCACTCAAGCAAGTTGTCCGCATCGATATGACCCTCACTGCTGGTATGTGTCTCGTAAGTCAAGCGGCGTGGTCGTAGTCATCATCACCTGTCCACTTCCCCACACACATATTCGCTTCTCCATCTTTGTCCGCACATAATCTCGCCCAAGCTTCCATCCCCGCTAAGGCGCCCCCTCGTCCAAACCCAAGCACTAACAATGGTAGAACCGAGCAGCGCCCGCCAAAGAGTGGCTGGAATTCTCCCCATAGAGGTAATCAAGCTCATTGTTTCGCGTGTGGACAATCTCAGACCATGCCGCCGCCAGCGTGCTCGTCGGGTTGTACCGCTTACTCAAAGCCCTCGTGCGGAGCTTTTAAGCCAGCTCCTTGCTTGCCGATGCCACCGATCTTCGTAAACGGCGTGTCACGCAGCATAACGATCGAGGGTGGCGAGCATCAACCCCTTCATCGCGATCCGATCCCGTCAGCCTCAGCTACATTAACGGTATGTACTGGTCGGCATGAACACGCCTTGATGGTGCTCGCCGACGGTCGCGCAGCTGGATGCTCGTGGAGGTCTACACCGCGATTGATCCCCTTCCTTCGATTAACACAGCACCGCTTTGGCACCGCGCCCGTAATACTCGGAATCTTACAAGAGCCAACATGATACCAAGTTTGATTTTCAAGGTTGTAATCTGCCAAGTGCCCACAAGATCTGCGAATTATAAAGATTTCAGGCTAATTATGTTCTTCAACCGCGGTCTCGCTTATCCGACAGTCATCGCGGTGAGTGGATAAATCTGCACGCCCATCGCAGGATCATACATCCTCCATGGTTCTCTCGATGCCATTGAACACAAGGGCTTCATTTACGCTGTGAACTCCTTCTATGGCTGGACGATTGCTGGCCTACTCCACTATCGCTACAAGCGGCTGTTACAAGAGTATGTTACTTTCCTATGATATCATGATGGCTTGCTTATATTATCACAACATTTACCAAAAAATATTCATGCTCATAACATGTTGTTCTTAAGATTGACTAAATCAAGAGCCCTTTTTATTTGACTCCAACTTGATATGATGTTGTAGGTCACCGGTGTCCCTACCCTTCCTAATCCCGTAACCTTTCAAAGAAAAGCGGCATGGCAGCTGCAGGTGGTTCTGGCTCGATCGACGACGCGAAAGATTGATGATCGTCGCGACGCATCGGACGTGTTGTTTCATGGAATACAATCACAGCCACCGCAAGTGTCTTTGAGCAGGATCCCAGCTTCTCGGGCCTTCAGGAATTTTTGATCGAGGCTGGTAAGTAGCCTTGGTACACGCTCTGCTTTGTCGGACTGAATTATCCGATTAACCAGAGATAACCGACGGCAAGGATCATGATGATGCAGCGCAGTTTCGCTCATCGTGCAAAACTATGTGTACAGTGTACCATGCGCCTCTGCATGCACCATACCCTGATATGTGCCGCCACGCTACATCCCAAAGTAGGAGAGAGGGTCGCAAGTATGAGACTTCGACCTCGCTGGCTGGAGTTTCCGTCAGCACCCATCCGTTCAAGCCGCCACCAATCTCCACAGCTTAATAAATAGTAACGCCTAACCGAGCCGCTTAGTTAGATGCGCATACTTGGTGTAGTAGGATCTTTATTTAGTTTGATGCATACACTTGTTCTTTTTGGTAGCCCTTTGTAATGATGGCTGATGTTTGGTTTGGAATAGAGAGTTGCGCTTTCACTCTTCCGGCCTGCTTCATATCGCTTCGCTGCACCCCCACCCTCGGTTGCCGCCGCTGCTGTTTTCAATGTACAATCAATAGTATATTTCGCTCTGTTGATTGAATAAATGTGTTGTTTTGGAAGTCGCTTGCATCGCTTTCATCTTTAGTGCCCCATACCGTATGTAGCTCATACTATTTTTTGTAATGGAACACATTTTCCACTTGTTGATAACATGCAGCCCATCGATGAAGGCCCAATAGAGAAGCCTCATAATTAATCGGAAGGGAGGCTCACATGAATCCGCCCAGTACATGCTCATGGTCCCCTAAACATAAATAAGTAAATAAATAAATAAAGCTAAATGCTCATGCACCAGCTTCTTTGGGGAAAATAGGTAGCCCATTATTTCTTTTTTGAAGAATACCCAAGCTAGGCCTATTTGTTTTCTCCGACCATCGGGCTGCAAATCTTTCAAGACGAGGAGGGATGCATTCCGTCTGGCCAAAGAGTATGGTCAATGTTTCTTAAAAGTAATATCAAAAGGGGTTGAAAATTCCAAAAAATTTATAGAAAATGGGATATTAGTTTTTTTTTGAATTTTGTTCTTCACTGATATCTTATACGATTTCATTGGATTTATCATGACATAGTACTAATTTATTTTAAATTTTTTTAGTATGGCTATTAATTTTTGATTAAGAATGTTTTGTTCCCTCAGCAAAAATTTGTGAATTTTCAAAATTTACCACATATTTAGTTAATTTTTTGACCCTGGTACTGACCAGAAAATGGCCGGCAATTCTAAAAATGGAAAACGGGCTGCAATAAATTCCATATGAATTAGAAAATGAGTAAAATTATAAAAATAATAGCAAATGGGCAATAAATTCCACAAATTTCGAGGCTGACTTGTTTACGCAAGGCTTTGTCGCTGAACACACGATTCTAGTAGAAGGATCGTTGGATGTCCATCCAACGGCCGATGTGCTTCTTCAATCTCTCGATCTTCCTGCTCCAACCGCCTAAACTAGCGCCGGTGGACTGCTCTCCCTCCTCTTGTGGCTCACTGTGATACTGCTGCAGCTTCCGCCCACCCTACTCCCTCCGCTTAGGCCTGGCCGCACACAATCAACTGCCTCCTTATTACACAAAAAATGATTCCTCCCACTAACATCCGGGCGCACCGTTGGGAGGCTGACCTCAGGCCTTACGCTTGACGCTTACGCAGGCTTGTCAACT